>OU015764.1:21454480-21727139 GCA_907173295.1 Fagus sylvatica
AGTGGATATGGGTGAAATCCTCCAATGGAGAGTTTTCGGTCAAGTCCGCCTTTAAAGAGGTGATCCATGAAGATTTTGATCCTGAGATAAATGTAGTGATGAATCAAATTTGGAAGTCTAATTTGCATCAGCGCCTGAAAATGCATCTTTGGAGAATTGCAGCAGGAGTCCTGCCCACCAAAGAGTCTATTTGCAGGTTTTTACCTAACCTAGACATCTCTTGCCCTTTTTGCAATGCTTGTCCTGAATCTGTGGTTCATATTTTTTGGGAATGTGATCTAGCTCGAGCTCTTTGGATGGGTATCATTGGTATTAGAACTGATTATTTTCAGCTAACAAGTGCTTCGGATTTGGTGGAGGTAGTTGTTTTCCCAAATGCTGAAGTGGTGGATGAATTGCTGAACTCTGACATCTTTACACTTAAAGGCACCTTAATTCTAGATCTCTTATGGAAAACCAGAAATTCCAAAGTTTATGATGAGAGACCTGTAGAGATTAGGGGTATTATGAATTCTTTCAGAAGTTTATGGAGTGACCACAGCTCTATCCTCAAAGTTCCAGGTTTTATCAGTCACATTTCTTTGGGGGCTGAAGGGTGGACTCGTCCAAATTGTGGAGTCATCAAAATTAATTGTGATGCTGCAGTGGGCTCTCTTTTCTCTTCTATTGCAGCTGTTGCTCGAGATTGGAGAGGGAAGCTGGTATTTGCTTTATCTAAGAAGGTGAACACCGTCATCCCTCTCCAAGCTGAGGCAGAGGCGATTCTTTGGGTTGGTCAGCTTTCTATTTCTCATGGTTTTTCTAATGTTATTATTGAGTCTGACTGCAAAGCTTGTGTTGATGCTGTTAATGCTTTGGGGAATTGTCCATGGTTGATACAATCTGTTATGGTTGCTATTGTTGATGTTTTGTCTGATCTTATTTTTTGGAAGCTGTGCTGGGTTAGGCGTAGTGCAAACCGTGCTCCCCATGTGTTTGCAAAATGGTCTCAGCTTCATTTATCTTGGGTCCATTGAATTTTTGTTTTGGCCCCCCATCCTTTGTGTCTGTCTGTAATGAGGACCTTGTTGGGTCTGTTTCTTACTTCTAATATACTTCTTTTACTGAGCAAAAAAAAAAAAAAATTAGATTACTATTTATGAGTTTATTATAAATTATTAATATTTATAATATTCTCTTATATTAATTATTCAATTTTGTATCTATATGCATCATAAATTACACACTTATCAAAAAAAAAAAAAAATCAAATAGATAATTACATATAAATTCGTTTTTATATATTAGAAACTAACATGGTTATTAAATACGTAGAAATTTATTGTATTTCTTACTTCTAGTTTTATATTTAAAATGCATTTCTTTTACCTTTTGAATTGTAATATAAAACATTTTGAATAATGCAGACTATGTAATCTTCTTAGAGTAGTAGTTATGATTGTGGTAACAATTGATAATACTTTTAGTGAGTATATATCATGTGAGGATGACATACATGTTGTGGATATATAGATTCCAAAAGAGTTAGTTGCACAAGATCAATTATTTCAGCTCTTACAAAGACAATTTCAAAAGAGAAGAACTTTTTAATGCAATTCAAAGTAATGTCTCGAAGCAAGGTTGGGCAATATCTATTAAAAAGTCAAAACGGGAAAAACTTGTCGTAATTGGTTGTAATAGAGGTGGTGTTTATTGTAATCAGTTAAATCTTTTAATGGAAGATTGTAAGAGAAAAAAATCTCGACTAATAAATTTTCCTTTTAAGGTACAAGGTAAAAGAAAAGCTGATGGTTTGTGGTTTGCAAAAAGAAAATGCATCACATAATCATGATCATTTTGTAGATTTTTCTGGACACCCTTCTTGTTGTCGCTTTTCAAAAGAGCACATTACATACATCAAAGAAATGTCAAGTTTGGGTATACCTCCTCAAGTCCTCATCAAATTCTTACTTCAATTCAATTAGGCAACATAATCCAAGGATTCCAATAGTGTCTATAATATTGTATAATTTGAAAGCAAAGATCCGCAATAACTATTTAGTTGGTCGTACAATGATCCAAGCTTTACTATAAGAGCTTGGTAAAGGTGGATTCATATATAACGTTGAATACTATGATTCTAACGGACATTTGTGTTGACACCCCATTTTGCTACCTACATTCTAACCCTCACACAAACTAGAGTTTTTACAAATTAAAATTCTAAAAATGGAAAGTGCATAACTTGCCTAAATTAGGGTTTTAAACCAACAATGTTTTTGACCATCTGATCGACAATTAAAAGTAATCAAACAGATCTTTAAGTTGAGACGATTGAAATGACGTGTCATGTGTTTGAATCGGACCACGTGTGTGAAAATTATATCCAGTTGAAGTTTTAATGAACAGAGTGCATAATAATAAAATGACATTTGGCACATAAGATTAATCCAAATTAATTATGATTGGTCCATTAATTGGATTAATTTTAATTAATAAGGTGTAAATATCTTATTGGCTAAAAGTATTAAATTATCGTGGACTCTAGCACATTGGATAAACTGAACAAGTTAATTGGATAATTGTTAATTAATTAATTAATTAAAACATTTGAATTTTTGAATTAAATCATTCAGTGTTTTAAGGAGTTAAGAAGATCACCAATATATCTGTGAATATCTGATAATCATCTAGCTAATAATAATTTGAAAAGTCAAGATATAAACAAAGAGATAATATCAAAAAAGAGGTTTTAGGGCTCTGATTCATTTTATATATAAAAACGGAAGAGAAAGTCATAAAACCGGAGGAGCAGAGGTAAGATTAAGGGGTAATCAATGTATCGTTTCTTTTATTATCATTATCACTTCTCACAGTTTGCTTTAATTAATGGTTGATACTAACATTTATTCTCCTTTGTTTTCTTTCATGAGCATACATCCATGACTAACAAGTACACACATCAACATCAACAACAACAACAAAGCAAAGCGCGACAACAAAAAAGAAAGGGAGTAAACTAAACTTTCCTTTAATTTTTTGGTATTTTCATTTGCTGTTTCAAACATACTGACTTTTAACATTATCATCAATTGCTTGGTTCTTTCAGGAGAATACACAGCCACATCACATACAAATATTGGGAATGAATCAAATGAACAGACATGGCAACAAGGAAAGCAAGTTCATGGTGAGAAGTAGTAAACCCAATTTACATTCAAATCACCATATACTATGTCAACTGCCATGATCACAAACCTATACACAACATACCTCACAGTCATAAGTCATAACACACACCTACATCACAAACATACACACTACTACCATTACCACTCAATTACATACAGGGCAGCAATGGAAAGCCCCTTACAGATTCACCAAAAATATCAACCCACACCACACAATTACCCACGACACAACCCATACACGGCATGCCTCACAATCACACACAACACATCCTTTCACTACACATCCTTTCCACTACAAACCCACAATCACAAGGCCACGGCCAAACGTCCACCACCCACGGCACAACCCACAGGTTCACCCTAAACATCACCCACATGGCCACACACACGGGTTCACACAAAACCCACGACCCATACACGGGTTCACCAAAATCTAGAGAGAGAGTGAGCTGTGAGGAGTCTCGGTGAGAGAAGAAAAAAACCGAAAAGAGAGAGAGAGAGGCAAAAGGCCGAACCAAAAACCAAAAACCATCGGTGGTGAGTGATGACCGGCGCTCGGTGGTGAGTGATGAGCGGCGCTGGCGGCGCATGGTGCCGGTGAGAGAACAAGGTCCTTGGCCATGGTGGCCTTGGTTTGAGCCATGAGATAGCTGTGAGGGAGAAAGTGAGAGAGAAAAGAGAAGACAAGAAAATGAAAGAGAGGAGGCTGCTGGAGAAAAAAAGAAAGAAACAAAAGACGGGCCAGGTCGGGTCGACCCGGTTTTTAGTGTAACCCTACCCACGGGTTGCCTCCTCCTTTAACCCAATAAGCCCATCTCTAAAATCCTACAAGCCTAATCCGAAAACCAAACCAACCCAAACCCAATTCCTTCAAACCAAACCCCATTTCACATAAATCAAGCCTAACTTAAAATCCAATAATTCATTTAACCTAAATCCAAAACATTTCAATCTCAAATTTCTCAAAAATCACATTTTGGCCCCCAAAACTTCCCAAAATCACACTTTGACACCAAACTTCCAAAATCACATTTTGGTCCCAAATTTCCCAAAAATCACATTTTAACCCCTAAGCCATACAAGCATTCCTTTCAAGCTATAAAGCTATAAACACATTTCTTCTCAAGCTATACAAGCATACTTAAGGTATTCTTTACAAGCCATACAAGCATACATGTATAAATTCTAAACTGAAATTTATTTATTGGTATTTAATTGTTTTGTTTTTTGCTTGAATACCATGCTTATATGACTATAACATGATATTTCACATGAAATAAGTTAAACAACAACTTGAACATTAAAATTGGATTTTGATGCGAACATGAGTTTATGTACTTTGACATGATATGAATATTGGCCAAGCTTAATCTAGAAGACCGACGTATGTCGGGTAAAATGGGGTGCAAACACCTTCCCATTTTATAACCAAGCCTCCGAATCTTGAATTGAGGGTTCGTATTACAAAGTGTCTTACAAACAAACAGTTTTTCCTTTTACTAAACTGTAACTAGGAAACTCATTTACATGTAATTGTGAGAACCTCGCCCCGCGTTTTTTTCTCAAACCCGAAGCGAAAACCCCAAAATTGGTTTAATGTGATTTTGGTTTCTGTTTGGAAATTAAATTGGTAGCGTGTCTTAAATGGTGGGATGAAAAATTTAATGTTTTAATCGACCTTCGAGGTTGAAAGTCGATTTAACATGTTGTTTGTGGAGTCGCCACTTAATTTATTTTAAAGGACAAATTAAGAAATTCCAAAGACAAGAGTAATGTAATCCCCTTTTATTCCATTTTAGAATTTGTACAATTGCTAAATGAAATAGTGTGTGTAAATGTTACAAATAAAATTCCCCTAGAATACAATCTAAGAAAATAATATTCTATGAATTTCCTAGTTACAATCTATGTAAAAAGAAAATAAAATGTTGTTGTAAGGCACTATGTATGCAAACCAAGGTTTTGGTTCGGAGGCTTGGTTACAAAATGGGAAGGTGTTAGGCACCCCATTTTGCCTAATTTACATCGGTCCTCTTATATTAAAAATGGCCAAGCATGTTGTAATGTCAATGCATGTATGTATATGTTGTGCAAACAAATTAATTTTAATTGTCCGTGTTGTTATTATGTTGGTTGCAATATGATGTTCATGTTATAGTTGTAAGCTTAAACACATAATCATAATGAACTTGTAAATATAAACACAAGAAATTAAAACATAATGTAAGAACAATAAATTAAAGCATAATGTAAGCACACAAAAATTAAATCATAAGGGTTAGAGAACTAACCTGCATGCAAAACAAAATTAAAATCAAGTATGTGCTTCACAACTTGTGTGGTTGTGAGCTTTGTGACTCAATGACTTTAAGGATGTGTATACAATTTGTGGGTTGTATGGATAATCCTAAGAAGTGTTTGAGTATATGGGTTGGTGGAAAAATAATTCCAAACCTAAGTTGTAAAGATGATGAAGGGTGAACCAAATCAAAATGATTTTTTCAACCTTCAAAACCTTTAAGACTTTTGGAGAGGAATTTTGGTTTAAGAAAGCTTAAGTGCAAATATTTTCCAAGTCTTGGTTCCAAAGATAATGAAGGGTGAGTTAAATCTAAAAGATTTCTCAACCTTTAAGAGCTTTAGAACCTTGAAGAGGAGGGTTTGCTTCAAAGAATTTTTCTGCTCAAAACACTCTTGAAAACTCTCCCTATTTCTCTCTAATTTTTCTCTACACCTTTCCAACCCTTTTGCCATGAAGACCATGGTTGTATTTATAGAGAAATGGGGATGTGTCAAAGAGGTCAAAGAGGGGTGGAAGGGGTTGCTTTTTTGCCCCCCCACCAGCTGCCTCTCGTGCATGCCAACCATGTCTTGTCCCTCTTTGCTGAAGCTGAAAAGACAAAGACAAGTGCAGAAAAGTGCAGAAAGGGACACAGTGTCCAGGGACACAGTGCCGGCCGGCACTGTGTTTTAATCCAATGCCAAGTGCACTTGAATTAAATTTTTGAGCACTTGCCTAATTAAATTTTTGAGTGCCGGCCTAAAAATTGGAGTGCCGGCCGGCGGCACTGTTTTGAAAAATTAGAGTGCCGTCCGGCACTCCATTTTGGGTTATTTAAAACATTCTTTTTTTTACTTTTTTCAACTTACCTCTTTTGGCCATACATTGTGGAACGTGCATGGGCAGAAAAACTGATTTTTCTGCCCTTCCAAAAGTATTTTTGGCATGCATGAGTGAGATATAATCCTATGTATGTATGCATATATAAGTTAACGCAGACCCGAAGCGTTAAAACTTCGATTAGTGATAACTTTCTCGTTTGTGATCCGATTTGAGTGCATGACGCGCCATTTTGATCGTGTTGATTTAAAGACTCATTTAAAATTATTTTGGTGTCAATCGGACATCCCGAGAAAAATCGGGCCGAAACCCTAGAAATGCATGAATTTCCGTGCCAAAACGTCCGGAGTCCAAATTGAGTGCAAGTCGTGTCGTTGTGATCGTGTTGACCTAAAGACTCGTGTGAATGTATTTTTATATCAATCGGATGCCCAGAACAAACTGGGACCAAAAACCCTAAATGTGCACAGATTTCCGTGTCAGGGTCCGTTTTTTGGATTTTTAGTTCGTAAAGCCCCATGCACGTTATAATTGAAATGTAGGTGGCAAAATGAGGTGTCTACAGTAATTATTTCTTTTTACAAATTCATTGGCAATTGTACAAATTCAAAGATGAATAAAGAGGAATTATTGTTATTGTGGAATTTCTTATTTTGTCTAAATAATTAAAATAAGTGGCGACTCTATTTACATGTACAATCAACCCTCAAATCTAGAGGGTTGATCTATTGTCGGTTGGGTCACATTTTGAGGCCCATTTGACCCTCGGGTCGTGGTTCTCACAATTTGACACATTTATATTTTGCACATCTTGCTTCAATGGTGTTAACAAGGAGTTGCTCAAGTGTTTTTGTAATGGAGTATACTTATAAGACTAATAGGTACAAAATGTATTTACTTGATATAGTTAAGGTTTCAAGTTTTAACACTTCATTCTATTCTTGCTTTGCTTTTTACGAAAAGAAGAAGTGGGAGACTATATTTGGGCCTGGCTTTGAAGATGTTAAGTAATATGTTGCATGTTGATTGTTAACCTTCAATTATTGTTTTTTATGGGGAGTTAGCACTGATGAAAGCTATCAGAATGGTTTTTTCCAAGAACTGTCAATATTTTATGTGTAGCATATTGAGAAAAACATTTTGTTTAAATGTAAGCCTAAGGAAGGAGATGATTATACATTTAAAACTATATTTTTAGAAACTTATGTGTTTTCTATTATTAGAATTTCAAAATGGTGAAAACCCTAGTATGTGTTAGGGTTGAAATGTAGGTTGTAAAACTAGGTGTTTACACTTAGTAAGATTTCCTTAGACAATAACCCAATAATATGGGGAAGGCCAGCCGTATTGCTAGGAAGGCTTGGGTGCTTAACACCTTTTAAAGCCCGTAGCCTAACTCCGGACTCAGACTAGACTAGTTAAACCTTAATTTGTAAATGGAGTTTTAAAAATGATTCCTAGACCTAAACCAGGTGGTGACCCCCCCCCCCCCCCCCCCCTTTTTATGTTCACAGTGATCGTGTAAAGATTTCCCTTCTAATTCTTGTGTTTTTAGTGACAAATCATTTGAGGTGGTTTTGCCCCAAAAAGTTCTTGCATCATTGGTCTACGAGATTGTTGTTGTTGTTGTTGTTGCTAACCTTGTGGCTCAGCTCGTCTTCCATCTACAATTAGCTTTTCAATAGCAACAGACACTTAACAATATCTTCAACAAAAGTGAACCTCCCATGTAGTTGAGTTAGCTTCTCACTTACGTTACATAATCCTTGTATGTTGCTCTCAATTTTGGATTGGTGGTTAGCAAATTGCTGCAAGAAGTTATTCATATGCTCATTGATTTGGGATAACCTGGTACCATTAACCATGGTTAATAGATTGAGTAAGGAACGACTCTGATATCACTTGATAAGAACTTCCTTTCTTAATAGTAGCTACTTTGAGGTAGGTCTAAAAGAGGGAAATAGAGAATTAAGAGAGAGTTTGGAAAAAGAAAGACCCTCGTATATATCAACCATTTGATTGGCTATAGCTCGCTAACAAATAACTAACATGTAGTTATTGTCTAATTGAGCATGTACTCTAATAGGCTAGGCTAACTAACTCTAACTACAAGTTGTTGGCTACACATGGAAGCCCTTGAATCACGACCTAACAACCTAGGACTCTCCAAACATGCATGCATTGGTTAGTTTGCTTGCTTAACTTGTTGTTCTTGTGTAGCTCAATGGTGCTGCCTTAGTTGCATGCCTTGGTGGCCTGTTTGAGCTCATTGGCTGCCATGGTCTTATCATTGTCACATAGTATTTAATGATATTTGATGGTAGTTAGGACATAGTATTTAATAATATTTGATGGTACTTAGGAGACAATAAATGAGATAGTAAGTGAGGTGGTGATCGGCCTCCAAAATATCGTTCTTTAATGGAGTTGAATCAAATTTAATATGTATGAATATATGTGTGGATGTATAAGGTAAAATGGTAGTATATATGATAAGGTGGGTTGTCGTAGCACGGAGAGAGGGGTTTTAAAGTAAACACGTAAACAATATAAATTAAATCAAGAAAATAGTTTGGTTGTTTTGAAAACTCACAATTTAAATAGTAAAGAAACTTAAGTCTAAAAAATTGCTTGGGCTTTGGGTTCCTCAAATTTATTAAGATAAATTAATTCAATTTAAATCCATGGAATTACACAATTGGGGGTTTCACATCCCAAACCCTCAATTGGAACATTTGTAATAAAAACCATTTTAATAAAACCTAAATTAGAAATACTATTTGATTGTTCATTAATTTAAACGCATAATAAATAACTACATTGGAAAACCTAAAATCGACATTGTACTAATTAATCTAGTAACAATGTAGTAAAAAGTAATATCCAATGAAATTAAGAGTTCTTAGATTTAATGGAACTAAAATCTTTACTTAATTATGAGAAAAACATGATTGAACTCATGAAAATATTCAAATCATAAAACCAAAAATAAAAGAAATAATAAAAAGATGAGAATAATCACATAATAAATCTGAAACATTGAAAATCAAAATGAAAATAGATTTTAAAAAAAAAATTAGTTTAGCTTACAAATTTGGATTCCCCATTAGCCTAAGCTAAAAGTCTAGCCAATCATGACCAAGAGATTACAAAAAGAAAGCTAGAGAAATAAATCCTAGGAAGAAAAACTAGACAAAAAAATAGGAAAAACTCTAATATTGTCCCAGGCGGCAGCTGCTGTGTAGAAGAGTTACTGCTTCACGCTTAAATTAGGCCTCCAAAAGGGAAATAATCCAGTGCATCGCAGGAGGAAAGAGGTAGCATGCAACCCACGGCGTCAACAACCATGCGTGAACTTCATTTAAGCCATTAAGCTCTGATCCTGTGTGATGCGGCAAGCAAGGACCATGTAATTCACTAAAGCACGCGAATTGGTTTTAAAGCTCCTTTGGAGTCACGATCCTGTGCAGGGCGGGTAAGAAAGGGAAAAGGTGAGCCTGTGGGCTTGCTGGGCTTTCCTTTTTTTTAGCAGTAATGTGCACCTAAAACATAACATAAAATTTAGACTTTATAAAATTAAAATAATGCATGTAAATAAATTATTTTTATACAACGTAATGAAATAAAAGAAATGCAATGATTTGCATACAACTAAAAATAAAATGTAAAATAATTTTATTAAAAATCTTAGAAAAATAGACTTAATAAGTCATATTTCATCATTTATCATGTGGTTAACATTGTTGTATACTATAGCAAGGACCTCCGCATGTTCAGCACATTTGATACTTGCCTGTCGACCTACAAGGGTCGGCGGAAGCTCTTCTAGATCGTGGGATGAAATCCCCTAAAACAACCTTGTGCACGTAGTGCTTGAGTCAATATTTGTAGTAGACTTCTTGGAAGGTACATACTTACGTCGGCTGAACAACTTGGTAGATGGGCCAAATCTAATGGGTCAGAATGTCAGATGGCTTACTTTATCTTGGGTCAACAATGCAACAAATATTTGCCACCCACAAAGGCATAGATAGAATTATATAATAATAAAAAAAAAAAATTGTCCTTGAGATGCTTACTAGCTCAAGCTCCACTAACGATGCCTTTTACTTCTGGAATACAGATCGATGCATTTGAGTTTTGACATGTATATTGAAAGACTTTTTGTAGTCTCAGTAATTTCTGTTTAGCTGTAATGAAGTTCATATGTTACCCAAAAAAAAAAACTTGGAGGAGCTTTCTAATAGGGGAGGGGAAAAAACAAAAGAAGAATGCAAATAATGTTGCCCTTTTTACCTTGACAAAAAGCGGAGGAAAAATGGTTAATTATGTTATGGAAAATTGAGAATGATCATAAAATTAATACGACTTTGATGCATGTAGAACACGTTCTTTAAGGTGATAATTGTTCTTCACTTGAAAGAGTTTAATGCTAAATTAAGAGTAAGTCATGTACATGATACAACAAAGTCACCAATTGTAAACAACAAATTTGAATTTTCAAGTCTAAAAAAAATTGTGTATTTGACTATGATTTAGGTTCTTAATTTATAAACTTTGAAGAGTTACAACTCTTCATTTGGATTGACACCATTTTGAAATGTTATGACTTTTCAGAATAATTCATAATCTTCTAAAAACAATTGAAAACAATTATTTTATATTAGAACATAACTTCCACTGGTTATGATTTAGTGCATCTCATCTTATTTTAATAAAATGAAAAATCAACGTCCGATCAGAATCACACGCGCACGTACCATGTGCGCTACATGCCACGTGCTCGTGTGTGTGTGTGTTCTAGATCCACATGTCTATAGGTTTACTTTATTAATCTATTGGGCAAATTATAACAACGTCCTTGATATTTTGCAAAATGTCAATGTCCCCTCCTAACTTAAAAAAAAAAAAAAAAAAAATGATACTTTTACCCTCACATTGTTTTTTTTTTAAAAATGATGTTCTACCCCTGTATTTTTTAAAAACTGAGGGCTTGGAATGTCATTTTCTAAATAGGAGGGGGCATTTGCATTTCACAAGATCTAAAGGGAGATTATTGTAATTTGTCCTAAATTATTTTCTGGTAATTGTGTTACTTTATAAACCCGGAACAAGTTTTGTAAACTTTCAATGTAGGACAAGCCTTCAAATACAAACTCACTTTCATATCACAATCTATAACAAAACTTTCAACAAATTATAATTTTTGTTTTTTGATACAAGAACAAAAAGAACTTAATAGTTAGCAGGGCTCGTCTGACTTGGCATGTCCTTCTTGTCACAGTTGAAGGTGGTAGAATAGAAGGTTGAGTTCGCTTGCTTTGCTTGCACTTAGAGATCTTGGATGATGAGACGATGAATTGGTATGAAATTTTGCTTGCACTTGGAGATCTTGGATGATGAGATGATGAATTGGTATTGTAATACCCGGCCAAAAAAAAAAATAATAATAATAATAAAACAAGGGGGTTTACTTTTAGGGTCAACTTAGTAATTTTGACAGTGGAAGTTAGTAATATATATATACTCTAGATTAGAAATTCTACCCGCCATAAAACCTATTACTTATTTCTGACTCAAATAATCATAGAAAGAAGGTTGTTTGAAGATTTTCAAGAGAGGAGGTTAGCAAATTCTTGAGGTAAGAGCATAGAAAACTTTATGACTAGATTTAATTACTATTGATGAATATCATAGTTTGAATCGGCCAATTTTAGGAGCAATACGTAGTAAAATTGCACAAGAACTATGAATACCATATTCATATCTGCTGCTTTGATTTCCAAGCCTAGGCATGAGTATAGGTTTGAAAAAAGAAAAAAAGAAAAGCAAAGACGGCCACTTCTATTAGATTAATAGCATATTGACGTGATAGGAGTCATGCAACAAATCCTAGAAATCTTGCCTTCTGTATATATCGTATAGCCATTGAGGAATAGAAAATAAAAAGGAAAAGCCGAATAGCTTTTTAGTGTTTACCTGAAGATGGGAGATGTTTTGACAGTGAATTAGAATTCATATTAAGCTCACTTGTTGTCTAAACATTAGTCTTTGATTAGAAATATTACATGGAGAATTTTGGAAGGCATGAAAGACTGTTTGGAGAGTGTTCATCAATTGGGGAACAACCACATAGTTTAATAAATAAATCAGCATTGAGTAAATAGCATTTTTTATGCCAATTGATGTATTTTGACGACTGTACAATTGATTTAGGATCTGATTTGTAAATTGTGAAAAAAAGAGGTAGAGAATATTACAAGATTCCTTACTTACTAGGTAAGTAACGTTTTCTTAACTAGCTATATTTTGCTAAAACTTTCCTATTTTATTTATTAAATATTCATTTGTATTTCAGTACAGATTATTATTTTTATTATTTTAGATTGATTTAAAGAAAAGAATTAGAGTTTTGTCTTTTTGAAATATTATAATGTATTGATTTAGTTGATTATTTAGAAAATTTTGTACCTTTAACTCGGATCAAGAAATTTTTGAATTTTGGGAAAAGAACCAAACATTGTTTGAACTATGATTTTTGAATTTTAGGAAAAGAACCAAACATTGTTTGAACTATGATTTATTGAATATGATCTTTTGACATTGACTGAAATAAAATTGAATCTGAACCATTTGACTATACTTTGAACCCTGCCAATGGGGGTAAACGTTGTCACAGAAACTAGTTTCTTCTGGGGCTTACCACCGGCCTATGTGTGATTCTAGGCCTAGTCACGGGAATATAGCGTGACCATAGTCATAATGTCTTATTTAAACATTTTGAAATCTAATTGATTGCGTTATTTTAGATAAATTAAGACTTTTGATATTTTGAACTTATTGTAATTTATATATAATTTTCTGCTGCACTGTGTTATATTTATTAAGTTTATGAGATTTATCCTATGAACAGTTATATATTTTATTTGAATAAATGCTTGATCCACCCTTTTCATGAGCCTCCCAGCTCATCCCCCCTTTATTTCCCATTTCAGATTCTGAGGATTGACTAGCTCGGACGTTGTGGGGGAGTTGTGGGAGAAGGACTTCTAGGCATGAATAATATTAGTATTTCTTATTTGTTGATTAGAGACTTTATGATAGACTTTTGTTTATTAGGATTTGGAATAGTAATGCATGGATTTAATTCATTTGAATTTATTGGTTAATATGTTAATTTGAAGATTTTATATCAAATATATTATTCTTTTTAGAATTTGTTAGTAAGGCCTGACACATTTGTAAGGCATGCCTTATGGGTGCACAGCTGTTGTCACGTGTCGAACTCATGCTTTGGGTTCGGGGCGTTACAGGTATGAAATTTAAGGACGTAAATGAGTGCCGCAACTCATTGGCAACTAATTAAAATTTAGTCCTTATGGTTTAGTCCTTTCACAATTTAGTTCACAAAACTTACAATTATTACTTTTCATTATTAGAGTTTTGGACTAAAATAAAATGGTTAAAATTTTGTTCAAATTAATAATTTTCGTATTTTATGGACAAATTGTTTATCTTTTTGTAATTTGGCTGTATTACAAATTTAGTCCCCTAAACTTTTAGGGAGTCAAATATGACAATCAAAAGTGTGTGGATTAAGTTATAAAAGAGTAAAACTATAGGGGTATAGTCCCTCTGGTATTAGCTTATTATTGATAAAAAAATAAAATAAAAAATAACTTGATTTAAAAAAATATAGTTTATTTAAATTTCGAATAAAAACTAAAACAAAACAGTGAAAATAAACGAATCTATCGAAAAATAAAATGCTACAAAAAGAAAAAAATAAAAACAAATTGAGAAGTATTTGAACCTTTCTGTTCGCCTTGTCGAATGGGTTGATAGCTGCAAGAGCTTGGTCGAAAGACAAAGGGCGAAATAAGGAAATTCACTAATGACGAAGTGGCCTCAGCCAATAAGGTGAATCCAAAAGCATAAGAAAAGACGACTATTATAATGACCACTGAATTTCCCCGAAATAAATGAAATTCCCATCAAACCCCAAACCCAAACCCAACCATCAGCTTTCTCTCTCCTCTCGTTTTCCGTCTGCGGAAAATGGACGCATCACCGATCTACCAGCTTCCGCTGGACACTCTCCACCAGATCTTCTCCAGTCTCCCGCTCCGTCAGATTATGATTTGCCGATCAGTCTGCAAGTTGTTTTATCAGATTCTAACCTCCTCCTGCTTCATAGACCTCATCTCCACCGGACCACCTCTCACCCTCCTTGCTCTGCGTCCACCTCACCACCACCACAATCACAATCGCCACGTGTCCTGCCCTTCTCCTTCTCTCCTCGTATTCGACCCCGACCACGATGAATGGCTCAGATTCACCCTCGACTTCCTCCCCTTCCGGGCCCCACACCCTGTCGCGTCCTCTCTGGGTCTTGTCTATCTCTGGGCTGATTCGGCGGATTCACCCGAGTCGAACAAGTCACTTGTGGTATGCAACCCCTTGACACGCGAGTTCCGTGTTCTCCCTCAGCTGGGCTCGGCCTGGTCACGCCACGGCTCAGTCCTGGTTGACTCAGCGAACCGTGTGATGGTGTTAACAGAGCTAGCAGCGCTGTACTTTTCAGGTTCAGGTTCGAACCAGTGGCTAAAATTCTCATCGAACCTGCCTTCAAAACCCCGAAGCCCGATTCTGGTCTCGGAGTCTGTCTACGCACTCTGCGACGTGGGTTCACCGTGGAGAAGCCAGTGGAAGCTATTCTCATGCACAATCGGGAAGCTGAAAAAGTGCGAGAGTTGGAGTAGGCTTGAAAAGCACGAGTGGGGTGACGTGTTCGACATCCTGAAACGACCTCGTTTGGTGAGGGGAAGCGGGAAGCGAATCCTGATGATCGGAGGGCTAAAATCGTCATTTACATTGAACGCATCGTGCTCGACCATCCTTATATTGAGGTTGGACTTGGAGACCTTGGAATGGGACGAGGCAGGGAGAATGCCTATGGAAATGTTCAAGTGCTTTCAAGAGTCTAGCAAGTTCAAGGTGTTTGGTGGTGGTGATAGGCTTTGCTTCTCAGCCAAGAGGCTGCCCAGTTTAGCCTTGTGGGACCGATCTCGGGGCAAAGGAGATTGGCGCTGGATTCATCAGCTGCCTGGCACCGGGGATGGCCTTTGTCGCGGTTTTGTGTTACAGGCTAGCCTCAAGCCTTTGCCTCTCCCTCTCCCTCTCCCTCTCCCTCAGCTTTCTCTTATTCATTAACAACATTGTCCACTTATGTGTTTGTACCATATTCTTGTATTTGTATTCTCATTACAATTCCAGAAATGCTTTACACCTTGCTAATTTGAGCTTGTCTACTTTAAATGTTGTACTTCCTGTATTCCTAGAACAAATTTTACTTGATGGGATATTGGATTTAATCCTTTGACTGTCACGTTTGATTGAATTGATGGGATTTTTGGGCACACATAAAAAGGATGCCATTTCAAAGACATGTTTAGTTTCTCCTCAAGTTCTTATATTTAATGTTAGATTAGTAGTGTATCTAAATCATGGAACGGAGCGGAGTGTGAATTATTTTGGGGTTTACATGGTATTGTTTATGTGCTAAACTTGCATTTCTGTGTTTTTTGTTTTGAGATTGTCACATGTAGTTTCAGTACTTCATTTGGAAATGTAGCCTTTAACTCTACACTTGAACTGATGGGGAACGTAACTGGCAGCCCCCTTTAAAGTCGTATAAGAGGCGAGGGAAAACTGGTTCTAGTGCTCAAGCCTTGATTTGGGATGTCTCGGATGATGGAGGGCTCTCTTGGGACCTTGGGCTGTAATGAGTTGTTCTAGAAGCCCATGAGTTCTATTTTATGTCTTGAGTCTTTTTCCTATTTGGTTTAGAAGTTTTTAATTGCTTTCTAGGAATAGGTTAGGTAGTAGTCCTAGTCCTTCTGGAAAAGGATTTAGCAATAGCTTGTACAAAGGCCTTATTGTAGTCGGTTATATTGAGAGTGCATTGATTCTAATAAAATTCCAGCAGCTTATTTTAAGCTTCGAAGGTATGATTGCCTAGTGTTTTATCTTTCTCTACTTTTTGCCCATGTAAACCAAAATAGTAATGCAGCACATTCTAGTAACAGGAGGGAAATGAACAAAGAATTTATCAACAAGCTGCAATACAATAGCAGGGCTTCTCACCTACAAAGAGCCTTGCCTCTGTATGCATGTTGGTATCTTATAGGAAGTTCTTATCAAAATAGATATTGTTCTATTTTATCGAAATGTCAACTAGGGTTATGATTGAGCACCTTGATGGATTGAATTGAATCTAGGGTTGTCATGAACCTTTGCTATACCAAGGGGTTATGATTCCAAGCAATCCATATAAGGCTTTGATAAACCAACCACATCCTCAAATTGTTCTGATTCTTGGTCACATCTATGTTGTTAAAGCCTTCTGATTTCCATCTTTGTTTTTTAAATTTTTTCATGGGAGTTTATGTTGTTTCTAACTCATTTCGAGGTGTTCACAGAAAGAAGAAATAGGTTTAAGAAATAAAGCTACAAACTTGTGTTAAATTAGGAACTGTTGAGTCATGATTGAAATTAAACATATATGCTGCTCAAATAATTAATTTTAACCAATTGAAGCTCAAATATCCTTATAAATAGACTTGGCGAGTGTGTCCAATGCTATGTCAGTGTCCGTTCTCATGCATTTCTAATTAAGACAGCATGTTGTTATGATATATTTGAGCATTTCAATGTTACGACTCTCATTGTTCTAAACAAGCCATTGCGTCTGCCTCTCCCTCAGGTTCCTCTTATTCAGTAACTACATTGTCCAGTTATGTGTTTGTACCATATTCTTGTATTTGGATTCTCATTACAATTCCAGAAATGCTTTACTCCTTGCTAATTTGAGCTTGTTTACTTTAAATGTTGTACTTCCTGTATTCCTAGAAAGACATGACAAATTTTATTCGATGGTATATTTGATTTAATCCTTTGACTGTCACTTTTGATTGAATTGATGGGCTTTTTGGGCACAAATAAACAGGATGCGATTTCAAAGACATGTTAGTTTCTCCCCAGTTCTTATATTTCTGTTAGATTAGTATCTAAATCATGGACTCTTACATGGTATATATTACAGAATTGTCTATGTGCTAAACTTGCATTTCTGTATTTTTTGTTTTGGGATTGTCACATGTATTTTTAGAACGTCATTTGGAAATTTAGCCTTTAACTATACAATTGAACCCTAAAGTTAGTTAATTTAGGAGTGTGAGGCTTCTCTATGCTTGTTAGTAAGACAGCTCTCCTATGAGCAATGTGCTAGGGGATGATTTGATGGGTTGAATGCTTTTTTTCTTTTTCTTTTTTAGGTTGATTGTGATTCTTTCCAATAGATAATGGCAGTTAGAATTCTCAGCACCTCATGAATGATACAAAAAGTAATACCTTTTCATTCCGTTTGTTCTACTTATTGTTGTTGCCAATCCAACTTTAACTTGTTTCTTTGCAGTGTAGTGCTCTACCTTTTGCCCATGTAAACCAAAATAGTTATGCAGCAAATTCTAGTAACAGGTGGGAAATGAACAATGAATTTCTCAACAAGCTGCAATACAATAGCAAGGCTTCTCACCTACAAAGAGCCTTGCCTCTGTATGCAAGTTGGTATCTTATAGGAAGTTCTTATCAAAATTCATTTAGTTGAATTAGATATTGTGCTATTTTATCAAAATGTCAACTAGGGTTAAGATTGAGCACCTTGATGGATCGCATTGAACCTGTGGTTGTCATGAATGTTTGCTATACCAAGGGGTTATGATTCCGAGCAATCCATATAAGGCTTTGATAAACCAACCACATCCTCAAATTATTCTGATTCTTGGTCACAGCTAAGTTGTTAAAGCTTCCGATTTCCGTCTTTGTTTGTTTAATTTTTTTCATGGGGGTTCATGATGTTTTTAACTCATTTAAAAATGTTCACAGAAAGAAGAAATAGGTTTAAGAAATACATACTTGTGTTAAATTAGGAACTGTTGGGTCATGATTGAAATTATGCATATACGCTGCTCAAATGATTGAATTTTAACCAATTGAAGCTCAAATATCCTGTATAAATAGACTTGGTGAGTGCTGTATCAGTTTCCATTCTCATGCATTTCTAATTAAGACAGCATGTTCTTATGGTATATTTGTGCATTTCAATGTTACCACTCTTCTTGTTATTAACTTCAACTTTCCTTGGTTATTATTTATTAAAATGTTTCCCTTGCATTCTCTATATTGTAATTCATGCTTTTCCAGATTGTACCTTTTGCTCTCTTTGGAAACGACGAGAGGAGTGGTTTTTTGGGCTTTGGTCAGATCAGGAACTCCTGGTTATTGTCAAAATGATGGGTAATGTAGAAGATTAAATCGTTCAGCAAAAATAATTAGCTCAATGTTATTGGTACCCAATTCTAATTAACCTACGTTACCAAGCTTTCAATCACATGTTAAAATTGTACATTGTTGTTGTTGTTGTTGTTGATTACCTTCGGTGTCTGGGCCAGCGTTCCGTAGATATGCGCATCGTGACTAATCCCAGGGTACACGCAACACCTTATTAGCACATGTATCACGATAGCTGCAAGGCTTTGATTTGAATAGGTGGTCTTGAGGGGAATCGAATTAGTGACCATTAGGGAATATATCTAAGGTTGGACCAGTTGAACTATCCTTCAAAGTTAATTGTACCTTTAAAATGATGAAAGATATTGTAATTGAAAAAGGACAATGGACTAGACATATATACCCATTTTTTGATCCAATAGAATAATCTAAAAAGGTACTTAGCCATACGTTTCAAAAAAACACATTTACAGTTCATAAAACCATTAAACTATTGTCATTTTACAATTGTTAAATAATTGAGTTTGATCTCAATATCGAACTACCATTTTGTAATTGGGGGACCCGTCAAGATTCATTCAAACAGGATTGTCAGCAAAGTATCTTCATAGGTGGGCACCATAACTATGCTTGGAATTTTTTATTTATTTATTTTTTTTAGGATTGTTTGAAAGAAATTAAGATGAACTCATCCTGTTTCTTTCAAGGAAAAGGAAAATGATAGAAATAAACTACAAACGTTTTATGATTTTTTAAAAATATTTTTTTATACATTTTATTTAAGGCATAAATTTGATTCTAAAGTCTAAATACATATATAGGGAGTATATATGAGGGGAGAGGGGGTTTGAACCCATGCCTAATTGGATAAGTAATAGGAAGTGCATCACTAGGCATATATGTGTCTAATGACACATCAGCCAATTAACAATGGGAGTGGCTTACCTCCAGTGCTCCAGTGCACTGGAGGGAGTCACAGGCTGACATGTGTCGCGTCCTGGCTCCCTCCAGTGCTCCAGTGCACTGGAGGGAATTCTTTCCCATTAACAATTAATTGTCTCATAATCCTTTAATTGACGTCCTTTTGTTTTACAGCAACATCAGTTTTATAATATTGTTTAAGTGTTAAGTTGTTGGTTTTCACATGTACCCACAATTTACATCACTTTATTGTCTACTATTTATAAATTGTCACCTAAACAATGATGCAAAAATGTTGTAAAAACTAAAAACGTTGTGATTGTAGCAGCGTTATAATAATAATAATAATAATAATAATAATTATTGTACTCCCCGCAAAAAAGAAAAGAAAAAAAAAGAGAAGCTTCAATGGCTTCTCACCAGTTCTTTGTTTGGTTGGTGTGGTCCTTTCTCACTAGGCTCTTTAATCTCATCAGTCCACTTTCACAATTGCAATTTCCAAACCTTCATCAACAATACCCTTTACACACCATCGACACCAACATCCTCTACGCTTACGGACTGGACCTTCCGGAGCTCACCTCCACCCATAACAAGTCCAATTCATTCGTCTCCTTTACTTTTATGGAAAAATGATTCTCTCAATTTGAAATGAAATGTAAAGACTCTATTTCATAGTTTAGATTAAATATTATAAATTTAACAATGTACATACTACCACATTATTTAAAATTTTGAATGACGTGATAATTTATACACTGTTAGATCCATGAAACAAATCTAAACCATAAAATAACCAAATTGAGAGATTTTCAAATGAAGAGTATCATATTCCTACTTTCATTGGGCCCTGCCCCAGACGTAAAAGTATGGGCTACCCAACCACATTTGGCATAAAAGGGACCCATATACCTTGGCCTTTCTATTCTGATTGGACATGATTGTTAAAGAAATACAAGTATAAAACAACAATGCCATTGGTCCATCAAAGAAGTCCAAAGCTAAGATGATCAATTTTTAAGAAGACGAAGGATGAAAGACGACGACGAAAAAAAAAAGAAAGAAAGACCAATTCAGGGTTGTAAGGGAAAGAAAAGGAGATTCTAGGTTTTAATTTTAGGCCAAAATATTGTTTTCATCCCTAAACTATACATGAGTTTTGTTTTTCGTCCTTGAAAAGTTTAGGGACGAAAACGATAATTTAACCTTAATTTTAAAGACACGTTAACATGTGGAAGTTGGCCATTTTTCTTAATAATATATTTTTTAAGAGAATTATTTTTCGGGGAAAAAAAACTATATAGTTTTTATCATATTGAACAATTAAGTCTTATTGGGTCTTTTTTTTTTTTTTAAATCTTATCTTTCTAAGATATGAATTCCACTAAAAACATGAAACTCGTCTCTATAGTTTGAACTCATCTCTTGAAGAAAATAATTTAATTAAATAAAACATGGAACTCGTCTCTATAGTATATGAGATTAAACAAAAAAATTATTTCCCAAATAACTTTCAAACATTGCTATTTTGCCAAATATTTTTTAACAAGTATTATTAATAAAAAATTGCTATTTTACCAAATATTTTTAGAAAAGTATTATTAATAAAAAAAATTGGTCTAAGTAGCTAGGGTAATTAGGGCGTGGTAATTGGTAAAGGTGCAATGCTAGTGACAAATAGTTTTGGAAGGTAATTTCCATTTAAATCTTACAGTTTTGAATAAGTTTCATTTGAATCTTAAAGTTTCAAATAATTTTTTTAAACCTTTGTTAGGGTCTTTCGGGGCGGGTACATGTGTTGTACTTGGAAATGTGAGCGCCTAGACCTGTGGTTGTGGAGGGAGTTAAGTCCGAAGCTCTTGCCAATGGGTCACCCATTGGTTGTTACCATTGTGTTTCTCCTAGGCAATGAAATAGCATAATTAGTATTCAAAATGGGATAACAAATAGTGAGGAAGAGTTTATTTCGTTATAAGATAAATAAGTAAGGAATAAATATTTATAAGTTGAATGTAACAAGAATAATATTTTATAATGTAAAACATTGTTGAAATAATAATGCACAAGACTTATCTTGTAGTGTAGGTTCTAATTAACTCAATCGGAAAAGTCTTTTTTCGTCGAGAAAGGAATCTGGGTTCGAATCCCGTCTACACCAAAAACCAATTGATGTCTTGGCCTAATGGTAAGAGCAATTATCATAGAGCGGACGCAATAGGTTCAAATATTGTCATAATTATCAAAAAAAGAAAGAAAGACTTATCTTGTAGTTGTTTGGGTTGATTTTTCATTGGATATCAATGTCAGGCCCAATAGTGGAGGTAGGCATTTAGCAAGACCATTGAGGCCGAGTAGGAGTGTTGAAGCTAAGTATAGCTGTGTGAGGGTCACAACTCGAAACCTTAATGGGTCTTCCCCTTTTTATGGGCCTCAAAATGGTTACTCGACATGTATGAATGTCTCAACCCTTTAGATTGAGGGTTTAAACAATTGCAGTCGCCACTCATTTTATTTAATTTAGGAAAAAAGAGAAAACCTTTGCACAAGAATTGATAACGAGAAAATTGCATCCTTTATTAATATGAATAATAATTTACAATTTAAAATTTGAATAAATAGGAATTACATTACTTTGTTTCCTAGTTACAATCTATGACAAATTACATTGAAAAGCCTAATCTACAACCATCAATCCAGGATCGAGGGCTAATTTACAAAATGAGAAAGTGTTAGGCACCTATTTTGCCCAACCGAGGTTGGTCTTCTAGAATAGAGTGGCTGATGTACGTAGTCGAAACATCCAAACATGTC
Source organism: Fagus sylvatica (assembly GCA_907173295.1). Classification (NCBI taxonomy): domain Eukaryota; kingdom Viridiplantae; phylum Streptophyta; class Magnoliopsida; order Fagales; family Fagaceae; genus Fagus; species Fagus sylvatica. Next base: position 21,476,855 of record OU015764.1, read on the forward strand.
ATACGAACAAAGAATCTCATTATTATTTGGAGAAAATGAGATTGAGCATTAAGGTTTTTTGAATTTATTTATTTATTTTTACATATATGAGCATATGAACAATTTTTAGACATTCGAGTTCGACGATAAAGTTGCATGATTGAAATTAAAACTAACCACGTGCTATTATTTGTCATGAATTCTAAGATTTAATTTTCAATAGAAGGAAATTAGGTTCATTTTAATTATGAAAATCATTGAGAGGGCTAAAAACTAACTCCACAGCTGCCAAATGAGTCAAATGGTTGTTACAAAACGTGCAACCAAAAATTAAAAAGGAAAGAGGCACTGGACATTAAAGTGCAAGCCGACACTCTAGCCCTCGAGGCTGACACACAGACTTTCCAAGCCGGCACTCTAGCACTTCAGCTGATTTCCAGCTCATCTAATTTGCTTTAAAAGCTTGGTTTTTGGCTCCCCACATGCCACAATTGTAATCAGTTAAAAACTGATGAGGGGGGAGATTCTTGAGAGTAATTGGGATCCCATAATTGGAGTCCTTTTGAATTTTGAATTCCAAAAGTTAAGTTTTGGCTCCAATACACTCTCATTCCTCTCCTATAAATAGAAGACGCCTCCACCATTGTCAAGGGCAGCCAATTCCCACTTGAGAAGAGCATCCCAAATTCTTTTGTGGATATTTTTGCAAGCCAAAAGAATTTTTACAAAACAAAGAAGCAAAGCTCTGCCCGATTTTCAATTCAAAAGTTATTCATTCAGGCTAATATCACCACACAAGTGCAACGAGTTTCAAGTGATCTTTTGCAGCCACTTGTGGACCATTTGCAGCCATGTGATAGCCATACAAGCAGCCTCACAACAAAACCATTGCAGCCTCCCACGAGTCTTTCCTTGTAGCCACAAAGTGCAACCAATCTGAGTGTACGTTACAACCATATCACAATCCTTGTGCAATCATCTCTGAAGTCATTGGTGCAACCACTTGCACCCTCTTTGAAAACCTTTGAAGATCATTTCCATAGTAATTAAAACCATTTTCTTGCATTACTAATTGTTATTTTAACTTGATTGGAGTTCATTGCAACATTTTGGAGTCATCATAAGTCATCAACATTATGTAATTCAAGGTAAAAACATAATATAACTTTGATTTTTCATTTAAAATTTTTTTTAAAAATTGGACCTTTATTTTTATTTTTAATATTTAATAGTAAGTGAACAATCAAAATTCGGACAGATTTGGACAATCAAAAACTCGGAACCGATCCTGACTCGAGCCATAACTGTAGAGAAAGAGAGATGCTATTTTTTGATTGGTTGTTCGGGTTAGCCATTCCGCTTAAATTTGATCCAATGACTACAAAAAGTTTAATTTGATCTGCCGGTTGTAAAGGCATCACGCGACCATCCCGCGATTTATGACCCACATAATTATATATGTGGTTCCACGTGAATCCGTGATTAGTAGAAATATCTCCTGCACAAGACGACTAGGGATAAGATTCAAAATGGTTCCACGCGATTCTCTTATCTTGTTTCGATATTATTGCACAACAGAATCTTCAATTTTTCCAACATGGGCCCCTACATTGTAAACTTCTTATTATGGAATTTCCACGTTTTATTTTACGACCCATCTAATTACTATATGTGTCGGCGATGTGTAAACTGTAAACACCTGACTCATCGAAATTTGCAGAAAACAAGTTTTTCTTCTTTTTGGATGGAAAAAAAATAAAATAAAATACGACTCATCAAATTTGGCAACTTATCATTCATCATTTATTTATTTTTTACTTATTAAAAGGCAGAACTTATCATTCATCTTGCGTTGAACTATAGGAGGGATATTTCAAGACGAAAGGGCGATATAAATTTGTCGTGCCCTATATGGTTGGCTTACATGGCCGACCCTCCCAACTTTAAGCATTTAAATTCTAGGAAAAGTATACAAAACCGTTGGTGGTTTTTCATATATCACATAACACCCCTAAAATATTGAGTGTAACACTTAATTCTCATGTGATATTATTTTAAGTGTAAAATGTTAATTGTGTAACACTTAATCCCCTTGAGTATTTTTGAGTGTAACACAAAACTCCAATGTGGTTTATTTTATGTGTAAATTTAAAGTTGCAATTTCACTTGAAACAATACCATATGAGAATTTTTTATTACGCATAAAAACCTTAAGGAGGGGATTAAGTGATACAATTAACGATTTACATATAAAACAATATCATAAGTGTTACAGTTAAAACCTAATAGGATTCATTGTTTAAGGGCAAATCACATGGAGGTTCTATGTATTTTCCCCTAAATTTTAAGTTTAAATTTTATAAAGAGATGTATTATTTAAAAATGTATGAATATTATCGCTACAAGCACCCTAACTATTATCATAACCTTATCCCTCTCCCTCCGATATCTATATATTTTATAAAAATAAAGGAAAATTATAGCAATCTCTTTTGAGGTTTGGCGAAGTGACACTAACCCTATCATAATTTGGAAAATGACACTCCGCCTCTTGAACCAGTAACAGACGTTTATACATACCAAAAGTTAATGGTTCGATTATCAAAAACTCTTTCCGCATTTTACACTTTAAAATTTAAAAAGCATGTATTAGTTTAGACATGATAAATTGGTAATGAAAAAGAGTTAGCTTAATAAGTAAGGAGTAAGGAATTCTAAGTAACGACTTTTCATTACTCAAAATTCCTTATTCTTTTAAAATTTAAAAATAGAGAAATTATATTTTCATATCAAGATTTGTTATTTTCGCATCGATGGTGAGGAAATAACAAGATATGGTGTGGAAATAGTACTGTCTTAGAAAAAACATGTACTAATTTAGACGTGACAAATTGGAAATGAAAAAAAAAAAAAAAAAGAAGTTAGCTTAACAAGTAAGGATTAAAGAATTCTGAGCAATAAATGTACTTCGAATTCTTTATTCCTTTAAAATTTAAAAAGCATGCACTAAATAACGTGATAAATTGGTAATGAAAAAAAGTTAGCTTAATAAATAACGAATAAGTAACTCTGAGTAATAAATGCTAAAAATTCTTTATTCCTTTAGAATTGAAAATTTATGAACTAGTTTAACATGAACAAAAAATTTAACAAAAATTATTCAAAAAAAAAAAAAAATGAAAAAAAGAAAAAGAAAAAAACTTAAGTAAATAGTTTTCCTTTAATCCGGTTTGGAGGAATTCTCCTCCAACCTATTACGTGATAAGTAAATAGACCATCCACATGTACTTTTAGTCACATAACTTTTTTAATGAATCATATGATTTTACACATGTAGATAGTGTATTTGCTTCCCACTTCCAAATCGAGGGAAGGAAAACTATCACCAAAACTTAATAGGTAAGGAACTATTTTATTACTGGATATTTTATTAGGAAATTGACAGTCGCGGGACGTGGGAAAGAGAGAGAGGCTCGGTTTCGGCTATAAATGGAATCCTTCTTCCCCCACAACTTTCTCTCTCTCTTTGAGCGAATCCTCCGTCTCACCAATCTCACTCTTTGTTTTTCTTGTTGAGATTGAAGTCATTTTGATATGGAGACTAGTGAACAAACCATGGTTAAGAGCGTCGAGAACGGCGCAGTGGAGATCTTGTCCAGCCATTTCGATCCCACGGCTGTGGTTGCGGAGCCTTTGCCTCCGGTGGTGGCATCGAACGGCGAAGTAAATGAGAAATCGAAAGCCAGGGAGATTGTTCTCGGACGGAACGTGCACACCACGAGCCTGGCCGTGACGGAGCCCGATGCAAACGATGACTTCACTGGGGATAAGGAGGCTTTCATGGCTAGCGTCCTTGCTCGCTATAGAAAGACTCTCGTCGAAAGGACCAAACACCATTTAGGTGATTGAATCATTTGTTGTTTTCTATGAATTCCTTAATTTACGACATTTGTTGTTTTCTATGAATTCCTTTGCTGATGTTCTGTTTCCTACATTCTATGCTAAATTACTAATTGTTCTTTAAAATTTTGATCTCCAACTCGTTGTATTAATCCACTTGGAAACTCAATTACAACAATGGGTTTTCCTCATAAAGAGAGCAGGCAATGCCATTGATGATTGAACTATAAGGCTCTTGGTGAAGTGCTGGAAACTTTAAACGTACTTTTTGGGCATTAGGTTATTTTGATTTTATAAATAAACATGTCTGGTTCTTACTGAAATGGTAGTATTTTCGTGCAATAGGTTATCCTTATAATTTGGACTTCGACTATGGTGCTCTAGCACAGTTGCAGCATTTCTCCATTAACAATCTTGGTGATCCTTTTATTGAGAGCAACTATGGTGTCCATTCAAGGCAGTTTGAAGTTGGCGTTTTAGATTGGTTTGCTCGGCTATGGGAAATAGAGAAGAATGAATACTGGGGATACATCACAAATTGTGGTACAGAAGGCAATCTTCATGGGATTTTAGTTGGGTTAGTAATGTTGAGTTTTCGCTTGGTTATTTGTACTTTTACATCATAAGAATCTTTTTTTTATTTATTTATTTATTTTGTCTGAGAAGAGTGAAACTGAACACAGCTCAACTATGCAGGAGGGAAGTGTTCCCAGATGGGATTTTGTACGCATCGCGGGAGACACATTATTCTGTTTTTAAAGCAGCACGAATGTATAGAATGGAGTGTGTGAAGGTTGGCACTCTGATTTCTGGTGAGATTGATTGTGCAGATTTTAAAGTTAAACTACTAGCCAATAAAGACAAACCAGCCATCATCAATGTTAATATAGGTCTCTCTCTCTCTCTCTCTCTCTCTCTATACATGCTTATCTTAGCACATGAGTTCTTCTTCATTTAACTGATTCAATGAATCACTCATATTGCAGGGACAACTGTCAAAGGAGCTGTTGATGACCTTGATCTTGTAATACAAACTCTTGAAGAAAGTGGATTCACACATGATCGATTCTACATTCATTGTGATGGAGCTTTATTTGGACTTATGATGCCTTTTGTCAAACGTGTAAGTTATTCCATTTTCAACTTCGGTTGTTGAGGACAGGAAGTTGTCACCACCTGCCTTTTACATTCATTGTAAATGTCCTGTGCATTTAGAAGGAATTTGGTTCTTCCTTTGAGATTTGGATATTTTATAATTTGTGATCACAATGTGTTTTTTCTTCAATTAGGTTAAATATATTTGAGTAACCAGTCAACTCTAGCCAAATTGTACTCTAATCTGCTTTTTCCTGCAGAGGAACGGGACCTTAAATTTGTCCTAAATGGTTATAATGTTGATATTTTTAAGAATCTATCTTTCATATAAAAACTGGAGTGAATATGGTGGTAATCATGTGATGTCTTTGATTTAGGAATTAGGTTTCATAAAAAACAAGTATAGAGAATTTTTATGTTCCACTTTGTTAGTGAATGAAAGTTGAAAGCTCATTATTCTTGGTGGTGAACAGGCACCGAAGGTTAGTTTCAAGAAGCCCATTGGAAGTGTCAGTGTCTCTGGCCATAAGTTTGTTGGATGTCCAATGCCTTGTGGTGTTCAGATAACAAGGCTGGAGCACATCAATGTCCTGTCAAGGAATGTTGAGTACCTTGCTTCAAGGGATGCCACAATAATGGGAAGCCGTAATGGTCATGCTCCTATTTTCCTCTGGTATACCCTCAACAGAAAAGGTTACGAAGGGTTCCAGAAAGAAGTCCAGAAATGCCTTAGAAATGCACACTATTTGAAGGATCGCCTACTTGATGCTGGGATTAGTGCCATGCTGAATGAGCTCAGCAGCACAGTTGTGTTTGAACGACCTTTGGATGAGGAGTTCGTTCGCAGGTGGCAATTAGCTTGCCAAGGAAATATTGCACATGTTGTGGTGATGCCCAATGTCACTATTGACAATCTGGATGATTTCTTGAATGAATTAGTTGAAAAACGCTCTACTTGGTATCAGGATGGAAAAGTTAAGGCCCCTTGTATTGAAGCAGATATAGGACGTGAGAATTGTCTTTGTACTCTGCATAAGTGACAAGTCATTAGGGAGGGAGAATTGCCCCTTGTACTCTGCACAAGTAGTCATTGTTCTATTTAGATATTTCCATTCTTGTTCTTGTTTTATCTGTAATAAAAAGCTTGATTCAAGTAGAATCTAGGTCCTTTCCGGAGGATTTATTTTTTCCTGCTTCAATGCAGCGTTGATATTGACTCGGCTAAAGTAAACAAAAAAGAATTTTGCTTGATTTTTGAATGATGATTTATTTTCCTTTATTGATCTCAATGCGTCCTCTTCCCACTGCAGTGGTCAAGTTGTTGATAAGCTAGTAAGCAACAAACAAAAAAATGGTTCGTCGAAGTTGCTTAGTTGACTAGGCCATCTGAGCTCGTGTAGTCATGTTTGCATTCCAAAACGTTTTCAACATTTCAAATAAAGATATTTTCAAGTTTTTAAATAAACTTTCAAGGAAATGTTCTCAAATTGCAACATCATCAAACACAAAGCCTAAGGCTAAACGCCCCTCACCATTGACTCCCTCAAAAGGCCAAAGAAATATCTTTGCCCAATAACTGTCGGTCCAAAGTTTCTTCTCGTTGTAGTTTTCGTGTGGGACCCTTGGATAGTTTTGCAATTTGGCATAAAATTGGATGAATTGCCTGGGGGAGGTGAAGCTACATTTCAAAGATTTTTTTTTTTTTTTTTTTTTTTCAGGACAATTACAACTTACCACTGAACTTGACCAATTTTTCAATATCCCCCAAACTTTCAATTGCAATAATTTACTCCCCAATTAGACTTAATTACACACATATACCTCATCCTTCCAAATTGCTATTAATTTGGACTAATTTGGATGGAAAGATTGATACGTGCTTTGCACATGACTTCTAGGCCCACACAATGGTTTTAGTCCACTTAAAAAAAAAAAAAAAAAGGTAATTGACTCAACTACCCTTTGCCCACAACAATATTAGTCACCAATATATATATATATATATTAAACCCCTCACCAGACGAGGAATCAATGCCTCTGTTTTGTTAAGATTAATTGATGCTAGATTCACAAATGAGAATCAAGCCCGTCTAGGAATGGTTGAAGCCAACGTCAACCATGGTCCAATCAGTTTCAATGTTAACCCAGACTTAACTCTAAGTCTTGATGATGGTGCTCCTAAAAAGGCACTAACCTTAAGAATAAATACTTCTGGATATCACATGATAGAAGGAAGTCGTCCTCTTGCTTTAGTATATAGGATATAGTATAAGCTGTTTAAAACAAATTTGGACCCTCAAGCTTTAATAAAAGATCCAAAAGATCAAACTTTATTATTACAAGCCAGTAGGGAAGACATTAATGTAAATGTCCCAAAAATGATAAAATGGGAAGATATCAAACTTCCTAAAGAATGGAATCACCCAAACGAGATGCCACCCATAATCCAAAAACCAATAAACATTGCTGAAACATATAATTTAGAATCTGTTACATAGTATCATGATGGAACTGTTAAAAGATTTGACCATAGTAAACCAAGAATACCCCCAATGATAAAATATACTAGCTCAAGACATTCATTTTCTGGCTCCTCTTCGACAAGTAAAAGAGATCAGGATCTAGAAAGAGAAAAAGATTTAGAAAAATATCTTAATGAACTAAATCTTAATAAACAAAAAGAAAAGAATATTAAAAAAGATATAAAAGATATTAAACAAAAAGGTGTTAAAGAAGAATCTTCTCAAGTAAATTCAGCCTATTATACGGTTGATAATGAAGCAAATAAAAATGTTGAAGAGCTTGCAGAAATTTGTAGATTGGCTGCCATCCAGTGCCAATCAGCCTCTGCTAGTGGAAAGCATTCCCTAGCATCCTCAGAAGGATCAACCAATGAAGCTGTTAAAGTATCTTCTCAATTTCCTCAATCTATACTAATGCCCCCAAACTGGTACTAGGATTCCCTGTTTCAGGATTCTCAAGATCCATATGCAGGACATGGAATTGAAGAAGTTGAAGATTTTTATCTTGATTAAGGGTCTTTTGGTAAATCCATTTTGATAAAAGACAGTCAGTCCTCTTCAACAAATAAATTCACTGTCAGAAGAATCTGCACTGTTAATAAGCATGCCCAACAAATTGATAAATCAGCTGTTATCTCCAACAGTAGAGAATCTCCACTGTTTGCTAAAGTTTGCCAGCCTTATCTCCTTCGGCATTTGTTAAAATCTCAAAGTTACTTTTGCTTTCCATAAAGCAAATAGTAAATTTCAGCTTTGGAATCTTACATGTGAACTCTTGTCTCCCACAATGAAGACTCTTTTGTTTGCATATGAATCCATGTGTTGTTGTCTTCCACCGACAACTTTCTTCTTTTGCCTATATAGATGGGTTTGTATTATGTTGTATCCTCAGAACTTCATAGAAGAATTAAGTCCTTTCTCTTGTAACATTCTTAGTGTTCATGTGTTGAAAATCTCAGAATTAGAATAGGCCTTCTCCAGTTCTCTTGTAAACCCCACATCCAAATTAAACTTGTAATCATGGAAGCAATCAGCCTCCAGCTTACTTGTTAAAACCTTTGTTAAACTGTAAGTAATTACTTTCAATAAAGTAATTTCTTCTTGATAACTTCTTGCATTAACATCTATTATATTAAAATGTTTTGATATATATTATCTTGGCTGGTTATACCGCCTCATTACTAAATACCGCCTCTTTACTAAATATATATACATATATAAAAGGGGAAGCAGCGCATATATAAAACAATAAAACAATATATATATATATATATATATTTAGTAATGAGGCGGTATAACCAGCTAAGATAATATATATCAAAACAGTTTTATAATGGATGTTAATGCAAGAAGTTATCAAGAAGAAATTACTTTATTGAAAGTAATTACTTACAGTTTAACAAAGGTTTTAACAAGTAGGCTGGAGGCTGATTGCTTCCATGATTACAAGTTTAATTTGGATGTGGGGTTTACAAGAGAACTGGAGAAGGCCTATTCTAATTCTGAGATTTTCAACACATGAACACTCAGAATGTTACAAGAGAAAGGACTTAGTTCTTCTATGAAGTTCTGAGGATATAACATAATACAAGCCCATATATATAGGCAAAAGAAGAAAGTTGTCAGTGGAAGACAACAACATATGGATTCATATGCAAACAAAAAAGTCTTCATTGTGGGAGACAAGAGTTCACATGTGAGATTCAAAAGCTGAAATTTACTATTTGCTTTATGGAAAGCAAAAGTATCAAAGACAAATTTAATAATCCTGTCTCTGTCGAAACTATCCCACCATTTAACAGCGAAGTTTTTGATCAAAATGTGGTCTTTAATCTGATAACTTCATTTAACAATCCAGGGGACTTTAACGCCCCAAATTTTTAAATACATAATTAGTATTGTTCAACTGGTTAAGTTCCAACACATAGTTAAAATGTAATTTAGAAGCTATATAAATAGGCCCAATAGTAGGCTAAATTGGATTGGAATATTAAAGAAAATAATTTAAATAAGAGTTATTTATTTTGGAGGGGTTAATTAGACAATAAGTTTATTAAATAGGGTTATTGTAGTAAATTGGCCTAAACCCTAGCTAAGGTTGCCGTGTACATATATATATACATCTTCCCCTCATTATTTAGGTTTTACACATAAAGAGACCTGTATTCCATTAGAGTTGACTGCTGCTCTAGCTTTTATTGAGCTTTATTCTTTGGCGTTGAAGGTAAGTCACTGGAGTTGGAATTACATATTAAAGTATATGAATATCACGTTGGTTCATTGCAATAATCCTAAGGTGATGAAATATTCATATGGAGGGTACGAAATAGTCATATGGAAGCTATGAAGATGATTCACGTAGAAACATGCAATAGGTTACATTAGAATGTATATTTATATAATCCTAGGGTAATGAATTAGTAATATCTAGGAAGCAGTAATATGACATTTGATATGTATGTATGAGCTTTATATATATTGGTTTTGGTTACATATATGCATACTGGTAGTGCATATGATTATGGAAATCAAGTATAGGACCCGTATATGCATATAAGAAAGTAGGATGATATGTGTATAGAGATTGACATGGAGTATTTTAATTTGATAGTTCTAATAAGTAGAAACATTGGGTTATTTTGAACTGTAAATTAATTACAATATGAAAAGGAATCCTTTTGGGGGCTAATGCAAGGTTTAAAGATTACTCTGGTTATGGATAAATTCTGGTAGTGTGGATGGTTAAATATTAAAGGAGTTTTGATGGAATTAAAATAAAATTTAGGCACTGCCATGTTATAATTTTAGTGCTGCCTTAATGAGTTTAAATAGTTTAGCAGAAAATTGAGAACTTGATTAATTAGGTATCAATATTAAATCCTTATACATTCCTTAGAATTTTATCTTCGCTTAGATTGATAGTTAAGTATTGTACCTATTCTTATTGGGTCATCTAATCTTTCTTTAGGTTCTAGTTGATATCACCCTAGACATTGGAGGCAAAACTTGGCCTTGGCTATTCAAGGTAAGTGGACTTCAGATCATGACATCTCTCAATATATATATATATATATAGATTTCAAAGAGTGAAACTATAATTTTAAATTATTGTTAGTTCCTTATACTGATTATTGTATTATGTAAATTGTATTTATGAAGTCTTTAAGAGAAGTAAAAATGTTTTCAAATGGTCAGCTAGACTGTCTGCAACCTATGCCAACACAGGGTTAAGTGTTGGCCTTCGGCCGAGGTATTGTATATTGTGGTGTGGTGTATTGTATTGTTGCTCTTCGGGGCCATTGTATTGTTATCGTTGCTCATGGGCTATTGTTATTGTTTACCTCTTTGAGGATATTGTTTCCCATGGGACTCACCCACTGATTGTTTAGCAGCATAAGTCTTGTTTGGCTAATGTTTTTAATACAGTAATTTTACTGTTTATCGTTCGTTACAGATTGAATTGTGGAAAACAATCTTATGATTAAGTATATCGTTCTTATATATTGCTTATTGAATTTGACAAAGTTTTATACGAATAGTTATCTATTTCTAGAAACTATGCAATTTTCAATGTACTATTTATATTGAATAATCATTCATACTGTGGGTGAATGTTTTGTAAAGAAAATAAATTATTTAAGCAATATGTATTTTATTTGAGAATGTCATGTGATGTGGTCTCTTATTGAGCAATCAAGCTCACCCTCCTTCCCTTTCCCACTTTTTAGATTAGTGCAGTGGACTCTTTGAATCTGACTAGTTGGTGACTATTGGAGCTGTGAAGTGAAGACTACGTTATTTTAGAGAGACATGTTAGTAGATTGGTTTTGTTGTTCTAAATTTTATTAAGGATTGTAAACTTGTTAATTTTTACGACATTGAGGATGTAGTTTAAGGCTTATTTATTGTGTTTTAGGATGGGATATTTTTATCAGGAGAATTATGCTTTTGGAGTACTAGAATAATACTTTTGATTTGTTATATTATGGATATCTAGTTCTGCTCTACTCCACTTTTGGTTGTTGGTTTTATCTAAGTTACAGGTTTTAATCTCTTGTTCTATTACTACTAAACTAAGCTTAGTGTTAAATATGTCAAGTCATATACCTAAATCCTTGGTTTGGGTTCGGGTCGTGACACTTTGTACTTAGCGCAGAATAGCAGTATTGGAGGGAACTTGCTGTTGTATTCTGAGCATTTGTACATTTTAATAAAGTGTAACAATGCTTGCTTGAGCGTGTGAGTACTCAAAGGAGGATCATCAGGCTTAGTAGGGATCGTGGTATTCCACAGTGTATCAGGGATGATCTTGGCTAGTGAACCATGCTTGGACCACCATTTAATAAACCACATGGGTGGCTGACATTCAGGTTTAATAAAATTGTACTTCTGGTGCCATTGGATGAACCAGGAGTGAGACATATCATCAAATTGATACAATAGTATTTTGTACCATGCATCAATATAATCATAATATGAGTATTCAAAGGAGTGACCTTGAAGGGGTTTTGTTTTCCATGGATCGCCCCATTGTCTCATATGGGTAAATTTAATAAACTCTATTTTGTGGTAGAGAAGTCCTTTATTATGAATTTTATCATAGATGGATTTAATAACAATAGAACCTTCCTGCTGGAGAATGTTCTGGTAGAAATGGATAGTTTTGTGTGGGATTGAAGGGCTATAATGCTATTGGATTCCATCAGTGGGATGGACAGGAAAATAGGCTCCTATCAGTGAAAGGGGGTTATCAACAATTCCTTTATGGAAGAACTCTATATAGAAAAGTTTTTCAGCGTAAAGGGGGAGATAGGGAGAAACGGCTTTGGCCTTTCTGGATTTAACAGGGGCTGCTGGAGTAGCAGGGACTATCTTTTTATTAAATGGATCGTAATCATTGGTGAGGGCTTTAGCAAAGGAGGTGCTTTGGGTAGGTTACCAAGGGATACCATCCTAGAGGATGATGGTTTATTAGGAGAATTAGCAGGACTGATCTGGTGAGGATCATACCTAATAAGTTGGCTAGGGGTGACTAGCTCTGGTTTAATATCTCGGAGTTTATTAGGTGGAACTCTGTTAGAGGAAGTGGCGGCTTTTTTGGAGTTCTTACCCGCCATCTTTGTTCTGCAGAAATTCACGGGTGAGGAAGTCAGGGATGGAATTTTGGCTTCCTTTAATATATTCAATTTCAAAATAAAAAATACTTAATATAGATTGCCATCGGGCAAAAATGTGTTTTGATGCAATATTTTCAACATCTTTTTCCAAAACATATTTTGCAAATTTGCAATCAATGCGGATGAGAAATTTTTGATTTACTAAATCAGTTTGAAATTTATCAATGCATAGTACTATAGATAAAATCTCTTTTTTAATAGTACTATAATTATTTTGCGCTTTATTCCAGACACCAGAATGGAATCGAACAATTTGTTCGGGAGAATCTGGGCTGATTTTTTGCTTTAGAATACCACCGTATCCAATATCGGAGGCATTGGTCTCAACAATTTTGAAGGAATTTATTGTTGGAATGCCAAGACAAGGCAAAGTCTTAACATATTTTTTAATATCTCGGACAATGGAAGTATGAACAGATGTCCAAGGAGGAGGATTTTTTTGAAGTCTATAAAAAAGAGGCTTGCATTGCTTCCTAAGATTTTGATAGAAATCAGCAACATAGTTTAATGAACCCAAAAATCTTTGGAGTTGAGATTTATCAAGAATTTCATCAGGAAATTCATCAGCAAATTTAATGACTCTATCTATAGGACTTATCTTACCCTGATAGATATTGTAACCAAGGAATCGAATCTTGGTTTGGAAAAGTTTAATTTTTGGAGAGGAAACAACCAATCCATTACGTTTAATAATATCTAGAAACGAGTTCAAATGTTTCCAGTGTTCATCAATGGATTTACTGAAGATGAGGACATCGTCTATGTAGACAATGCAAAATTTACTAAATGAATTAAAAATGTCATTCATGATATTCTGGAACTCACTCGGGGCATTTTTTAATCCAAAGGCCATTACATTCCACTCATAATGGCCAAATGGGGTGGTGAATGCAGTTTTATATTTATCATCTTCATGGATTTGAATTTGCCAAATTCCACTTTTAAGATCAAATTTACTAAAAATGACTGAATAGCTCAGCCGATTTATCAAATCTTGTTTATTAGGAATTGGATAGTTAATCCATTCCAAAACTTTATTCAAGGGTTTATAATTTATCACTAGTCTTGAGACACCTCGTTCTAGTTCAGTATTTTTCTGAACATAAAAGGCAGGACAAGACCAAGGGGATTTACTATGCCGGATTATCTTTTTCTCAAGCAAATCATTAATTTCATTTTTACAAAATTCCATGATTTCTTGATTCATTTGGATAGGCCTAGCTTTAGTAGGGATGTTTCTTTCATTAAAATCTTTAACATAAGGGAGTTTAACAACATGAGTTTTTCTATCCCAAAAAGCATTGGGAAAATTAGAACAAACTTCTTGGTTTAATTTTTTTTGAAATCTTTCAATTTTTTGTTGAACGATTTTACAAGTTAATTGTTGTTCAACTCTTTGGTAATGAACTTCATCTTTTAAAAACTTCAAATGTTTTTCTTTATTTTTTATCAAACAAATTGATTGGGAGATCAAATTGTCTTTTAACATTTTAGCATCATTTTCCTCAATTCGATTGAGAAAATTGAATTTAAGAGTCTGTCCAAAAGGAGCAGTTGTAATACCATCCACATCTGTTGTGAAAGGTAATAACAAGTGGATAAATGGTAATCCAAGGATTACTTTATCATTCAGATTTTTAACAAGGACGAAAGATGTTTTGAAACAAACTTTGTCTTTAGCAGAGTTTAATCTTTTAGTTGATTTTTCAAAATATTTAGTAGGGATTAGACCTTCTTGGATGCAATTTAAGTCAGCTCCAGTATCTACTAGAACAATGACTTCAATTTCATGGTCTTCAATTATTAGTATAACATTTGTATGCCATCTAACTGGCGTTATTTTGTTTAATAAATTGCAATATCTTATTGCATCATTTGATTTTATCATTCTTCTTGTAGAAGATTCAGGGTTTTCATCTTCAGAAGAAGAATCATCATTATTAAGGGGTTTGAGTATTTTATCAAGTTCAAGGACATATACACGATTTTCTAATTTAGCATTTTGACTTTCAAGTTGTTCATTTACAGCTTTTAATTGGATGATTTCTTTTTTAACTTGATTTATTTTAGATTGTAAATCTTCAAGGTTTATTTTTCTTGGTTTAAGTTTATTAAATCTTTCAAGGGTTTCAGAAAGACTGATTATTGGCTTAGGTAATTTATCATCTTTAGTTGCTTCTTTTTTATTTAACATTTTCCTGAGTTTGTGAAGCATGCTTGCTTTTAACTCTGGGTCATTAATTTTACTAATTGCTTCGAGGAGCAACTCTTCTTATTCTTCTTGTTTAATAAGAACATTTAATGATTTGGTTAAAACATTTATAGATTTACTAGCACAACAATTATCAATGCAACCAATTTTAATATCTGGTGTTGAGGATGATGAAGATGAATATTCATCAGAGGAGGATTCAATCTCATCTGGTGATATTTCATTTTCACTATCAGTATTTCTTAATTCAAGAAGTTGATATAAATCTTCTTTTTCTTTATCATTTATTTGAAGTTGATTTATTTTTTTATTTAAGTTTACAGTTATTAGCAAAATGACCATATTTACCACATTTAAAACATTTTGTTTTCTTTTTATCAAATTTTTTATAATTTTTATTAGATTTCTTAGAAAATCTTTTATTTTTATTATAGTATTCATTTGGTTGAAAATTTTTTCTTTTCTTCCAAATTCTTCTTTGTTTATCATATTTTTCTTTTTTATGTTTAACATATTTCCTTTGTGAAGGAGCCATGGGGAGAATTCCGTATTGTTCACAGAAATTTCTCATTTCATATTTAGCTTTTCTTTTATTATCACTTTGTTGTTTAGCAATTCTTTGTTCAATGCACATTTTTAAACCTTCTTGTTTAATAGTGCTTATTATATCTCCATATGTTAGGGTATCATAATCAATGATCCCATTGGAGTTGCTTAACACAGTTCGGATTTTATGAGCAAAAAAATTAGGTAAACCATCAATGAATTTTTCTTTCCAATATGGTTTATTACTATCTTCTCTTAACATAACTCTAGAGGTAAATACATCTTCATACCATCTAAAGTCACTCATGGTTGGACATTTAAGATTACTTAATTGGTCATGGATCCTAGAGGTAATATTACTAGGTGTACCAATAAAGTGTCTTATTATTGTGAAAACAAGGGAATTAACTCCATCAGGCATTCCCCTTCCAATTCTTTCATCGAAGATGGGGTTACTTTCTTCGTCTTTCTTAACAAAATGTTTAATAAGATCTCTAGATTCTTCAGTGAGATGTTTCTCCCACCAAGATTTCAATTTTCCAAAGAAACCTGTGACTAATAAATCAATTATTTCAGGATGATTTAATTGATGATTAGTCATATAACTATTAGCAACCATGGTTAAATGGCTAAGTTTATTAAGAACTTCCTGTTCAGAAAGTCCATCAATGTTCCATTCATAAAGTTTATCAGTAGACACCGAGAATTGGTGTTGAAAGCTTCTTTCTTCAAATTGCATATCTGGTGGTGTAGGCCTGGGATACCAATTTTTTGTGAAAGTTGTTGGGTTTGGTTTTCTATTAGTTATTCTTTGGAGTTTACCAAAAGCTTTTTCAAGTTTATCAATTTCTTCTTCAGAGGTTGTTTCTGAATTTGAAGAACATGTTTCAACATTTACTTCATCATTTTTATTTATTACATTTATTGTAGAGGGTTCTCCTTTTACTTTGTTTAATTCTTTTAACATTTGGTCAATCTTTTCCCTAGTTTTTGTTTGACTAGTTTTTAGACTTAAACCAGTTTTTAATTCTTGAGTTTTTATTAAAGGAGTTTCTATTTTAATAGAATCTGGTTTAATATTGATTTAATCAATTTTATTTTCAATTTTATCAAGCTAATCACCAATAACATTTAGACATTTATTAGTATAATTATTTTGTTCAATTATTTTCCTTTCTTCATCCTTTTCAGGAGTTTTAGGAGGAAGTTTAAATGGAGAGGCTTTTACTAAGTCTTTTCCAATATTTATTAAAATGTTTTCTTTTGGTGGATGAGAGGATTCAACAGTTGTTTTATCATGTTTTGTCCACTTTGAAGTGGTTAGAACATTTAATTCTTTTAATTCTGAATAATATTTATCAACAAAATCAAAGAAGTGAATATTCATTCTTAGATCTTGCATTACAGATTTCCATTTATCAAAGATTAATTTCTTTTCTTCTTTATCATGGGTTTTGCGATGTTTTTCTCGCTTACCCTTGTTTTTCTCAGAATCAAATTCTGAATTTAACATATCCCAATTTATATCAAAAGGTTTTTTAATAACATTTAATTGGTTATCAACTTCTTCTCCAAGCATGTCAGAGGGGGTTGGTTCTAAAGATTCATTATCAGATTCAACATTTTTATTTGCTTCATTATCAACCGTATAATAGGGTGAATTTACTTAAGAAGATTCTTCTTTAACACCTTTTTGTTAATATCTTTTATATCTTTTTTAATATTCTTTTCTTTTTGTTTATTAAGATTTAGTTCATTAAGATATTTTTCTAAATCTTTTTCTCTTTCTAGATCCTGATCTCTTTTACTTGTTGAAGAGGAGCCAGAAAATGAATGTCTTGAGCTAGTATATTTTATCATTGGGGGTATTCTTGGTTTACTATGATCAAATTTTATTTTAACAGTTCCATCATGATACTGTGTAACAGATTCTAAATTATCTGTTTCAGCAATGTTTATTGGTTTTTGGATTGTGGGTGGCATCTCGTTTGGGAGATTCCATTCTTCAGGAAGTTTGATATCTTCCCATTTTATCATTTTTGGGACATTTACATTAATGTCTTCCCTACTGGCTTGTAATAACAAAATTTGATCTTTTGGATCTTTTATTAAAGCTTGAGGGTCCAAATTTGTTTTAAACAGCTTATAGTATATCCTATATACTAAAGCAAGAGGACGACTTCCTTCTATCATGTGATATCCAGAAGTATTTATTCTTAAGGTTAGTGCCTTTTCAGGAGCACCATCATCAAGACTTAGAGTTAAGTCTGGGTTAACATTGAAACTGATTGGACCATGGCTGACGTTAGCTTCAACCATTCCTAGACAGGCTTGATTCTCATTTGTGAATCTAGCATCGATTAATCTTAACAAGATAGAGGCATTGATTCCTCTTCTGGTGAGGGGTTTAATACCAACTTGAATTAATCCAATATGGATGAATCTGAAACCTTTATTCTTGAACTCTTTCATTTCTTTTTTTTGGAATACAAGACATTCTTCTTGATTTTTATTAAGAGCATAAGCTCGTTTAACAGTTTTTACTTTATGTTCGGGCTTGAATACACCCGGAACCCATGAGGTTTGATAAACCTCTTTTTTATCAACTTTTGGAAGACTCCAATTTTGGAGATAATTATCAGAATGAAGAACTTCATCTTCTTCATGCACTATATCACTTAATGATGCCAGACTACTAGATCCAGATCTAGTGCTGACAGTTGAGTTAGATCTGTGAAATTTGTTCAACATTTTAAGTTTATCAATTTGTTGAGTTAATCAAATTAATCTCTTTAAAGTTTTCTCACTTACTATTATCAAGTTTTCTCTCTCTACCTGTATCCTGTCCGCTCATGCCCACCGCTCATGCCTCTCTTTCTCGGGACTTACTGTTTGGAAAAAGGACTCACTGTTTGGGTGAGGACACACAGTTTTGAAATAAACAAGATAATAATAAGAGATAGACAATATCAAGATTAATATGAAGAACACAAAGAACTGATCAACAAGAAAGAAAGAACAAATTTAACAAATGATAACACAATGGTCAGCAAAAGAGCAAGAACTTGGCTCTGATACCATGAAGGGGAAGCAGCGCATATATAAAACAATAAAACAATAAAACAATATATATATATATATATAACTCATCTTTTCCGATGAGACATGTAGGGTTCAAGACTTCAAGATATATTATGTGATATGCAGCTCATTTCAGGTTGGTCAAGTAATTGGCAAAAGCGGAGAAACAATTAAAAACATTCAAGTTAGGACTGGAGCTCGTATTCAGGTTTCCTTTCAAAATTTATGTTCTATCTAAACTTTATTTATTTTCTTTTTTATACGTCCAAGTGATACCAATATTGCATCTACCCTTTAAACAATCAACCACAACCAGGAGATTAACGTCATTACTTTTCTTCTCGCCTATCTTCTTTTCTATCTCACTTTACTGTTATTCTTCTTCCAACTCTTCCTCTCCCTTTTTGGCTCTTCTTTTCCCCTATTTTTTTTTTTTCTATAAATTTGCTATTACTTGTTTTACACTTCTCTCTTTCATTCACTGTACACCTTCTAAGTTTGGTCACTTTTGATTTTGTTTCTTGATATTTGAAAGTTTTGATTTGTTCTCTCTTAGTTTGGTTCGTTTGGATTTTAGCCCTCCCGTCTAAAAGACTTTAGCCCTTGACTGTGAAGTGATACCTAGGCCTGACACATATACTAGGCGGTTCAATTAGTTCATGTCACATGTCAAGTGTATTATAAAAATTAAAAAATAAAAATAAAATAATTTCTTTAAAATATAAAAATATCATAAAATAAAAAATTTAATTTAAAATTGCTGTGATTTTTTTCTTTTTTAAATTTCTCGAAAAAATTTATTTTTTTTTTAAAATTAAATTAATTATTTGAATTTTTATATTTTATAATTTTTATATTTTAAAATATTTTTTTTTTCATTATTTTATTTAATTTTTAATTTTTATAATACACATGACACATGACATGAACTGATTGGACCACCTAACACATTTGTCAGGCTTAGGTGGCACTTAACAATCAGGGACTAATGTTTTTTTGGATGGGAGGGCCAAAATTCAAACGGAACCAAACTAAAAGGGAGCAGATCAAAACTTTCAAAAATTAAGGAACAAAATCAAAATTGGCTAAACTTGGAGGGTTTAGAATGCATTTTAGTCTTTTTTTTTTTAATTATTTCTTGCAACTTTACTCTTGGTTTATGAGTTTTTGTGTTTTTGATAGCTCTACTTTGGGTTGATGTGTTTTGGTATTTTGGTGTTGTGTTTCTTAATTCTGCATTACTTGTTCTTTCTTTCTCTCTTATGGCTTTGCTTAAGTAAAAATTATTAAGTGTTAAAATACTTCTTTGGTTAAGTGAGTCTACTTCTTCTAAACATAGGGTCTACGACTAGTTATTATTATTATTAAGGCAAAACCACAACTATAAAATAACTCCCTTAAATGATATTTTGTTCTTTTTGATAATTTACACCTCAAACATCAATTTTGGTAGGTGCTAGCCAAACACTATTATTGAACTTTGTTAAAAAAAATCATGGACCAAATATAATATATGTCCAAAAAAACCAAGGACTAAAATGAAACATTATAAAGAATAGAGACCAAGATGAAATCTCCCCAAAATATAAGGACTAAAAGTGCATTTTGCCTACTTTTTAATTTTGTTTTTACGAAGATTTTTCCAAACAACCAATTTTCATTCAACAATTTACACCTCACCCTTAATGGTTTAAGAAGAATATGGTTTGCCTAACACTATGTTTGGGAAAGGGGAATAAGGGTAATGGAATGAAATTTTTTCTAGGCAAAAATTTATTTTTGGTCCCTATATTTTGGGAGTGTTTTCATTTTTGGTTCTTATGTTTTTAAAAGTTTTGTTTTGGCTCTTGATTTCTTTTTTAAAGTTTCATTTTGGTCTTTGTTGTAATCTCAATTATAAAACTTGATTACGTAGTTGACAAAAATGCTAACTTAGCACGCATAAGTGAAAAAATGATAGATTTGCTAGGTGTCATGAGTTTTGTGGCTAACTATCCATCGGTTTTTTCAATGGAGGGACACATGATTATCAATTGGGCTGGAAGCTGAATCGGCCGCAAACTGATGACATGTTATCTTGTGAGTTATTTTTTTTCAGTTATGCATGTCGGGTTAGTATTCTGTTAGCCATATAATCAATTTTTGTAACTGAAATATGATTTAATAAATCTTATTGAAGTCCCTATAATATCCCTATTTTTTTCTTTCTTAAATGCCTACACCCCAATTTTTATATAAAGAATAGTATAATGGTAATATTGTTATAAAATGATTACTTTCTATTCCATTCTTTTATTTTCAAATATCGGAATAGAAAGAGATGAATATTTAATTCATTTCCATATCATTCTTTTCTTCTATCCATTCTATTTCTTTCCTTTATGAACTAGTACTAAACATAGTGTTGGGTATAAACATATTGAGTTGAGTCTATTTAAATCCACTAAAAAGTAAATACACTGATTTTTTTGTGTGCATATCCTCACCATAATCGGACATTTCTTTCTGCTTCACTAGCAATTCAAAATGACAAGTATGAGCAATGGCTCGATTCTATACTACGTATCTGTACCATGATCATTAATTTCTCATTCATTACAACTCTAAGCAATGGAAGCTTTCGATTATCAATAAAAAAAGTAATGGAAGGTTTCCAAAGTTGTTTTATTGCAACTGATATAGGGTACGATACTTTTACATGATCATTAGCATGTTATTTCTAGACAGGACAGTTGATTTTACTAGTAGAAGGTAATGTTGTTTGGTCTTCTTCTTTTGCATCCTTCTCGTTCTGCTTAGCTTGTTTATTTTCACTTCTTGGGTTCTCCTGTTTTTATGCCTTTGGATTTCCTGTTACAGAAATGTTTTATTTAGCCTCAACTACAATTGGATACTTGTTTTTTGGCATCCGTACGAGTGTTGGCTGAACTGAGTCATCCTTCTCCAGAGCTCTCCACCTGTGATCGAGATCAAAATTTCAGAAATGGAATTTTAGTTCTTCAAAATTTGAGGAAATGGTTGCTAGAATATTTTTTAAATGATTAAATTCACTATTTCCTGACAGTTTGGAATTACTAATAATTTATCATGGTATTAGAGCAGATACTTCTGAGTTTGAACCTTGTTTCAGCTCTGCCTCCGGTTTATTCACCTTTTCCTAATATTTTAAGTTTTTGGGCTAATCCATAATTTATCAATGGTTACTGTTAAGTGATATGCACAATAAAAGTTTTATCTATCTCAATATATTTGGACTGTAAGAAACATTTTGATTTTTCACTGCTAAGAAACTGTTTGAACCAATTTTTCGATAATGTCACAGTTTAGATGATTATTGTTAAGTACTTTGCATAATAATCTGCTTTTTTCTAAGGCTTCGCTAGGCTGCATTTAAATTTCTTTTAGTTGTTTTCGGATTTTCTTTTATACTTGCTGTATAATTTGTTCAACTTACTTGTATCTGCAGACCAGGTAATGAATGAAAATGGAAATTTCAAGTTTGGTCAGGTTGATTCCAGGGCACATACGTGGTCCGCTACCAAAACCAATAAAGCTGAAAGGCTTTAGGGGTTCCTGCATTTGATTGAGAAATTATTTCTCAGTATGAAAATAGTAGCAATAGAGGTGATTGATTAACTGGGAATAGCTTACATCAAATCTGGAAGGGTCAAACTTTTGAGGATTGGGGAAAACTTCTGGGTCATGGTGGATGGAAACAACATCCAGATTAACTGACCAACCTTTCTTGATTTTATATGCTGTAATATTCCAAAAAGAAAAAGAAAAAAAATTAAAATCAAATCATATTCCTGTAGATCATATTTGCAGTGGCTATCCAATTTGTGGAGTCAAACCATCAATCTCAAAATCCTGGGCTGCTTTTCTTGAAAACCAAGGTAATATTGTGGCTCTCCGAAGAGTTTCATTAATTACCTGAATTTCAATGAAGGACCAAAGAATTCAGAACTTGTAAGTTGTCAAAAAAGAAGAAGGTAATAATGATTAGTGTGCTGCTCACTTTGGTGGTGAAAGGCGTCTTGTTAACTTCAGACCATGTGAGATAAGTCTCCAACCTTTTTGCTTGCTTGAATTTTCATCTGCTCCTCCTGTCCTGCATATCCACCATACAAATTAAATTCAATTTCTAAAGCTGAAGAAATTAAAATATTCTGTTATGAGTTGTCAAAGTTAGAATACTCTGAGTTGTTCCAGAACAGCCGGATTTTCTCCAAGGAATTTGATGAGCCATGTGAGAGCAGCAGTAGTGGTGTCATGACCAGCAACCAGCAGAGTTAGTATATTGTCTTTCAACTGTGTATCAGTGAGTTTATCTTCTTCATCTCCTCCATCTGCTTTTTTGCTGTGTTTTATTATCAGGGATTCTAAGAAATCTTGTTGGAAGCCTTCTCCATTTCTCCTCCTGGAAATTATGGAGTCTAACATGGCATACATCCTATCCCGAGCCTGGTGAGACAGATGGAACATTGTATTAGAGAAAACTTGAAGCACTTCTGATGTATGGTCTCAAGAATGAATTTGATTGTCATTGGAATTCAAGAATGAATTTCTAAAAAAGCTCACTGGTACAATTTGGTATTGTAATGAAATGTTACCTTGATACCGCGATGAAAAGCTGTTCCTGGAATTTTAAATGGCAAAGATGCAAATGAGGAAGAAATTTGTTTGAAATTGGCCCGAAACATTTCCTGCTCCTCGCCAATGGGCTCTAAGCTCATTATCATATTTCCAATCACTTTGAGAGTGAACTGCAATAGTCAAAGATTAAGTTATTTCTCCAGACAGAAATAGTATTGAGACTATAGGCAAATTGTGCTGTTTTGACTCAATAACCAAAACTCAACTGTAGAAGCCTCTTCAAGAACCAAAACTTTTCTTCCAGGCCATTGATCCAATGTTTGAATTGCCAGTGTATTCATAAACTGAAAATAGTTTTTCAGACCATCATTTGATAGGGGCTCAGCAATCAACCGTCTAAGTCGTTTGTGTGTTTCTCCAGTGGTTTGGAGCAAACTGGTAGGGCCTAAAACCTGCTTGCCTGTATAGAAGAGGTTCAAGCTTTCCATCCCATCTTTTCCTGTTAATAAGATCTTGCTTGCTTCTCTTCCTGTCATAAAGACAGTGAATCTCCCCAACACACTCGTCTTAAATACCTTTCCATACCTATAAGTAAAATCCACAAATAGAAACATTATAACTGATTAATTTTGGAAATTGTTGCACATGTAAATGGGGGCAAGGCTTCCATCCAAGTGCAGTGCACTTGATGGAATACGAGACTAACATGTGACCATTTTAGGACACGTGTCGTATACAAAGCACTAGACACAAACCAAACCCCTTGTATATTACCTTTTACCATTAAAAATTGATGGATTACCTCTGCTGCCTCTTTCTCATGAAGCTGTAAATACCAGATGGGCTTGAAAAGTCAGAAAGAAAGGAGAAGCTTTCACCTATAATAGGCCAACCCAACCAACCTGGGATTTTCTCCATTTCTTTTGGTGAAGCCCGTGAATTCAGCAAGAAGAAAGCTGAAAGCACGAACATAGACAGGAGCACCAACGTTAGCAAGATGCTTAAGTCCATTGCCAATTAGTGACGGAGCAGACAGCACCAAGTCTTGACACATTATATTTGTTAAAAATGTAGAATATATAATTCCACATACAAACATAATCATAATAAATGCTTAATACTAGAATATACAGTTCTATATAAAAACACAATTATAATAAATGACTAGTACTTGAATATATAGTAATACTAGTTGCAAATCTGTGCGATGCACAGGAAAATTATTGAAAATAAAATATAAATTAATTTTGATTTTTTTTTTTTTTTTGTAGTTCAAAATGTTGTAGGCAAGATCGATAAAGAGACTTTACGAATCGGATTTATGATAGATCCTACTTTTTGGTTTAAAAAAATAACTAAGAAAGTATTTACCATAGGATAATTAAAATTTAATATAATGTAATTTTTCTTTTGGCATAAGTTGAATATAGTCTAATTTTTATAAAGCACGATTCATGTTTATATTTACTATATGAATCATGTTTCCATCAAAAATAAAATAAAGGATACTTAAAATAAGAAGAAGGACAAATAAATACATGGGCACATGATTATATGATCAAACCTAAATAATTTTCATAACTCATTTCAAGCTCACATGGTTTCATTATAACAAATCCATCCATCTTTCTCCATTGCCAGTAACAAAATTAAATGAAATACATAAGAAAAAAAAAGGAACTCTAAAAATCTTGATGAAAATTGATAATTATGATTATTATTAAAAGATATTTATATTGTGTTTATATATGGAATATATTTTAGTATTAGATATTAATTATGATTGTGTTTTATATATGGAATAATATATTCTTATATTAAAGAAAATATGATGTGTCAAAATTCTAATGGAATGTTTAATAATAGAATAAAATTGAAATTCAATTAGAAAATATATATTAAAATAATGAGGTGTAAAATTATGAGATTTCAAAAGCTTATGTGGCGCAACATGATGAGGTCAACCAAAAGTCAAAAAGTTTCGATTTTACATTATAGTATAGATATACAAACCCAATAATCATAAATTCCTATTAAAAATTACCATAGCTATCAAATTCCATATTAAGACAAATAATAAAAGAAATAAAAAATCATATTATGTTAAACTTTCTTTGCATTACATGGGCTACCGACTAGTAATAATAATTAAAAAAAAAAGATAACAACTATTATTATTTTTGTTTAGAGTAATCATTTTTTTTTTTTGGTTTCCCAACCGGTATCCGAACCCACTGGGCCGACTAATCCGGTTTCGGAGCGGGTCCCGGGGTTAAGGTTTTAAACTCCTCCCAACGGGCTTGCGGGGGATCGAACCGTAATTCTCCCTACCAAGTCTAGCCCCTGGCACCACTAGACCAAGACACCGTTGGTAGAGTAATCATTAATTTGTTGTTGTTAATGATGATAATTTGTTAGTTCATGAATTATCAACCAATATCATTACCATCCCACATATATATCTTTTATTGTTTTTTTCTTTAATATTCAGGTATTTCAAAGGTTTATATGTGCAGATCAAGTATAACATCATTTTCATATATAGCAAATTCTTTTATTGCAAAATTTTCAGACCAAGATGATATATAGTTGTTCTATCAGCATAAGTAATCATATGCAGTGTTATCATACAATTTGACAAAAGCCAAACACGCCATTACCTTATTATGTACAATTAAATTTTTTTACTTTCGTTTATAACATTAAATACAGCCTTAAAAAAATATTATTCTATTATTCACTCCAAATTTCATGAAGCTATTTCTTATTGTCTTTACTAATTAAATCAATTAACAATCAGAAATTGAAGAGAAAAAAACATGAACCCTAATTTTCATTTTAAAATGTCTAAAATCTATTTTAGAAATCCCTGCATGGAAAAATTATTTCATTCGTCTAATGTATTACGTTACATATCAAATAATTGTAGATCTTATGCATGGAAGTCATACGTGGAATCCATTTTTATATAAGAACAAAACATAATATATATTAGTTGCATTGAATAATTTTAACGGTATGTAAAAATCATGGATTTGCATTTATTTTGATTCTGACCCACTTTTATGTTAGAGGAAATGAACTTTCACTAGGCATTTGAAAATCATGGTATGAAATCCGAATCCAAATTGACTACTTGTCCTACAAACCTAAAAAACCAATAAAGTAATAACCCAAATCATTCGACATAAATTTTCTCACCTCTTTTGATAATTACAGACACACACATAACACAAACGCACACGCATATATAGGTAAATCTTTCCTATATAATTCCTTAACGGGAAAAAGGAAAAACTATTTTACTTTCTTCTTCTTATTTATCTCGTAGGCCCGATTACGCACTTATATATAATTGTGCAATATATTTATATCTTGTTCTGGGGAGTGTGTTCTTTTAAGATTGTTTTGGACATTTAAGTTATTTATTTTTTATAAAATAAATTGATGTGTTTAATGATTCAAATTTGTTTGGTTCTACATAATTCTAATTTCTATATGATTCAAATAATTTGAATTATTATGGGCCTGTTTGGTACGTGTTTTCGTTTTCTGTTTTGGTTTCATGACTTTTTTCAATATCCAACTTGAAACTTTAATCCTGATTTGAATTCAAGATTGTAAAAAAAATTCTGTTTGGTACATAGTTTTGGTTTCATAACTGAAATCACTATTTAAAAAAAATTATGTTTGATACATAGTTTTGGTTTTTAGACTTAGTTTTTATCATTACATTATTAATTAATTTTTTAAATAATAAAAATACAAAATAAATAAATATTTTTTTATTTTCTTATCTTCTTTTTTTTCTCTCTCCACAAATCTCATCTTATCCTTTTATCTTCTTTCTCTCTTTTACACGTATCACTTTAACTCTTTTTCCTCAATTTTTTCCTCATTTTCTTCTCTTTCTCACTGTCTCTCTCTATCAGTTCTCCTTTTTTTTTCTTTTTTCTTTTTTCCTCTAAAACACACTGTGCGAGGGGAGTATCAACTCCGGTGGTTGTTCTTGCCGAATAAATGATGAGGGCTTCCACTCACATATATCCTTTCATATTCTTTTTGATGTTTGCGATCAGTGTTGGAACTGTCACAACACGAACTCTTTCCGGCGATGTGGAGGTTGGGTTGGATTCGGTTGCAATCAGGTTTGCTAGAGGTGATTGGGTTTTGGTTGAAGTGGGTGGATCTAAACAATTTCTAGGTTTGGATTGTTGATAGTGGGGTTCACGGTAACTCTGGGATTTTGATGTTTGGGTCACAGTGGTTGTGGGTAGGGGGTTTGGCCGAGAGTAACGAAGAGAGAGAATATGACAAGAAGGGAAGAGAGAGAGTTCAGCGGTGTACTGTGGGGGTAGGTGTGGCTTAATGAAGGGGCTCTGCCCTCTGTAATGGCCGAGAGAAAGAGAGAGAGAGAGAGAGAGAGAGAGAGAGAGAGAGAGAGAGAGAGAGAGAGAGAGAGAAGAGTCTGGAATAATGGAAGAGAGAAAGAGAGAGAAAACAGGGGAGAAGGCATAAATTAGTGGGGCCCAGTAACGGTAATAATTGTGAGTTCAGTCCGGATTTGGATTAGGCTTGAATCCAAAAACAGCTGATAGGCTGTTCTCAAATTTGCTATGGGACCCACATAAAACTCAAGTTCCAGAACAACACCCACTCTCAGTTGGAGAGAGAGAGTGATCCACTCTTTAGTCCTTTGACTAAATGGTTGGTCTATTTGGGTTTTTTTTTTTTTTTTTCCCTAGACTTTAATTACTTGTTTCCATAATTCTTAAAAAAAAAAAATATTATTTTTGGAATTAATTTATTTTGAGTTAAAGTGTTTATTTAAATTATGTGGGGAGTGAACATGTTCTACTTAATGTAAATATATTCTTGATAATTGAGAAAATTGAAGTGTAATTATTTTATTTATTGAAATACATGATGTATGATTTTTGTGTACAAGTGTTGGGTATGTGTAAAATTACTGGAAATTAATGTATGTTATTCAAATTATTGTTTGTTATATTTCTCTTTTATGAAATATTTGTTACATGTCGTTGATGATATGTTTGAGTTATCTAATGTCTGGATTGCATAAGATATTGTTATGTGTGCTTGCTAAGAAGCAAGAATGAAGTATTAAAGAGTTTCATTCATTATTAGAAAGAAGATGAAAATCAAATTAATAAAAAAATAAAGGTTTTAAGGAATTATAGAGGTGGGGAATATGAATCTCATTTTGATGAGGTTTTTCTGTTCACAACATGGTATTGTTCATCAAACTAATGCACCTCATTCACCTCAACAAAATAGAGTTATTGAACGGGAAAATAGAGACTTGAAAGAAATTATGAATGCAAAGTTGATAAGTTTCATTCAATATAAAGGTGGGACCCACATGTCATTTAAGGTGGGTATGTGTTGAGTTGGGTTGTGTTCTCCTCTGTTAGGAGAACAATATCATGTGTCCACTTGCTTAAAATGTGATGACCCGAATTTTCATTTTCATTATGTTGTAGTATAATGTGTCATGCACAACGTGTCAAGTAGGACGATTAACCATGAGGTGTCAATTTCTTAATGACTAAGCAAATTAATAAGCATAAGATGTCAACTTTTTAATGACTAAGCATATTCATAAGTATGAGGTGTCAGCTTCTTAATGACTAAGAAAACCCTTAAGCATGAGATGTCAACTTGTCTTGATGAGTATGCAGATCTTTGACACTTGTCTTGATGACTAGGCAAGCTGTAGCATAATGTGTCACACAAGGAGTTAGTTATATCTGATTTTTACCAACCTACTAAAATCTATAAATTGAGATGTGAAATGTACACCTTTTGGAAGACAAGTAAGGAAACAAGACATAAACTAAGAAAGGAAAAAAGAAGGCTAGAGCAAGTTATTTGAAGTTAGAGTGAGAAAATTCATTTTCTTTTATTTTATGTTGAAACTTAACTAGTAAGGAAAGTTTGGTTTAAGCTTAACCTCCAAATAAAGAAACTCAAATTTTGATTTATTAGGTAGTTTAATTGCTTTTGATGTGATGGTTGTAGACGCAACAAGGATTGAGTCATTCTTTGGTTAGTGCACTAATATACTAATTCTATCGTGAACGGTTAGCCAGTAGAGTAAGTGTACATATATGCAAGAAGACGTGTGTGCTATGGTTGTGATCTATTATCTTCATTAATTATGTTTTCATTTGCAGGTTATCATGATCATATAAGTTTTAAATACATGCATAAACTATAATTTATTCAATCATACTGACATCTTGATTCAAAATGAGTAAAGTTTTATTCTTGTTGGTGGATTGAGCTTAATATGTAATATGGGAAAGATGAACTACTCACTAAGTTTTGTTGGTGGATTGAGCTTGATATGAAATATGAGAAAAATGAACTACTCACTACGTCATGTTGCTCAAGGTGTTACACAATTATATTTTCAAGAGACAATGGATGGAGGTAGTAGTTATGGTTCTAGAACGTCAAAACAGAATTTGAATGATTTTGGATTTCTTTGCAGTAACCTTTTGATGATATCTTAAAACAGCTGTGGTTTTCAATTCTGTTAAGATTATCATTTGTAAAATATGTTGTTGTAAAATATGTTGTAAAAAAAAAAAATATATATATATATATATTGTGTGTAGGTGCCAACCTAGCTAGGAGTTACACATTTTGTAGTAATGCAACTATTCTCACCATAATATGAATATATATCAATGTACTTATTTATTTCAAGTAATAAAAGCTTGACAATGGTTTTTTTTTAAAGTATCTTTAATAGTAAATTGTGTTTTGTGACTTATGATATAATTTTTGAATAAAGTTTAGTTACAAACTAGTTTGTAATCTATAATTACAAACCAACAATGTGACAACTCATAAGACCATCCACATATATTATTTAAGCAAATCGCATAACTTATTAAATAGTTTATGTGACTAAAAGTAAATGTGGAAGATCTTATTAGTTGACACGTAATGGGTTGTAATAAGCAAGTTACCATGGGTATTAAATTTTATACCCTATTAAAGTCCTAGTCAAAGCCTATAGACAGCAGCTGATCCATTAACCTAACTTGGTAAAAGCCCAGTAGATACTATACTGTCCATGACTGGAATTTTCCCCCTTGACGAGTCAACGGTCTGCCAAGTCCATGGGCCAGAAACACCGGCCCTGCCCATTGCCGACACTTACCTGCTCTGCTCTCATGCAATATTGAGTGAATGGACAGTGCCTGGGTTTGACAAAGTCGTTTCCAACTTTACCCTCAATTCACGAGGGGCCAAAACCGAAAGTCATCCTCGACTCCACTTTTTCTCTTTCTCTTTCTCCACAGTCCAACCCCGACATCAGTAAATGTCCATCATCACCTAACAATAACCAGCATCATCATCATCATCAACATCAACAAAGATGGATGCGCAGTTCACGGGAAAGCCACCACTCGCAGTGGACATAGAGCAGATGCCGGAGACACCACAACGTGGCTCCTACCACCGCAGGGCCCACTCAGACACTTCCTTCCGCTTCCCCAACTTGGACGACCTCCTCCTCTTCGACCCTTCCGATCTCGACCTCTCCTCTCTCCCCTCACCTTCACCTTCCCCCACTCCACGTGGCGCTCCCATGGCTGTCGATTCATCTGACGAGTCCACCAAGCCAACCGCCACTGCTAGGCCCACCTCTGGACCCATGGCTCACTTCCGGAGTCTATCTGTCGACTCTGACTTCTTCGACGGCCTCGGCCTCGGAGCTGGCGATGGCGATAAACTTACTGGGAAAGATGGAGTTGGGGACAAGAGGGTTTACCATCACAGGCATAGCAATTCCATGGATGGCTCTTCCACGGCGTCGTTTGAGGCTGACTCGTCGTTGGACGCTATGAAAAAGGCCATGGCGCCTGAGAGACTCGCTGAGCTTTCTCTGATTGATCCCAAAAGAGCTAAAAGGTACTCCCCTCTACTGGGCCATGGATTGCTTTTTTATTTATTTATAAATACTTTAACAAATTCCTGTTTGCTATGAACCTGAATGTTGTCTTCTCAATTTTACTGCGAATTCGTATTGAAACTTAGTGGTAGGTAAGAGAGAAGTTGTATTTGTTTAATCCAATTTTAGGGGTTCATATAATGCTCTATGTTTTCGAGATCTATTTTCTGTATATATGCTTTGTTTTGTAGATGAGTTTTGATGCAAATTGATTATTTTCATTTTGCATCTTAGGATTCTTGCTAATAGGCAATCGGCTGCACGTTCAAAGGAAAGGAAGATACGTTATACTAATGAGTTGGAGAGGAAGGTGCAGACACTTCAGACCGAAGCAACCACCCTCTCGGCTCAGGTCACTCTGCTACAGGTATGACCTTTACACTTACTTACAGCTTACAGCTTTCAAGGAAGGATATATGGATTGAGAGAGATCTTAACTTTTTTCTATACAATGGAACCCAAGGCTTACTATTATGTGGATTTGTTTCTATGTTACCACACTTATCACATTTGTAGATTTTTTTTATTATGGGAGGAGAAAGTGCCATTTGAACTACAGCTCATTGGCATCTTTTTCGTAGTGGCTTATTTTTCTTGATGGAGGGTTTGACCTTGCAATTAGTTTCAAAGATATAGGTACAATTGTTCCAATATTGAGTCACAGATTAACATACTTTCTTCTGGGATGTGCATGGGTAGCTCACCTAAGATGTTGTCTCAAACTGGAGTAACTTCTGGTATCTTTCATGGAGTTGTATTGGTTTGGTATTGATTTATCTTGAAGCCTTCAAAATAAACACTCATGTGCTGCCTATAGAGGAAATGATACCAATACTACCTAGGTTTGGCATGATAAGAGGTTAGTAGTAATAAGGAAAAGAGTAAATAAAGATATAAACTACTTTATATTTAGGGTTGGTGATGTAGGACAAATTGGAGAATTTGTCTACGTATGCTTGTGGCGGGTTAAGGTTTAGGAGGATTTGTGGATCTAGGGTTTAGAATTGTTGAAGAAAGGCTTTTGGGATTTTGGTAGGAATTAAAAGGTGCTTTGATGAGTTATTTGATAGGTAAAAGAAAGGGCTTGATTTTGGGTTGTAAGGAAGAAGGAAAAGAGAGGATTTTATGGTGTTTAGGGGCTGTATAAACAGTACGCGTGAACACAAGAAAGAGAAGAAGAAAAGAGAGAAGAGAAAGGTATAAAACAACACATGAAGGCCAACATATCTCAATGCTCAAAACACTCTATATTCTTATTAATCAACTCCGTCGCTCTTCTTTGAGTACATTGAGCAAAAATATATATGAGAACTATTTCTTGTACTAGAAATATTAGGACTCCTAGTTTGACTAGTAAACTAAAGACATAATAAAAGGACTAACTTGGACTCAAACAACACAAATCCTAAGTTACTTAGGATTTCCTAGAAAATTCTAGATTCAACTAAACTACCAAAATAACCTTAATTTGCAGGAAATACGGATTTTCCCTTGAATACAATATTTTCTTTTGATAACGAGAGTGTTTAAAGTTCTTTGAATTCCTGACTAGGTAATCACAGGGAGGAACCCCTTAGGAATGGCCCCAAGATGTTGGCTAGTTATTTCAAACCTGATCTCATGGATCTCATGTGCCTAAAGAACCACTAGGCCAACCCCTTGGGGTTCCTGAATACAAATTTGACCATAACTTATTAATAAAAACCCAAATAATTTTTTGGTTATTTTTTTTTAAATGTAAGACATACATAACTAGACCTTTATAACCACACGACTTTTATTTCAATTGGAATTTAACGTGGAGCCCATAAAATAAATCTTGAATAGGCAACTTTGTGACAACAAATTAATTTTCCATGGCTGCATCATTCTTCCCTGGTCGGAAGAAACTCACCCTCAAGTTTTAAAGACTAAGAAACTTGAAACTTGAAACTTGCACCAACTCTTCAATCACATTCGGAAGCATTAAGGATAACAAATTTTTCTTTCCCATCATATCATTACATTCTTTGGAATGATAAACCCAATGATGGGAGAAATTTTTAACTTTTACTTTTTGATAATTCAATAGTTTGGGGAGGTGAGATTTGAATCATGGATGTCTCTGTTGGAAATACCAAAAAGTGTCAATTGGACTACAAGGCTCTTGGCGAAAGAATTTTTAACTTGAAATCCTTCTTGAATTAACATCAACATTTCCTTCATCTTGACTTTTCTATGATTAACCTTATGCTCATCTTGTTCCTTTGTGGTCTCCATTGTCCATATAATGGATTCCATTGGCTGTTCTTGAAGTTGGACTTATAGTGAATCATAAGGCTGAGTTTCCCTCCTTAATAACACAACTTAAGGCATTGAACCAATACCCAATTGAGGTTGCTGTGGCAGCAAATTGGTAGGGCCTCATCTATCAGATTTTAAATGGATAACTGGTGCAATGCTTGCCAACAAGAGTGGGGATGAACTTGGGTATAACTTAGAATATTGAAGTTCTTGATAAGTTGCAATTCTATCAGGATATGTAGCCAAAATAGCAGCTTCTAGTTTATCCAACGTTTCTAGCACAGTAGACAAATCTTCTAGCTTTGCTTCTATCGAACAAACCCTTTCACATAACTGGTTTAAAGTGTTCTTTGTTCTTTCATAGTCTTGAGAAAAAGCCTTAAACTTGGACTCTAATTCTACATTACTTACCATTATCTTAGATGAGAAATTTTGTTGAGCTTTTGGCAGAAGAAGATTGTAGCGAAGAACTTGGGATAGGATTTTCAGCTCTGATACCAAATTAATGTAGGACAATTTGGAGAATTTTCTACGTGTGCTTGTGGCGGGTTAATGTTTAGGAGGATTTGTGGATCTAGGGTTTAGAATTGTTGAAGAAAGGGTACTGTTTAGGGGAGGATTTTATGGTGTTTAGGGACTGTATGAATAGTACGTGTGAACAATACCATAAGAAAGAGAAGAAAAAGAGAGAGAAGAGAAAGGTAGGAAATAACACATGAAGGCCAACATGCCTCAATACTCAAAACACTTAATATTCTATTTAATCAAACTCCATCTCTCTATTTTGAGTACATATATATATATATATATATAAAGACTATTCTTGTATTGGTACTATTAGGACTCTTAGTGATGGTGCAACAATAGCATAGTTGGAGAATCAATATCCTCTTGAAAGTCTAAGGCTAAGGCAAAGCTCAAAAATAAGTTGCCATGGTAGTTAACTAGGCTTTTATATTTTTATTTTTTTATATTGTATTTGTATTCTAAAGTCAAAGCTTTTTTTTTTAGTAATTCTAACAATTGTTGGGTATGGGCCTTGTGGGTTTTCTTTTATTTATAAGCAAGTCTTATTTAGTTTATGGGTCTTTATGTGTGGGCTTTGCTTCAATTTAATTAGGGTTTGGTTTACTAGTCAAAGCAGAAGTTCTGATTCTACTGGGGAAAGTTGAGAGTTAATGGCTATATAAGTTTTTTATTGTACTCAAACAAGTTAGAATTGATCAATAAAATATTGAGTGTTTCAAGTATTGAGGCACATTGACCTTAGTGTTTTTTCCCCCCCTCCTTTTCTCTTCTTTCTTCTTTTCTTTTCTTTCTCACGGGTATTGTTCACAGTATTGTTCACACATTGTTTACAGATTTGAAAAAAAAAAATTATTTCTATTTCTTTTCTTCTCTTTTCAACCATAAATCAATTTTTTTCTCTCTTGAACCCTAGCCCTTTTTCTAAAAAGGTTCTAATCCCAAAAATCCACAAATCCTCTTAAACCCTAACCCACCACAAGCACACTAAGAGAAATTCCCCAATTAGTCCTACGTCAGTTTGGTATCAAAGCCAAAATCCTACCACAATCCTACTACAAGTACTTTGTTAAAATCTTCTTCCACCAACCGCTCGACAAACTTTCTCTTCCAAGGTAATGGTGACTATTGCGGAATTAGAGTCGTTATTTAAGGCTATTTCTCAAGACAACAACCAGTTGTGTGAGAAGGTGAATTCAATAGAAGCAAAGCTCAAAGAATTATCCGCAATGAAAGGAACTTCGGATAGTTCTTGGTAAAATTTCTGCTGAAACCAGCATTGATCAAGACCCTAATTCCTTTAAATCAAGTCTAAGTTCAGCCCTTATACTTCCCCTAAGCTCAATACCTTTTTCTTCTATAAATTCCTATGGACCGAGCACTAGCTGGATGCCTCCACAGCAAACACAATTGAATATTACATTCACACATCAAGGTGCTGGTTTTATGTAAGGGAATTAGCCTTATCATCCATCACTGGTTTGATTTCAAGGAGAGCCTAGATTGGCTGATACGGATAGAAATGTTAAACTAGAAGTTAGTAGTTTTTATGGGGAGGGCAATCCAAAGGTGTTCTTTGATTGGTTGCATACTATAGAAAGCTTTTTCAGATGGTATAGCTTAAGCGAAGAGTGGGAACTCTTTTTCGCAGAGGCTAAACTCAAAGGGAAGGCTAGAATTTGGTGGGAAAAGTATCAACAAACACATTATGTAGCCATTCGATCTTGGGTGGACCTGTGAAGTGCTGACCTGATTACAAGCAATGAACTCACTTGCAATTTACATAGTTGGTGCAAGGGAATTATTCCATTGAAGAGTACACCAACGAGTTCTATAGCTTGGCTTTGAGATCGGGATTTCCATGGAATTAAAATGTGATGATTTCTATGTATCACCAAGGATTGAATCCTAATATTTCTTCAGGTTTGGCTGCAAGTAGACTTTATACTTTGGCCAATGCAATTGAAGTTGCATACCAAATGGAAGAGGAGTCTAAAAAGAAAACATTAATAAGAGCTCCAATAGCAAGCAATAATAGAAGTGACAGAACAATTGTGGCTACTAATTGGGAGAAGTTTGTTGATAAGTCTGAAGGTAATTCTTATCCTCTAAACAAGAAGGTTTGTTCTAGTACTTCTTCATCACGAGGAAGTAGTAGTTTTAATTCTAGAATAAAGTGTCATACTTGTCATGGTTTTGGCCATATGTCCTTCAAATTCAATTGCTATGCGTGAAAAGGATAGTCCTAAAAGAAGTCAAAAGGTAATGAAGGGAACCGAACAACCTGAACTTGAAGAAGAGATTTGTGAACCCCTTGATGCCAACTTGAAAGTGAACTTTGATGACCCAGATCTAGATGATGCGGGTATGATATGCATCATTCTCCTGCATTTTACAGCAATTAAACAAGATGTTCAATTGAATGAAGACCCCTATCATAGGGGAAAGATTTTTCAATCTTGAGTTAATTGCAAGGGACAAATATGTTCTTTGGCAATTGTTGCTGGGGTTGTACTAATGCAATATCTGAGGAAGCACTGAAGAAATTGGGATTAAAAGTAGAGTCCTATATGGATCCTTATCATGTGGCACGGATCACTAATACAAAGTTGAAGGTTGATAAACAGTGCCTAGTCACATTTGAAATTGGCAATCTTATGGAGATTGTTATGTGTGATGTGCACCTCCTTAAACTCTGTCACATAGTTTTGAGTCGCCCATGGATATGGATTGAGATGCACACCATGCACACCATTCTTGGCGTGACGATACTTACTCTTTTGTTGATGGCAACAAGAAGTATACTCTCACGTGTGCTAAAGACATACCAACCTTGAAGTTGAAGAAGAGTTCCTTATTTGAAAAATTCTGTTTGAGTCGCCCATGGATATGGGATCGATATGCACACCATGCTTGGCGTGCCAATACTTACTCTTTTTTGATGGCAACAAGAAGTATACTCTCACTTGTTAAAGGCCTACCAACCTTGAAATTGAAGAAGAGTTCCTTATTCAAAAAATTGTGCCTTCTGATGGAATTTTTGGTCTAGCTTGTAAGTCGAGTTCTTTTCGGAGGGGTAGAAGTGATGGTGCAACCATAGCATGGTTGGAGAAGCAATATCCCCTTTGAAAGCCTAAGGTTAAGGCAAAGCCCAAGGATAAGTGTCCATGGTATTTAATTTAAGTAGGTTTTTATATTGTATTTGGTTATTCTAGAGCATATTTGGTTGATTTCAAAAATAGTTTTCTGTACTCCAATTCAAAAATTATTGGGCCCCACGCCATGTTGGTTTGTTTGGCACCTGTTTTTAGAAAATTGTTTTAAAAAACTCACTGTGCCAAACATTTTTTTCAAAACACCAAAAAGGTGTTTTTAATTCATTTTCAACCTTAGCTCTCTCTCTCTCTCTCTCTCTCTCTCTCTCTCTATATATATATATATATATATATATCATCTTAGCTCGCCGATCGGTTCATGGTGGGGTTGCGCTCGTGTTGGTGTTGCGGTGGGCTCGCAGTGGGTTTGTGGCTGTAGTGGAGGTTTTGGCCGGTGTTGTGTGTTGATTGCCAAAAAAAAAAAAAAATACTGAAAATTGTGTGCGTTTTAGTTAGAAAACAAGTGCCAAACAGATTCTTGGTTCTCAAAACTACTAGAAAACTGTTCTTAAGAGCAAATTCTCAAAACAATTAAAAACAAGTTTGAAAAACACAAAACTGAAGTCTGTTTGGAAAACACAAAACTGAAGTCTGTTTGGAAAACACACCGTCTTTAATACAATGTGTCCTTAAATCAGTCTGTATACAGGCTGTGTGTCCATTAGAACAAGAGTAGCCACATTTTGCATCCTAATATTGACTACGCCATTCAATGATGCACATTGTACATGGGCTATATTTTTGTTATGATGGTAGATATTTGTTTTTATACCAGCCAAACATATGGTTATCCCATGGACTCTGGGTGTGTGCATGCATATATGTTTGTGTTGCATCAATGGTTTATGTAATGTTTCTCGATTGCTCCAGTAAATGTCCCATATATTATTCATGTTTCCATTTGTTTTTTTTTGTCTTTTTATTGCATTTAGAATAATACTATATGACAGATTCTTGTATAGAGGTATACTAGTTTTCTTAGGCTGTGCCTGCTGGTCACTTAATTTGATCCCGCATTGCAACTTTTAGGCTATTATATTGGTTAGAATCTACATACTAAAGTAAAATAAGGAAAAACAGAAAAGAAATTTTACCAAGCATGGAAGGCTTCTCATGTGTATTTCACATGATGCAGAGAGACACCACTGGCTTGACTTCTGAGAATAAGGAACTCAAACTGCGATTACAAGCTATGGAGCAACAAGCACACCTTAGAGATGGTATGTATTTCGTCAGCATTTCATTTCAAGTACAGTAAACCATCAGTGGAGTCAGTACCAAACTACTTAATCAATAAAAATTTCTTGAATTTAATGAGATCTATCTTGTAAAAGCCATATGCAATGGTTTGGTTTCCATCTAGTTTTCAAATTCCTAAAGATAATAATAACCTTTGGAGTTTGATAACTTCCTGCATTCTCTTCTAATGGATTTAAAGGAATGAAATCAGGTCAGGTGAGGAATTAATGTAATCATAACTTTACTGTGATCTACAGCCCTCAATGAAGCACTGAAGGAGGAAGTGCAGCGGCTTAAGATAGCAGCCGGCCAAGTTCCAGCTGTCAATGGCAATCCTTTCAGCAGAGGGCTACCCCCTCAATATGCCTCCCACCAGCCTGGCTTACATCACTTTGGCAGTCCTCAGACCCAGAATCAACAGCAACAGCTTCACATGACGCAGTCATCCACAAACAACCAGACTCTAAATGGGCAGCCCCGACCTAGCTTCTTGGACTTCAACCAGAGGGTCTAGCGACATCACAGGTTTAGTAGTAAATTGATATTTATAAAATAGAGGGTAATTCATATCAGCTAGCATCTTGTACATATATGTATGTATATGTATATGTGTTGCAGTTAAGGTTGTGAAGGGTGTACTCAGATTAGGCCCTTGTATCATTTACAGATATGGCTATGTTTCTACTACTTGTAGGATAGAATCACTTAAAAGTGTGCTAGTGGAACAACTAATGGGTGGATGAACATTGTTACGTTTACATACGGAACAAGTAGCCTCTGGTTTAGAATGATGGAATTCAGTAGATAATATTTTCTCATGTTGGCCATGATGTAAAAATTGGAGGCGTTTTTGCCAAGAGCCCTTGTAGCTCAGTGGCACTGACTGGTCTCATTTACATGGAGAACCGGTGTTCAATTCCTCCCTCTCCCATTATTGTTGTCAAATTACCAAAAAGAAAAGGTAGCCGTTTTTCATCATCAGTAACATAGAAAACTATTCTTTTTGATTAACTGCCATTTTATTGAGGATAAATTACAACTTTTGGTTATATCACAATCTAGTAACAAACTTTCAATTGTTACATTGGAGTTCCTAAAGTTTAAAATAGTTTAGACTAAAATGAAATTGTTAGGGTTCCATTCAAAATATGGTTCATGAATTTATTTTAATCCAAGCTAGAGTAGTTGAAAATTTAATAATTGAAAAGTTTGTGAGAATAAATTGTAATAGGATTAAACCGTAAGTGGTAAATAATTTCTACACAAAATGCAATTTTAATCCACACTACATCCATTCTAAATTTTCTCCAAATTGATATATGATGCTAAACCGAGAGAGAGAGAGAGAGAGAGAGAGAGAGAGATATATAGAGGGATGCCCCTTTGTTGGCTCTTCGAGACAAAGGCACTCATAGCAATGGTGCTAAGGGTCCGTTTGGATTAGTTGTTTGAAAAAATGTGTTTTTAAAATATTGCGATTTTAAAATGTGCGACTTGAAAACACAATTTTAAAGACTACAGTTTAGCGTTTGGCAATATTTGTAAAAAACTGTGGTTTTGTTAATTGAGCATTTAGATTATGTTGGTCTAAAATTGCTGTTTCAAATGTAATTTACCAAAAAGGACTTTATTTTGATGTTAAGGTTATTTTATAATTTTGTTCGTACAATATATGTTAGCATTTGTAATAAAAAAAAATAATAAGTAGTAGAAGGTTTCTTTGCTAAGTTGTAGTTGTAAGTAAAAGTAACTTCACCGCGTAATTTTAAAAAGAAAAGGAAAAAAAAAATGGCAACTTCACCATTTACGAAGTTAATCACAACCACATATTCACTTTCTTGATAAAAAAAGAAGTGAAAGTAAATAGAATGAAAATTAAAAAAAGAGTGTGTGTGACTCTTTCTGTCCAAGGAGTCAATTGTAGCGTTTTCAGATAGGAAGAAAATTGGGCAAAAGCTCAACAGTTAACCGTTTGATCTTTTCTGTTTTTACTCAAAATAAGATGCAATCCATTCTACTTTTAATTTCTGATAGCAATGAAAGTTCTGCGTTTGATTACACCAAGCTTAGAAGCCTCTGCCCAGCGTGTCTCAGCTACCACTAGAGCTTTTTGTTGCAACGGCTTTCTCCATTGTCGCTACAATTTGCACCCAGAAGTGGCGGTGGCTGACGAGTAATGCATGGATGATCAGGGAGGTGAGGGTTTTTGTTCATTTATAGCTGATGTTTTTGTCATTAAGAAATTGCTTGAAAGTATTTTAGATATTGACACTCTAAAAAATAGGGATGCGAAAACGTGATCTATGCTCTAAAAATGAAGTTTTCAAAAAAGCTACCTAGTACCACCGATTTTAAAACGCAATTTTTGGCGTTTTTATAATCGCAATTTGTTAAAAATCGTTAAGCCAAACACAAGTGATATCACGTTTTTGTTTGAAAACGCCCGTTTTCTCCTATCAAACGCAGGGCCAAACTCACTCTAATTTTCCATGTTCGTTCTAGTCTCGTTTGGTTTCAAGAGCATCCCCAGTCCCTTGCCTTTTGAAAGTCGTCATCTTGGATTTTTTTCCGTAAGCTGGGAAAAGTGCCTCTCCTTTCTACAAAAATTGCTATAAAAATTTCCTCAGCTCTCTATAAAGAGAATAAAACGCCTGGGTGGAAGTACAAACAAAAGGAGAGATGAAAAGTAAAAAGGGTGGAAGAAGTCTAGTGCTAATTCGTTCTGAAACTTCATCTCACTTTCATTTTTGAGTGGTTTCTTTATTCTCTTATCTGGATTGAAAAAATAAATAAATAAACCAAACTCCTCTCTCTTTATCTTCTTTATTTTTTTATACTTTCGAGGAATTGCCTTTTGTTGGAGAGAATTTTTTAGAAAGATTCTCTGTAAGATAAAAGTTGAAAAAATAGAAAGAATTTAATTAAAGGTGCATACATGGGAAGGGGGCCCCACTACCTTTTCATTCAGGGCCGGGACTAGCCTCATTACTTCCCATTGGGCGAGAGGTGCACTTAACTCACCATCCATTCATCAATCACGGTGTTCAACTCACTTGCACTAATAAATCCCTATTGTATTGGAATTAGGTGCCCAGCCTTTTAATGTTCTCAACTTATCTTTTCAATGTTTGATTCTACATTATGTTAGAACATTTTTGTGAATGCTATTATGATCTAAGTGGTCTTATTTTGTTGTTTATTAATAAAGACCATAAAAAAGGGAGGTTGTTGTGATCACTTTTCTTGTGTGAATCTTTATTCATCTCGAAATTTGTTTTTACAAATAAACACCGAGGAAGAAAGCAATAAAGTTGTCTTTCTCCATATGGAAGTTCTGCGGGCACATAGAGATGTAGGTAGAGGAAGCCTAGAAAAGCGAAGGCTGAGCTGCAGGTCACGTGACCTGCACCGAGTTGGTGGCTGACTGGGCTTTTTCTGGGATCAAAGCAAACCAACTCACCTTCTTTGTTATCCAAAAGTCAGTCGAATTGGGCGGGCCCCTGTCCTAGAACATCGAATGAAATAGGTGGTTAGGTTATTCTTTCTACAGGTTTGTTTGGGTTAGCTTTTTAAAAAAGTGCGTCTTTAAAAAATTGTGATTTTAAAATGTGCAATTTGAGAACACAATTTTTCAAACTACAATTAAGTGTTTGGTAAAACCTATTAGAAAGTGTTGTTTCTATCAAAATATCATTTGGATAATATTGGTCTGAAATTACTATTTCAGTTGAAAATTACCAAAAAAGGACTTAATTATTATGCTAGAGTTATCTCTTATCATTTTTGTAATGCAGTAAGGTACTAAGGTATGGGTCAGCCACTCACTGTAAGGGAATCATTTTCAATGATATAATTGAACTTTGCAATTATAACTACTACTGTCATATTTTCAATCCAAACTAACTAAACTCAACCAATGCATAATAACTAACAAACTTCAAAATCCTCACTTCAACTATGCTCTACGAAAAAAATGGTGTTTTTTTAGGCAGTTGTCTTGAATATTTGTTGCAACTAGACCACCCTTCTTCATCAACCTTAGCTTTCTTCAAGTTTTCCTTTTAAAACCCTCTCTTTTAGACTTTCAATTTCATATCTGCTTGAGCCTAGTCTTTAATATTCTTTTATGTTTGTTCTATCCAAATAAAAGGAAGGCTCAAGAGGTTTTATGGTTTTATCCGTGTAAAAGGTGTCTTCTTCATTATGTCACAGGTGGGACCATGTGTCATATATTTGACTTTTCATACCCTGAATCTTGCTAGGTACCTAGAACAACCTAAAGATTATTTTAGACTTTGTTTGATATCTTCAATAAGCAAAGAGAGAAGGGTACTTTAGACTTTCTGCTATCTAAAAACTGTGTTGCGGAATTGCGTTGTTGAAAAAGCAAACCCTATGCTCCGGTTTGAAACCGTAGATTTCTATCATTTTTAATTCGAAATTTTATACATATTGCAGTGCCAAACAAAAGATTGGCTGCGATTTTACGTGAAAACACATGTTTCTCCCTTGAAAGTTGATACCGCAAGGTCAAACGAAGCCTACATACCCTTTTGATATGATAGGCCCAGCCACCTTCGGACCTTTCTTTCTAGCCAAGAATCCCATTATTGATCGAATCAGGGCAAATTCAATTCATTGGCAAGTGAAAAATCTACCGTTTTAACACTCAGAAAAGAAACCTAGAAAAAAGGAAGAGTCACTAAGACAAGAGCTAGGTAAGCAAGCAAGAAGGAGAGGCAGCAAGAAAAGGCGATCTTGTGCTATACTTTGGTGATCTCATTCCTACCGAGGCATGCAAACTTCAATCGTGTCCCAGATCACATTTCGTGACTCGAAAGGGGAAGCCTACTCATCCACCAGCTCCTTTCGTAGATCAGTGTGGTTTTTCCAAAATACAATGCAATGAAACATTGAAAATGGAGAAAAAAGGCCTTATCAATCTTAAAGCTTCAAAATATGAAGTCTGTGGAGAAGCACGAAATAAATTTAATATTATTTCGGTCCACGATCAACCAAATGAGAGTTAATGATTACAAGTTTTCTAGATGAGTAGATGGAAAGGTGTATCTT
This sequence comes from Fagus sylvatica, assembly GCA_907173295.1. NCBI lineage: Eukaryota > Viridiplantae > Streptophyta > Magnoliopsida > Fagales > Fagaceae > Fagus > Fagus sylvatica. Next base: position 21,520,228 of record OU015764.1, read on the forward strand.
TTGTAAATCCAATGTCTATGATTTAAATAAACTTTTTTTAAGATATGTTTTTTGTTCACCATATCTACTCACTCTATTTTGTGGACTTCTAATTTTCATGCTCTTTTATAATTTTTTTGGGAGGCATATATTATAATATATGTTATCTTTTATTATCAATTATGTAACTTTGATAAACTACAATATTTATATTCTACTTAGTTTCAACTATGACTATTTAAATTTTGGTAGCATTAGCTATGTTGAAAGCAAGTTTTAATTTATGCCAGCCTCCATGATCTTCATTTTGTTTCTATTAATCCATATGTTCCAAAGATTTCTCCACTAAAAATTGCACGTGATCATTGACATCATCTTTAATATAAAAAATTACATAACCAATCATATTATCTAATACAATGGATAACACACGTGCTTTGCAGGTGTAACCCTAACTAGTTTTACTAAGGGCACGTTTAGTACGCTGTAATGGTTATTACACTGTAATAGGAATCGATATTACATGGAATAAAAAAAGTTGTAATGTAATAACTATTACCATTTTTTTGTTTGGTGACAACACATGAATAAAATCGTGAATATGTATTATATATTTTATTACAACATAATTAATATACGAGTATTGCTTATTATACGAGTATTAATAATTTTAAAACATTTTGGAGACTTGGAATTTTGAATGTTATATATATATATGTGTGTGTGTGTGTGTGTGTGTGTGTGTGAGAGAGAGAGAGAGAGAGAGAGAGAGAGAGGAAGATATGTGTGTGTGTGTGTGTAGAGAGAGAGAGAGAGAGAGAGAGAGAGAGAGAGAGAGAGAGAGAGAGGGCAATTTAAAAAAAAAAAAAAAAAGAAAAGACTTAGTATAGTATATATATAGAGAGAGAGAGAGAGAGAGAGAGAGCAAATTTTTTTAAAAAAATGGAGACTTGGGTTTTGATTGTTATATATATATATATATATATATATAGAGAGAGAGAGAGAGAGAGAGAGAGAGAGAGAGAATTTTAAAAAAAGTTGTAGTTAACTATGTTTTTTCAAATTTTTTAATTTTATTTGAGCTATTACGTGATCTAAGGAATAACTATTATGTCTATTTTTTTTAAGGAATAGCTATTCCTCATTTTGAAGAATAGTCATTCCTAAGGAATAGCTATTCCTTGTAATGAAAGCGAAACCAAACAACCGAATAGTTATTCCTTGGGAATAACTATTACATTATAGAACATATTATAGTGTACCAAATGTGCCCTAAATGTCTTTCTTTGATTTATGAGATATGAAATAAATTTCTCTTTTTCTTAGCGGTTAGCATGTTTGGCATTGTTATTTTGTAATAGATTCTAAAAATTAATTTTGTTAGGGTTATTTATTTATTTAATTTTATTTTGTGGCATCCGCTTGGTTTGTCAAATTTTGGAAGCATCATTCTAATAGGATACAAATAATGACATATCAAATTTTTTGGGACCTCAGCTAGTTAATTTTCGAAAGTTAGGAATCCTTGGCTACTAGGATATGGATTTGTTATTGAATTTTAGCTATCAAATTAGAGATAGGTTCAAGTTACACTTGGAGTAACTTCGAAAAAGTTACATATATTCTAGGCTATTGATTTCTAATAGATTTAGGGTACGTTTGGTACATTGTAATGGTTATTATACTGTAATATGAATTAGTATTACAAGGAATAGAATAAGCTGTAATGGAATAACTATTACTATTCATCAGTTTGGTAATAACACAGGAATAGAACCCTGAATTTGTATTCTATAGTTTGGTACAGTATAATAACGTGGTGGAATAACATTATATTTTAGTCAAATTCCTAAAATACCCTTTTTGAAATGCATTATATATTTACACTTTTTGTGAGTTTTGTTTAGTATTCTATTATGCATAAATTGAAAAATAACAGTATAGTATAGATTTAATAATAAAAACAATATTAGAATATGTTGTAAACACAAAAACCAAAAGCAAAAAAATAAATAAATATTGGTATTTTCTATAAACACTAAAACCAAAAGACTTTTTTTTTTTTTTTCCATGAGCAGTACCGTATAGATTAACAACAATGGTTATATAGGAAAAAAAAAAAACCAGTTTGTACAGATTAATAACAGTGGTTATATAGGGGGAAAAAATCCAGTACTATACAGATTGAAAAATCAATAAACACAAAAACCAATACTGTATAGATTAACAACAATGGATAAATAGGGGAAAAAAACCAGTATTGTACAGATTGAAAACCAGTAAATACAAAACCAGTATTGTACAGATTAACAACAATGGTTAAAAAAAAATCAGTACTGTACAGATTAAAAACACCAGCCAAACAAACAAAGAGAGAGAGAGAGAGAGAGAGAGAGAGAGAGAGGACCTCCACAGCCATAGAGAGAAAGATGAGACAGAGAGTATCTCCATGGCCAACTAGAGAAAGATGACCTCGACAGCCAAAGAGAGAAAGAGGAGAGAGAGAGAACCTGATGAGGAAGATGAAGAACAGGAGAGAGAAAGAACTTGATGAGGAAGATGAAGAGCAAAAAAGAGAAAGAGGTGAGATAGAGGTAGAAGCATATGTTTTGATTCGGTCTTTCGGGTATTTTATGTTTTATAGTTATTACACAGGGTAAAGGAATAACTATTACACTCCTTTTTGGGAGGAATAGCTATTCTTCATTTTAAGGAATAATTATTACTAAGGAATGACTATTCCTCGTAATAAGAACATAACCAAACAACTGAATACCTATTCATACGTAATAGTTATTACATTACAAGGTCTATTACAGTGTATCAAACGCACCCTTAAGGATTAAAAATAAACCAATCACTTATTAACGGTCAGCTACCCTAATTAATAGCATTTTTTTACTCTATCTCATTTATAGCATTTATCTATGTTCCCTCCGGGAGCATATTAGCTGCAATTGTTGAATATGCAATCTCTGCAATGTGCTGAGGTGGTCCAATAAAAAAACGCTAGCTCATTAAAAATAACACATCATCATTGACTTGGCAATACCTAAACAAATATCAGCTATTCCGACATCCAAACAACCTCAAACCTCCATCACTGTCGCTATTGGCAACCACTCATCGCCGCCACCCTTTTCCCTGTCATTGGTTAGCAACCCACCAAACCACCACGCCGTCGACCACCTCCATAGAGAGAGATATATGGAGAGATAGAGAGAGAAAGAGTTGAGATGGCAAAACCTAGTGTCGTCTTTGGTGGCAAAACCATCGGCGTTGCCTTCAGAGCTGCTTTCGTCCACCACGAGGATAAAATCCCTCGAAGAACCACAAACTTAAGTCCATGGCCATATTCATCGACGTTTCCGTGTTTGCCAATTAAAGATCAATGAAAAAAGAAAATAGAAAAAATAAAAAAGAAGAAAAGAAAAGAAGAATGGAAGAGAGAAGAGGGGTTTTGTGGTGGTTGTGGCAAGTTTGCTGGTTGTGGATTGTGGAGTTTTGCAAGGTCGACGGCCTATTGGGGATTTGTTACAGACCAGCGTAGGTAGGATGGTGTGGGGGATGTGGGATTGTTTGGATACAGATGTAAGGAAGATGGATTAATGTGAGTTGGCTTTTAACTTTTTAATTGATGTGTATTCTTTTTATTGGGTCACATCTTATACATTGTAGAGGTTGTAAATTCAGCAAGGGAGCATATCAGCTGCAATCCCTACAATGTGACTTATGTGGCCTAATTAAAACTCTCCACCTAAATTAAAATTCCAACACAACTCCACCTCACCCCAGTTACTCACGGAACCCAATTTTTTTTCTAACTCCCCGTTAACACTCAATGACTCAACCCGCATCTCTCTCTCTCTCTCTCTCTCATCGTTGGCCTGCTTTCAAGCTTCAATCGGACTTCTACTTTCGGTGAAGATTATCCTCCAAATTTGCATTGCCGTCGATCCGGACCAAGCCGAAACACTCCATCGACCAAAGTCTAGACTAAACGATTGGACTGGCGCTGGGTAGGCATATAGGCACCCAAATCTCTGTGATCCTCAAATCTGTACAACTCCTATTCTTCTAATCCCACCACTTTTAGCTGCAAATCTGCACCGGTGTTAAATCCTCTCTCCAATGGAAAGAAAAAGAAGCTTCTTGAATCTGGCACCGTCCTTCACTCCTATCCCATCAAGGGTTTTGTTTTTTTTAATCTTTTTATCATATCTTTTCTTTTCATTTGAACAAAATTACTTCTTTTTCTATATATTTGTTTTGGGTTTATTTTATTTTGTTTTGGGAAATTAAAATTCATGGAGATCTAGAGGGGGATTGATGGAGAAGTTTGGTTGAAAGCAGACTGGCATACTGTTTGACAGAGAAAGGGTTAACAGGGAGTTAGAAAAAGTTTGGATACTATGAGCAACTGGGGTGAGGTGGAGTTGAGTTGGAATTTTAATTGAGGTGGCGAGTTTTAATTAGGCCACTTAAGTCACATCGTAGAGATTGTAGGTTAAGAGATTGTAGCTGATATCCTCCTATTCAGTAATTGTAGCTGATATGTTCCCGTTTCATTATCTCCTTTAGGTTTACCCCCACCCCCCCACCCCGCCCCCGTTTTTCTCTCTCAAATCCCTAACTATAAATTTTTTTTGCACTAGTGCCATTTGCCTCTAACCAAAAAGAAAAAGAAGAAGAAGACGATGGTTTTTAATTCATAAAAAAAAATCTGTTTTTTTTTTTTTAATCCTTTCTTCCTATACCCAGATTACTTCCCTTCTAATTTTCAATCAAATGGCTATAAATTTGGCCGAGAAAAAAAAAAAAAAATTCACATGACTAGACCAGTTAATGGCAGTCCATCTTCAACTTGTAAAATTGAAGATATGGTTTTAGAAGGTGCTTTGGAATTGATGAGACCATAATGGCATTCCTCAAATTTGGGTGCAAATTGCTAAAAGTATATATTGGCAGCTCTTATAATATCGATTTGACAAATCCACATATTTTTCCTCTTGAACAAGCTTTCCATGTGACGATCGATCAAATTAAGATGGCTGCCCAGTTAACATTACTTGACCAAGGGCAAGGGTCGCTGCAAAATAGAAAGATTTGAGGAAGCGATGTTAACTGGGCGCAGGCCCCAGTTTCTATTTGTTCCAGTCTTTTTTTTTTTCCTCACTCTAAAGAGAGTTGTACGAACAAGGGAGAGAGAGAAAATACCAAAAATTCCATAGAACGAGCAACTCCAGCAATTTCTTTATTTTTTTCTTCACATGTGGAGATAAAAGCCACTCTCTACCTATTTAACTAGCCTCATCTCCCAACAGACTCTTTATTTATTTCTCCACATTACTTTTATATTATTTTTCTCTCTCCAAAATTAATAGAATTATTATTTTTTCTCACAGCAACCATCACCTACATAATCACCACCATAGCAACCACCATCACACACAATCACCACCACAACTCCAACTCTGGCAACCATATCAGACTCACACAAAGCCAAACCCACACAGTAACACCACACACAATCACCACCACAACTCCAACTCTGGCAATCATATCAAACCCAAATCTACACAACACCATCACAACTCCAACTCCGGCAACCATATCAAACCCACACAAACCCAACTCCACAATTTCCACACAAAAAATTACAGAAATAATCCCCACACAAACCCAACCCAACTCTAGCGCTCCACCCCAGGTCAAGATTGGCGCTCCACCCAGGAATGGGTACCGGTTGGGTTTTGTGAAATGGCCAAGAAATGGGTTGTGGAGATGAGTTTTTTTGAAAGGGAGATGAAGATGGAGATGGGATGGAGAGTTGAGCAATGGATTGGGAGAGGAAGCCAGCAGCTACCAAGAGGTTTTTTTTTTCAGAGGAGAGAGGAGAGAGCTGGAGAAAAGCTGTGAAAATGGGAGTGAGGGAAAAAAGAAAGAATAAAGAATAGGGGTGATAACGTTTTTTAATCGGATGAAGAGCTATAGTAGCTCTTCCTTTGTGAAGAGTTACTGTAGCATTTAGAAAATATGAAAAGCAAATAAAGAGGTTGTTGGAGCACTATTTTTGTATTTTGGCTCTCCACATTCCTAATAGAGAGCCTAATGGAGAGCCTATTGGAGCTGCTCAGAGTTGTACGTTTAAGGAAAAGAGAAAGAAAAAAAAAAAATCCATAGAATTAGGTACATGGAATACCCTTATTCTCTTCCTTCTTTTTTCTCAATCTCTTTCTCTAAACCTTTAGACTTTTGCAATCATTTTTTTCTCTCTCAAAACGTTTGCAGCCCTTTGTTTTCTCTCTCCAAAGGGATAGAGGAAAAAAAGCATTAGAATTTACATTTAAGGAAGATTGAGAGGAAAAAATCCCTAGAATTAAGGTAGCTGATGTGATAAGCAATAAATATTTTATAATGGCATGTATTTTTAATCGTTAGATTTCTTGAAAATCTATGGTTTAAAAAAGGTGTAACACTTGTGAAGTTACACAGTTACAAGGTGTAACTTAAACTCATCTCATCATTCTTTGTTAAAATTTCTTATTTCATAAGTTATATTGTCATTGATACTACTCGCTTTCTGAAAATACGAGTAGAAGCAGTAAAGAACCTGAAGTAAATTCATGCATTGATGATTTGGTAAAAGCTTTACATGTTGAGCATGAAAATATGAAATAGTAGTTTTTCAAAATGATGTGGACTTATCCAAAAATGATTTGAAGTAACCTGGTGTCAAATATTCTACATATAATGGTCCTTTAGAGCTGAGTCTTGGTATGGAATTGGATGATTTAGTAAATGGTCATGCGTGTTATAAGAAGGAGAATCAAGGAAAGGGCTTCGTCACAAAAGTTATATATATAAAAAAAAAATAATAATAATAATAATAATAAAAAAAAAAAAAAAAAAAAGGTAGAACAATTCTAAAGCAATGACAAGATTTTGTTTTTGTTTTTTAAAAGCTAGAGAAACATAGATCGTAAGTTTGTAACTGATCATAATCATAATCAAGAGCTGCTTACTTCTAAAAGTATATGCTTGCTTCATGGGTATGAAGTGATAACACGTACCCAAAAACAACATATAGATACACTCAATGAATCTTGTGTATCTTCAAGGAAATAATATAAAATTTGATTAAAGAATCTAGTGGTGAATATTAATGTTGGTTGTTTGCAGTCAATGTTCAAAATTATTTGGGTAATAAAAGAAGAGAGTTGATTGAAGAAGGAAATGCACAAAGAATGTACAAATATTTTAATGATAGTTAGATTGATGAAAATGGGTGGGTGAGAAATGGCTTTAGGATATATAGATGTTAGGTCAAGAAATCCATATCAGTATTTTATAGATATTACTTTTGACACTACCTACTTAACATATTGTTATGGGATTCCTTTTGTCCCTTTTACTAGAGTTAACCAAATACTTATAAAAAAAAAAAAAAAAAGTTAACCAAAATGTTGTTAAGAAATCCCACATAGGTTAGATAGGAGAGTTGTGTTAGTAGTCCTATGTATAAATAAGACACCTCACAACACATTGTAATCATCCAAAATATAATACAAAGAAAATATAATAAAGATGTAGCCCATTAGCTACATCCTGTGGACGTAGGCTCACATAGCCGCACCACTTGAAAAACCCTAGCCTCCATTCTCTTCCTCTCTTTCTCAAACTCTTTTATATTCCATTGCCATTAGATTTAGGTTTTCTACATGGTATCAGAGCCCTAAAGCTCTCACGAGCCATCTTGATCCTTCCGCTTCCGCACCATTCCTCACAACATCCAACCAATCAGTCCTTGACCTAAAAGATTAAAAAAAACCCATGTTTTCCGATCAAATTCCACCTCTGCACGCGCCTCCACGCACGGCCCAAACATTCTGGAATCTCCTTCGTGCACCACACGCACCTTCGCATACCAAGTTCAGATCTACTACTTCCCAAATCCTATTCACAAAACCAACACCACATCTCAATAGATCTTTCAGCCGAACTATTGAATGGCGCAAAAATCAAGCCGATCCGATGAAGAACGCGCCTCCACGCACCGCTTGATGTTTCGGCGTTCCGTTTCATGTGCTCCTAGTCTCACACGTGTGCCACATGCCGGAAACAGTCTCCTCTGCTTCGTGTCCCAATGGAGTGTCGCCGCGTCATCTTGTTTGACCCACAACTCGACCCATGGTTCACCAAAACTGGATTTGCAACCCGGTCTCTTTGCTCAGTACACTGAATACTCGGATCCATAACCTGGCATCTTTTTATTTTCAATAAATTAAAAAAAAAAAAAAAAAAAAGGTCATTTTATTTTCCTTTGTATGCCTTTTATTTTATTTGCAATATTCAAAAAAAAAAAAAATTTCAAATTTCGAATTTCAAAATTCGAAAATTCAAAAAAAAAAAAAAAAAAAAAAAAAGAGAGAGAGAAAACTGGCATTGACCAGTAAGGAAAAAAAAAAAAAAATCGAAATTCAAAATTCAAAATTTGAAAATTCAAAAAAAAAAATGTGGGATAATTGTTTGATTCTATTTTCATGAGCCGAGATCGAGCTAAGCCACTGAGCTGAGATCTTGAGCCAAAACCGTTTGAAGATCCGAGCCTCTGAGCCATTAAGCTACGATCCGAGCTATTGAGCCATAATCTAACCAAGCCAAGCTGAGATCTACTTCAAGCCAAAATCCAAGCCACCGAGCCTCTGAGCCGAGATCCGAGCCATCGAGCCGAGATACGAGCCAAGCCGAGTTGAGCCAAGATATTTGAGTTATTCTATTGTAACCAAACTCAAAGGCTACATTAAAAATTACACCTTGAGTTTGAGGGGGAATGTTAAAGAATCTCACATAGGTTAGATAGGAGAGTTGTGGTAGTAGTCTTATGTATAAATAGGACACCTCACAACACATTGTAATCATCCAAAATATAATACAAAGAGAATATAATAAAGATGTAGCCCATTGGCTACATCATGTGGACGTAGGCTCACATATCCGAACCACTTGAAAAATCCTAGCCTCCATTCTCTTCCTCTCTTTCTCAAACTCTTTTATATTCCATTGTCAATAGATTTAGGTTTTCTACAAATGTTTGGATGTGCTTTGCTCCTGAACAAAATAACTAATGTGGTTGTGATAGGGTTTTCATAAGACTATGATTGTGCATGTGTAGTAATTCATATTCTTGTATTTGAAAAAATCAAATCTCATAACATTTTATTAGGGGGTGTAAAATGAGAGGTTTTACACCAAATTCATATTGAACTTAATCTCCTTCATTGAAGGTGTATTCCACTAAAACCCAATCCAACTAGACAAGAGATAAAATCCAGGCCTATCATAAACGTTGAGGCAATGTCAGCCCAGGAAGAAAAGGAAAACAACTGCTTGGTTTTGATTTGCCTGAGCTTCACATCATCTACCTTTATCCATCTCGCCACCATGAGAAGGCGCCCAGGAGGGATTCTTATTATACACACGCTAATTAGATGGGCCACACTCAAAGAATTGTACAGTGATGTACTCATAATCTTTATTATTTCCATAGTGGGAATGACTGTTGCCAGAAATGATCTGGTCATTCTAGTTTTCTTCATGCCTGATTAAACTTTAAAGCAGCTAAATCAAGTTTTGAGGGTAACTAATCAATCCATAATAGTTAAAAAAACATCCCCTTTCAGTAACCTCCGCTATAATTATAATTTAGCCTTTACATAACTCTAGATCTAAAAGTGAACAATGAGATCACAAAGGCAGAAATAAAATGCTGCTGCTACTTTGTTGGGATTAGAAATATATTTTTCTTTTGGGTAAATTACACTGACACCCCCGATGTTTGGTGAAACTAGACTCATTACACTCTATTTTCAACAAATGACACTCCGCTCTAAAATTTACAAAATATTTCACACTCCGCTCCAAAAATAGAGCTAAGTGTAAAATTATTTTGGGGTGAAATGTGAATTATTTTGGAAGGAAGTATCAATTATTTTGATCGTTTTGGAGCCGGAGTGTTTTTCTTAAAAATCAGATATGCTAAGTGTAATTTCACTATAAACTTGGAAGTGTCAATGTAATTTACTCTTTTTCTTTTTATTTTGCATTCATCAATTTTATTTTTCTTTTCAACTAGCATAACCAAATTTGGCCAAGACCAAGTGAACTAAGCAATCAAATGCTTGTAGTGTGTTATAGAAACCTATAGTTTGTATTTGTTATTGTGAAGTTCATATTTTGCATAGTTTTAAAAACCGGATCGGACTAGTTGGTCCGACTGATTGAATCGAGGATCAGTGCTTGATTTGGTCTGGTGTCTTTAAAAAACCAAAATAGTCTTTAAAACCGGAAAAAATCGGGAATCTGCAGTTCAACCGGAATCAAACTGGTTCAACCGGTTTTGATTTTTTATTTTGATTTTGATTTTTGATTTTTTTTTTTTTTTTCTATTGCTAAAAAACTTTTCAAAAAAAAAAAAAACACTTATTTTTTAATGTTAGGCCTACATAAAAGATAGCCCAACCTTAAACTAGAAATGTTAGACTCACACAAAAGAGCTCATAAAATGAAATAGCCCATACATTCAAGTTTAAAATTCTTGAAAATGTAGTATCCATTTATAGAAAAGTAAGTATAGTATCTTTTTACTATTTTCCAATGTGGGACTTTCAAGAAGCCTTTCCGACAAAACAACAAGTCTCACATTGAAAAAATAAAATAATATTAACAATGATTTTACTTATGAATGTATGAGTCACTCTTTTTCTTTAAATTTAATTATTGATGAGTAAAAGTCTCATATTAAAAATAAATAAATAAACTCTCTTTTTTAATACTTTCTTATTGTTCTAGGCTTCTTGATATGCAATAATAATAGTTTCTTATGCTAAAAAACTATTAATATTTTAATTGAATCAAAGATTGTTATACTTTCTTATTGTCCTAGGGTTCTTACTTTTAGTTTTCTAAATAAAAGATGTGAAAACTCACATAAATGTTTTTAAAAATTGTTATATATATAACTAAATATTAAAATTATTAATAAATTATTTATGAAATCACCGGTTCGACCACTAGTTCGACCCTGGTCGGACCAAATAACCGGTAATCACTCCCTTTTCTGATTTTTTTGACCGATCCCGTTTTTAAAATCATGATATTTTGGTGGCAACTTAAACTTTTAACGGTGTCTAGTAATATCATGTGAGGCCTCAAAAGACAAAGCAAGACCTAATTAGGCAGTCGAATCCTCAAGAATAGTTTGGCAATTCTTCTACAACTTACACTCGAAACAGATTGGTTGCACGTAACTGGATCATGCCTCATGACTAGTTCTTATGTCCCCCTCCCTTTAGAGATAAACTCATTTATCCAAACACACACGAAACAAGAGATAATAATAATTGTACGTACTTGTCCACCCTCCAAACTATTGAGTCAATAGTAATGTCCCTACTAAAGTCCAAAATCAACAAATGCCCATAAGTTATTGGTAATAAACAAATTACTTTTCACCATTAATAAATTTTGTTAAGAGTATCGATGTTAGACGTATTACAAATTTTACTTGTAAAACTTATATGCCACTAACCAAAGCATGCAAAATCCTCTTAACAACACCTATTTGTTATAAGACACCATTCAGCTATTGTTTCTCTTAGAGCATTAGCATCCGGTTGTTTAAAATACATAAAAAGCTAAAATAAAGAGTCGTGTTCACAAAATAACACAAAATCATCCTCACATCCTGTCATCTATTATTGCTCAAATTTATACACAACGCTACAGTAGTCGGTATCTTTACCGACTACTGTTGCTCATGTAAACGATTAACAACTCTTTTTTTATTCCGTCTTTCTCTTTCCTTTCATTTTTTTTTTATTTTTATTTCTAAAACATTTCTCTTCTCTACTCACTGCCTTCTCTCCTCTCTCCCTCCTTCGCCGAACTGGTCTGGTCTCCAGCTTCCACGGGTCAAGCGGTGCCGATCTGGTCCGCTGGTGTTGCTGTGCTTTGCCATGGCTATTGCAGGTGTTGGGTTTTGCCGATAGATTTCGTGGGTTTGTGGTGGTGGCTGTTGGTTTTTGCTGAAATATTGTGGGTTTGTGGTGGTGGTTGTTGGGTTTTTCCGATTGATTAGGTGGGTTTGTGGTGGTGGTTGTTGGGTTTTACCGATAGATTTCGTGGGTTTGTGGTGGTGGTGGCGGTTGGGTTTAAGGTGGTATATGAAATAGTGGTTTTTGTGAGGGCCGTGGGTTGCCAGCGTGGGTGTGGTGGTTGTTGGTGAATTTGCTTTGGGATGTATGAGAAAATCAGAAAAATGATAAGAATAAATGATTTTTTTATAATATTTTAATAGGATGTAGTGTAAAATAGATAATGGGATGTGAGATGTATTGTAAAATTGATAGGTAAAATAGAAAAAGTGACTTTTTGAAGAGGTATAATAGATAACTTTTACATTTCCGGATGTGAATGCTCTTAAGAAGTCAACCAAAGCATGGAAGACCTAAATAAACTCTACAGTTAAATGCACTTCATGAATCATGATCTACCTACCTTTGGCTGAATTATGCTCACTCTTTCGACACAATCATATGGAAAATTATAGAATACTCCGGGAGTACATTAAATGCGTACTCCCTCCTCCTACATAAGTGATAGGTCCCACCATGTATTTAATTAACGGGATCCACCACTTATATGAGAGGAGGGAATACGCATTTAATGTACTCCCGCAGTATTCTATAATCATATGAGCTTGACTCCCCTCTTGAACTTGGGTCCATGGGCTAGTCAATCCAACATATGGCTAGACCAAAAAAAAAATAAATAAATTGTACTTTCCCGATTAATTTTTTTGAATTTCATAGAATTTATTAAGTGGGAGCAATTTAAATATTACAGGGTCGCAAAGTGGGATTAATCCAAAGAAGAAAAAGAAAAAGAAAAAAAGAGTACCACTATTGAGTTCTCTCGCTGATAGCTTTATGTGAATAATTGGAAACCATATAATGATGGTATGAGTAGGAAGTTGAAGGAAAGCAGACAATAAAGAAGCCTAATTTCTGGTATTGGGTTGCATAAGATAATGGGAGTTGGTGACAGTCGTGTGGATTGCACACTCCCTTCCATTTCTTATATTATCTCATTCCCACTCTCCCCTCATCAACACCTTTTTTGGATGAATGCTCTCTCACTACTTAGTGCTTTCCTCTTCAGCAATCCATTTTTTAGCTTTGTTATATATTGTAGGTTAATCAACGTAAAAGTTGGTGGCATGATGTAAGATGGACCCAAAATGTTACCAGCACTGTCTCCTTATAGAGGATATAATTTGTGAAAATATTGGATAAACGGAAATAGTTGGAGCATATAACGTATCAATCTTACAGTTACTTTATCTGATTTTTTTTAATATTATCACTTTTCGAGCAGCTTTATATGAAAACAGTAGAAAGAGCTAAAAAAACCTTTGCAATTAGATGGTTCCAAAAAAAGTGGGTGTTTTTTACGTAGCTTCTACACTATTAATATTAACTCAGCCAATTCATCAAAAAAATATATATATTAGCTCTGCCTAAGCCGTTGCAATTTTACATTATTATTTTTTTACTATAAATCTAGAGTCACAAATTTTTCTCACAGTTTTCAAAAAAAAAAAAATTTCATAAATTTTTCCACAATTGTTCAAGCGATGAGTTATCAATTATCAATAAAATATTATCAGTGATGATTTCATATGAGAATCAATAACAATTTATCAATTCAACAATAAGAAAAAATGGACAATAGAATATTACTTCCTTTTTCTTTTTTTAAAAGGAAATTAGTCAAAATGGGAGTTATTTCACCCGTTAATTCATGTCACTAATTTGCTTGTCTTGATCCCCTTCAATTCAGCTGGAGATGAGCTCTAATTACTAATTAACACTGCTTGATTTACAGTTAGTCTAGGCCTTGGTTCATTGTTAGGTCTAGGCATGTACTTCGAGTAACTAACAAAGCCTGCATGACCTTTGTGAGGTTCATCTTCGGAGATAATTGTTTCCAAGCTGCTAGCAGCTGCTATTGACATTTCTTTTTTTCTTTTTTTTTTGAGAAATATATTGACAGATCCTTAACTGAACGAAGAACATGATATTGACTAAAGATTTCAAATTTCAAAGAAGATAGATTGGTCATTTGGCAATTGATGGGAATTGAGGTAGCCTGCACCAATAATGTGCTTACCCCACCATTACTGATCATAAGGATATAGTTTTGACTGGCTTTATAAGGTGGAGGGAATGAGGGATACCAATACAACGTACAATCTACAGAAGACCGCCTCTCCAATCTGAAATAATTATGCACTTAACTGTATTTGGATATTCTTTGTCGGATCATGTTATTGAAACAAACGCACTTAGGGATGTCAACGGTCGAATTTGGGACTAAAAAAGGAAACAAAAACAAAATGGAAATCCTCTAAACATTTTCCAAATAAAACCCTATTAAAATTTAGAAATTTCAAATTTCATCCCAAACACATCTTATTTATATTTGAAAAATTTAATCTTATTTCAAAATTTGTCTGTTTATCTAGTCATTAGTAGGGTTGAATGAGTAAGATTTGGTCGGCTTAATATAAAATTTAAAATAGTATTTATCTAAATTTAAGCATTAGTTTGTATTTTTATACTAAATTAAACAATATTATAAAAGAGAAAGAGATGCACATTTTTATTATAAAACCCTAAATTAATTTTTGTGTAAATAAAATTAATAATAAAAGTATTTGGGTAATTTAAATATGAGCTAGTCACAACAAAACACAGTTTGCTTATCAACTCACACATGGGCCCACCACAATCTCCAACTTAGATTATTTTCTTTTCAATTTTGACAAGCAATTAGGCTTTTGTTGTGAAATTGTTATAGTTTTTGTTGTGGGTGTAACTTTATTGTTTAAATATATAATTGGGTCAGTTCCATACCTTAGGTATAAATCTCAAACCCTCCAGGTTTTAGAAGTTTGAAATCAAACTCACACTAAATCGTTTTATGAAATTCCAAATAGTTATTATTATGATCGTGTTGGGTCAGAACATCCACTAACCTGGCCCATTATCATCCTTAGACACATCTAAGCTTATACTCAATGGCAAAGCTAGAAAATTTTCTTTGAGGTACTGCGATTATCCTTAATATCTAAAAAGAATAAATAAATAAAACTACACTCTTAATTAAAAATTAATTTTATGCAATTATCATTCATATATGTAGAATATTTGAAGAATTATTATTATATTTTATGTTTTTTATTAAAAAAAAAAATAGATGTAAAGAATATTATAAAGGAGTATATATTTTATTTCTCAAATCACACGTCATATGCTCAATGCTTTATAAGAAACACAAATATTATATGAAACATTTTCTTTAACAACTTGTTTACCATATATTGGACCAAACAATTATAAAATCATAAACACATGATCAAAACGATTGAAAACTAAATGCCATAATAAGAATGGAAACAAGGTTGGAGAGATACTATTATATTTTAAACAAAAACACTTATGCTAAATTTACAATCTATTTATTATATGAGAAGTGTTAGAGACACAATTTTTTTCACAACTTACTAAGATGGTAAGTTATAATCGGAGTTGCATCACTTTCACGTGAAGTCTACTACTGATACTACTTTTAACGGGGCCAAGTGGTATTTTTTCTAAAGGCTTTTCATAAATATAATTATATTAGAAAAAGAAATATATTTTTTTTTTTTTTATATATATATATATAATTTGGGGGCCATGGACCCCATTCCATGGTCTTAAGCGGCTTTTGTTGGGTGCACCGCACCTTTGGCTTTTTTGGCCCAATAACCCATTTTTTTAAGTTATATAATCAAACAGGGTACTTTCAAAGTTATATCAAAATATAGGGTACTTTTTAAAATCGTCTCTTGAAGAGACGATTTTGTTGAATTTTTTATTATTATTATTTTTTAATTTTATTGCATTTTATTAATCTGTTTAAAAATTAAAAAAAAAAAAATTGTAAAATCGTCTCTTCAAGAGACGATCTCAAGATCGTCTCTTGCAGAGACGATTTCAAAAACAAAAGAAAAAAAAAATTTGTAAAATCTGTTTGTTCTCCGATCTCCAATCTTCGATCTTCCTACCCAAATTCGAAGCGATGAACGACGGCTAGGCTTCGGAATCCGACGGCTAGATCACGCCGTCGGCAACTTCCCTGAGCTAGCCCGCGGTTTCGTACCTAAAAACCTTCACCGGATTCCACGAATTCGCGGAATTCACGGCGGAGGACGTCGGGACCTGCGAGAGCGGACTAAACTCCGTGGTTTTGGCCAACAACGACGACGTGGTTCGGGTGGAGAAGAGCTTGGAAGGGAGATCGGGTGGGTCGGGGTCGGGGTTTGGGTCCACGAGTAGAGAGGCGATGATGGAAGAGAATGGTTTTTTTAGGAGAAGGAGGAGGTGGAACTGAAATTGGAGAGACTCACCTGGGTGGTTCAGAATCGCCGGACTTCTCATCTTGGAGCATCAAACGGCGCTGAGGAATCCATTCATGAATGTAGGGTTGGCAGAGACGATTTTGAAGGGTTGGAGCATCAAAAAGAAAAAGCCAAATACAACCCCATGCTGGTGGCTCGCCGACAACGCCATTTTTTGCCCAATACTGGCAGTTTTGAAAAAAAAAAGTGAAATCGTCTCTGGCAGAGACGATTTTGAGATCGTCTCTCCAAGAGACGATTTCACAATTTTTTTTTTTTTTAATTTTTAAACAAATTAATAAAATCCGATAAAATTAAAAAAATAATAATAATAAAAAATTCACAAAAATCGTCTCTTCAAGAGACGATTTTAAAAAGTACCCTATATTTTGATATAAGTTTGAAAGTGGCCTGTTTGGCTATATAACTTAAAAAAATGGATTATTGGGCAAAAAAAATCCGCACCTTTTGCTGCCAGCCCACATATGATTAAAGCCCATGATGGGCTTGTCTTTTAGTCAAAGCAAGGACGCTTATTTCTTGTAGAAGTAGGAACCGTGTAAGGCGATAATTGATTAATATAGAAGTGCATGTGTGTGTGTTGTTTCACATAGAGTGAGAGAGACAAACATTGGTTATCAAACAGAGACACACACACACAGTACGGCGGTAAAAAAAAAGAAGAGAGTTCTTTTTTTTAATAGAGTTTAGCTACAAACGAGTTTGTAGTCTAGGGCTACAAACCAATTATATGATAATTAATAAAATTATTCACGTGTACTTTCAATCATATGTCCTATTTAATGAGTCATGTGACTTGTTTAAATAATATATGTGGATGGTCTTATGAATTGTCACATAATTGGTTTGTAGCCTTAGGAAAATTAATTTGTAGCTAAACTCTGTCACTTTTCTTTTATTCAAGACACACACAAGTGTAAACATCCCACTTTACTACCCTTGCTTAAATTTAAACCGATGGTAAAATGGACATTTCACATCCCAAGGACAACTACGTAATTTTGACTGATAAATCATCTTAGGAATAATACCAATTAAATCTAGACGTTCACACGGTCGCAAAGATATGTCATGCACCAAAATTGGTTTTATATTGTTTTATGCAATGACATGAAATTTCATTTCAATATGAACGAAGTATGCTATTGAAATTTACAACAACTCTTTTCAAAACATTTATGTCAATGTTCTCAAAAGGATTTCCAAAACCCAAGAACATTTGATCTTATGTTCAATGTGGTGTTAAACATGTTTTGTAGAATATTTTCATAAGGATTTCAAAAAACCCCAAAATATCCTTAGCTTATGTTCTAATAGACTGAATATGTTGTTTTGATGTTTTAAAGGATTTTTCAAAACCCTACATATGGTTGTTTTCTGTCGGGGGAGTTGTATCATGGTAGTCCAAACTACAAAAAGTGTGTTGCCCAATGTACAACTAAGGCCAAGTACATTGTAATGATCGAAGTAGGGAAAGCGATGCTTTGGATAAAACGGTTTCTTCAAGACTTGGGTTTGAAGCAAGACGAGTATATAGTTCATTGTGATAGTCAAAGTGCACTAAACTTAAGTAAGAATTTTATGTACCATTCAAGCACGAAGCACACATTGATCTTGAGATACCTTTGGCTACGACTAGGAGTTGATCAATAGTTGATGCAATTGAGAAAGATTCACACTGAGAAAAATCCAGCTAACATGTTAACCAAGCTTGTCCCCAAAGACAAGCTTGAGCTTTGTGCCGGGTTGGCCGACATGATTTCTAACCAAAGATTGAAGATCCCGGTCCTCAGTGTACTTGAGTGGGAGGTTGTTGGGTGCACTGCACCTTTTGGTGCTACCCCGCACATGATTAAAGCCTATGATGGGCTTGTCTTTTTAGTCACAACAAGAAAGAAATAGGAGCTACAAGAGGCAGTAATTGATGAATGTAGAAGTGTGTATGCGTGTGTGGTTTTGCAGAGAGTGAGAGAGACACGTAGAGTTCCGCACGATGCGGTAGTAAACAAAAAGTGTTTTCTTTTGTTAAGACATGCACACACAAGGGAGATATATTGGGGTATTCTCTAAAATGGTTTTTGAGTATTGCTACAACCGCAAAGAGTTGAAGTATTCAAAGTGGAC
This sequence comes from Fagus sylvatica, assembly GCA_907173295.1. Lineage (NCBI taxonomy): Eukaryota > Viridiplantae > Streptophyta > Magnoliopsida > Fagales > Fagaceae > Fagus > Fagus sylvatica. The sequence continues at coordinate 21,538,859 of OU015764.1, forward strand.
ATCTTGCTGCGGTATTATTTTCACTCGGCTCCAGTTTTTTGTGATGAGAATGTATTTATTCATAGAGAGTTATTTTTGGATTTTCTCAATTTATTGTGAACTCAAGTTTAATGCAAAAACTTGAGTATTGTAATATCTATTTTATTATAGTGAATTGGTCAGATTTATCCCGTGGTTTTTCCCTTTACACTGAAGGATTTTCCACGTAAATTTTGCGTGTTCATGTGTGGTTGATTTTTTTGGTGTTTGCGTGATTATTTTTAGCTCTCTATATTGCTTGGGGTTATTTACCAACATCACATTAGATAGTATCAACATCATATATGATAGTAACTATATCACATTTACAATTAAAAAAAAAAAAAATACATCACATTGATGGTAACAATTGAGTGAATATCATACTCACACAAAAATGTGAGTATTGTAGAATGGCCCTTAATTTAATTCACACATATATAGTAATTTGGTCTATCAAACTAGTGTCAAAGCTTCGGTTACCCCCAACAGCTTTTCCATTTTGGTCTCAAAAATATCAAATGTCCACCCATTGTCCATGGAAATTTTTCTCATTAAAAGGCTAGTGTTCTACGGCGAAAATAGTATAACGGTAGAACTTTAACAGTTAAAAAACTTCGACCGTTTTTTTCATGTAGGCAAAATGGAAATGATGCAGTAACGTGCAAAAAAAGGAGGATTCTTCCACTTTTTCGTTTTGTTATTTCTAGTCATGTTGTTAATCATGCTTTAGTCATGAAACAATAAGACCGGTATAACCGTTACAAAGTGTATCTTCTTTTTATTCCCTTCTTTGGGTGAAATTGTCAGTGTTCTCTCTATTCTTCATAAGAGAAACTAATACAACCCAAGAATTCTATTTCTGTTCTACCTTCTTTTCTTTTTCTTTTTTTTTCTTTTTTATCCACTTTCAATTAGAAAGTTTCTCAAAATTGTTTCTTCCTTTTTTTGGGGGGGATAAAATTTCTGTCCTCACTTGAAGCTTTATTGTACACTTTTTCGGGCAGAATTACATTAGATTAGGCAACAAAGTTAATTCAATACCCACCATGATCAGATTTTGCTAATCGTCTGGATGGTAGATAATTTTTTTTTTTTAATCTCAACTTTTATTTTTTTTACAATTAATTTCTCTAGATATATTTTTTCTCATCACTATCTATCTATATAGTTATTCATCTTGTTTGGACGAAGCCACTTTTTCCCCTTTGTGGGTCAGTTTTAATTGTGTTTTACAGAGATATATCATTTTCTTTTTTTCATTCTTTTGAACATAACATTGGTAAATCCGAGATAATTTCTTTTTTTTTTACTTTTTTTTTTTTTTTTTGTATAAATGTGCTTGATGAGTTTTTATCCGAAGTTCTTGAGGGCTGTGAGGAAATAATCCCAATAGGCCAGGTGATCATGTGTGTGGGCAAAACAATTTTTGACAGAAGGCACAAGAACTTTACAGTAGTGAAAGTTATCCTTTAACAAAATTGTTGATTTTCAGATGGCATATGCCACTGTTTGAGTCGCATAGCATTTGGAAAAATATTAGGTACTCCCATTACGTTAGTGACATACAAGATGGTTTTGTAATTCTCTTTTGGCAAATAGCGTTGATTTCTTTTGTGTTTTTTTCATTAGTGGCCGTACCCCACCTCTGCCTGTGTATTGGGTATATCCATCCATAAATACCCACCTCAAGGGCGTGTGTCCTCCACACCTCAATCTCCATTTCCTCCTCATTGCCTCCTTTCTCAGCACCTAATTTAATCACTTCAAAACCTTTTTTATTTTTTTCCATGGCATCCAACGTCCAAACATCGCTCAATGATGCTAAATTCACCATTCCCGACATGGAGCAACAGTCAACACTGCAGATAGAAACCAAGGAATTTGATTACTCGAAAAGATCGCAATGGCTACGTGCCGCTGTCTTGGGAGCCAACGATGGTCTGGTGTCAACAGCCTCGTTAATGATGGGTGTCGGAGCAGTTAAAGAAGACATTAAGGTGATGATACTTACTGGGTTTGCAGGCCTTGTTGCTGGGGCTTGTAGCATGGCCATAGGAGAGTATGTGTCGGTGTACTCTCAGTTGGATATAGAGGTGGCCCAGATGAAAAGAGGGAGGCAAAGGGGCATCGAAGGAGGAGAGATAGAAGAGGAAGAAGAGGGAGAGAAAGAGAGTTTGCCAAACCCGTTGCAAGCTGCAGCAGCATCAGCTCTTGCCTTTTCTGTGGGTGCTATGGTTCCATTACTAGCGGCTTCGTTCATAAGGGAGTATAAGGTGAGAGTAGGAGTGGTGGTGGGGGCAGTGAGTTTGGCTTTGATTGTTTTTGGGTGGTTGGGGGCTGTGTTAGGTAAGGCACCGGCGTTTAGGTCTGTTGTCAGGGTTCTTGTTGGAGGTCTGCTTGCTATGGCTATAACCTACGGGTTAACCAAGCTGATTGGGTCAAGTGGGCTGTAGTAATATATACTACTATCCCCAACTTTCAACCTCAGTTTGTGTCATGGGGACCGATGTAATATGTTTTTTTTTTTTTGCACAACCCCCCTCCCCCTCTTGCCAAATGCTAAAAATAGTGAATCATGGTTTGTGATTTCTTTGTACAAGTGGAACACACGCACTCTCTCTTTCTCTCCAGTGTTGAAGTGTACCCATCCACAAACACGTCCTCACATATATACATGCAAAAAAATGAACTCGTTTGGTCTATATATATTACCATTTATCTCTAAGGTTTTGTGTATCACAATTTAGTTTAGTGTCTTTTAATTGCTACGGATGATCTATAAGATGTGTACTAAATGTAATCCTTGTTCTTCTCTAAAAGCTAAACTTTAGAAGTTGAAAATATAGCAATTTAAAATATTATAATACTAAATTGTGATACAACCAAACCAAAAGAGAGTAAATTATTGATCCAAAAGATGAAAAAACCTATTAATTTGAATGCAATCTCGACCGGTTTTGTTTTTAGTCCAAATCTTTGGGTGGTCAAATGTAACAATTGAAAAATTATGAATTAAAGTGCAACAAGGCAAAAGTATAAGAGGATAGATTATAATTTTTCTGAAAAGTTGAAAACTATATAAGAGTATTGTGTTATGTGCCTAGCTCGTGGTGCAAGGTGGAGAAAGACATATTTGTTAGTTGCGCTTTGCCACTTGTAGTGGAGCTCTGTAGGGGCTACTTTTAGGAAGGGTTTTGATATTTTCACACCACCATTTAAAATGTGAAACATATAATCCACGATTTGTAAACATGTTTAAATTTATAGATAATGATATTCACAATTTGTGAATAATATATATTGTCCACATTTGGGTGTAAAATATAGATGATATGGAAGAATATTTTGTCTGTGGGGAATAAATAATCTTTATTTGCTTTCAAATGGAGTGAAAGATCATTTCATTTTGAAATTTTAATATTTTGATACTATATGTATCATTTAAAATTAATTGTTTTTTCTTATTTGATAAAATGAGATTTTAAATGATGTGGCATAATGTAAACATTTGGATGTATTAAAAACTAAACATTGCCTTCAAGAACTTATGTGGTTTAGTGATATTATCTAATTTTTTGAGTGAGTAGCAATGGGGTTCGAAATTCAAATCCATTTTCCCCTACTTATTATAATTATAAAAATTAAATAAACAAATAAGTCTTCACTAATGTATAGACTCTCTCCAAATAACAAATAAAAAAGACCGTAATCCCTCTTTGTGATTTTATTTGACTTAAAAATTAGGATAAGTACAAATAAGTTGTACCTAATAGACAATTGAGGCTGTAAAAAGTTGTACTTATCCCAATAAACTTATAAATAAATCAGGCCACACAAGCACTCAGTTTATTCTTGAGTTATAGAATGATACGGAATAATTTTCAAGAGCTCTTATAATGCTGGGCATTATAACCCAACGTCCAAATTGGAGATTATCGTGGCTTTGTCTTCAGAAGAATGATCTATTGCCTTTATGGTATTTAACCAAGATAATGGAACCAGACTGGTATCTAATAAAAATATGTCAATAAGAGGTCGAATTATGAGTACATAGTTCCTGCAATTCCTAGATCAACTGTCTAAATGAATTGCTCTTCTTTAAGGTTGCATAAAGTTAAAGCGGCTTTAGTAGTGCGCTAATTTTTAAAAGCGTATAGCTTTTAGCCTTTTACTTTTAAAGCCCAAAAGAAGATGAAGGAACATAACAAAGAAATGTGCTTCCATCATTTTGTAGCACTGTTATTCGAGGCATAGCAAACCTTTATGATATCTTACCGCTCTATTCATTGAATGTCTCCAAATTGAAAGTCTAAAATGTCTCCTAATTGGAAGTTTGGACGTGTACTTCTACATATTTTACTAAAGTTTGGACGTGATAATAAAGAAAACATTATGATAATACCAAAAATACCCACCTAGACGACACATACTCCCGACATCCCGTATGACGATCGTCCATGTGAATACCCATCTAGACGGACACATACCCCCGACATCTCGTCGACGACCGTCCACGTATGGATGATAGTCAATAACTGTTCTATGACCAGTGCGTAAATCATGGGGACGTTATACCGGCTGTCCTCATACCAGCTGTCCTCAATAATTATCAAAACGTTACGATTTGGTTTAATATCCTATTAACTACGAGCAAGAATCAAGGGCAGTATTCAAACTCCCTAGAACGGTCAACATATCACAAACCCCTATAAAAGGAACCCCCCATCAGCATCAAAGGTTCAACATTCTCTCTCACTACCTACTTTACACATACACTATGTGAAAGTTCTTTAATAATTCATTCCGATCACTGACTTGACTGTCGGAGGAACTTACACCAAATCCCCTCCGGTGTCTTCTCTGATTCATTGTCTGTGGTTACAGGTCTCCCAAGGATTAGCTGAGGCATGAAAGGGACCCACTGATTTTTGACATCATCAGTTAGCGCCGTTTGTGGGAACGAGAGTTCCTAAAAACAAAAGGTCCCCCTACAAATTAGCTGAAACAATGGAAGGCACCCACCACCATGAGGGGACCAGCACTGATCCTTCCATGACCCCGATGGAAAGACAGATGCAGGTTATTGCAACCAGCATCCAAGACCTAGCTCAAGAGACGACTAGGCAAAACAAAGAGTTGTGGCACGCAATCCGGAAGGGGCCACCAGCTCCCCATGATGATAACCAACCCCTTCCACAGAGGGAAAGCAGGATGGACAATCAAGAAGCTGACAGCCGACAGGTGACCCGCCGCAAAGGCGATGAGGCGCAGAAAACTCCGTCCCCTAATAGGCGTAGGGAAGAGAATGCAAGTAGCTTCGCCCACCCTAGCCGTCGGAGGTCGGACAGAACCGCTCAATCGTCTAAACAACCCAACCGTTCGGCTCGATTGTCCAAACAACCCGATCGGTTGGCTCAATCGTCCAGAGGGCCAAACAATAAAACCACTCGACTAGAAGAAGAGCTACACGAAATGAGGAAACATATGGGAGACATGAAGAATAGCCTGAAAGCGAAGGTTGCCCGCAATCTGGACAACCTTATGCATCGGGCTGATTCAACATTCATTCCTAGTATTGCCAACTTCCCTCTTCCACCCAGATTCAAGGTACCACCGCTCGAAAACTTCGACGGAACCAAGGATCCGTTTGATTATCTGAAGGCATTCAAAACAATCATGCAACTACAAGCCGTTCTCGAAGAGATAATGTGCCGAGCATTCCCCATGGGCTTGAAAGGGTCTGCAAGAGTATGGTTCAATAAACTTGAGTTAGAATCAATTGGTTCATTCGTCCAGTTAAGTCGAGCGTTCATCGACGACTTCATCGGTGGCCAACGGAGAGGACGCCCTCCCACTCACTTGCTAAACGTCAAGCAAATGGAAAGGGAATCATTGAGGGCGTATGTGCACCGCTTCAACAAAGAGGCCATGCAAATTGACCGCCCAAAGGAAAACGTCACTCTGACCACATTCATGGCAAGATTACGAAAGGGAGACTTCCTCTACGACCTTTGCAAAGACCCTCTAGAGACCCTATCAGAGCTCATGTATGAAGCCTAAAAGCACATGAACGCTGAAGACGCCTTAGAGTCTCGAGACGACCCTCCTCCAAAGAGATGAAAAGACGTTGAAGACCGTAAGCAAGAACTTGCCAAGCAGAAGGTCCCTAAGTTCTCTGAGACACCAGAACGCAAAAGGACGACCACCCCCATCGAAAAGTTCAGTAGCTTCACACCTCTGAACACACCTATCAACAAACTTCTCATGCAGATACAGGACGATCCATCCCTTCGATGGCCAGTTAAGATCCGTTCTGACCCGATAGTTGACCAAAAAACTTGTATTGTAGGTTTCATAGAGATCACGGACACCTCACAAAAAACTACATGGCATTAAAAGAGCAAGTGGAAACACTCATCCGGCAAAGTAAGCTACAAAAATATGTTAGCCGCCCAACAAACACTCGTCCAACGAAACCTCCAGTGCAAAAGAAACAAACAGAAAACAGCAGGCCTGGACCCGTTGGAGAAATCAGAACCATCGTTGGAGGACCAACGTTTGGAGGAACCTCGCATGAATCGAGGAAAGCATACGCACGACAGATACACAATATCGTGGTCGTCCAAAGGCCACCTAAGAACGTTCGCCTTGACGATCAAGTAATCTCTTTCAGTGAAAAAGATGCCAGGGGAACCCATCAACCACATGATGATGCCCTCGTCGTAACGCTTTACATTGCAGGTTTCACTACTAGACGGGTAATGATAGACAACGGAAGCTCGGCGGACATACTGTATCTTCCAGCATATCAACAAATGAAACTTGATAAAGACAAACTGCGACCCATGGATGCACCGCTATTGGGATTCACAGGCGATAAGGTTTGCCCGGTCGGCATCATAACGTTGTCAATTACGGTCGGCACCTACCCAAAAACTGTCTCCAAAACTGTTAACTTCCTCGTCGTCAATTGCCCTTCAGCTTACAATGCAATCATTGGACGACCGACACTTAACCGGCTTCGAGCAGTGACCTCCACGTACCATCTGCTCGTTAAATTCCCCACTGAACATGGGATAGGAGAGGTCAGAGGAGACCAAATAGCCGCTAAGGAATGCTACCTCGCCTCCCTAGGATCGGAAGGGCAGAATCAGACGATGACAATCGAGGAACGAAAGACTCTGGTGAAACCATCTGAAGAGTTAGACACGATCGGGTTGGAAGATGGGCACCCCAAAAAGACAACCAGAATCGGAGCCAGTCTCCCCCCACAAATAAAAGAATCACTCATTCAATTTCTGAAAAGCAACAAGGACGTCTTCGCATGAAGCCACGAAGACATGCCAGGTGTTAACCCTTCTATTATATCTCATAAATTGAAAGTAAAACAAAAACAAAGAGTCTTCGCTCCTGAAAGGAACGACACCATCATGGAAGAAGTAGATAAACTCCTGACGGAAAATTTCATCAAGGAAGTCTTCTACCCCGATTGGCTAGCAAACGTAGTCATGGTAAAGAAAAATACGGGGAAGTGGCGAATGTGCGTCGACTTCACTGACCTAAACAAAACCTGCCTTAAAGATAGTTTTCCCCTCCCAAGAATAGACCAACTAGTCGATTCGACAGCTAGTCATAAATTACTAACATTCATGGATGCTTTTTCAGGATACAATCAAATAATAATGAATGAGAACGATCAAGAGAAGACATCTTTCATCATAAGCAGAAGGCTCTTTTGCTACAAGGTGATGCCGTTCGGATAGAAGAACGCATGAGCCACTTACCAAAGACTCATGAACAGAATGTTCCACGACCAGATCGGCAGAAATGTCAAAGTCTATGTTGACGACATGCTGGTCAAGTCTAAGGAAGAAGACAGTCACCTGGACGACCTAGGAGAAACATTCAAAACGCTCTGCAAGTACCAGATGAAGCTGAACCCAAGTAAGCGAGCATTTGGTGTTTATTCTGGTAAATTTCTTGGTTTCATGGTTTCACAGAAAGGCATAGAGGCCAACCTAAATAAGATCAAAGCGATCTTAGAAATGCAACTGCCAAAAACAACCAAAGAAGTTCAAAGACTAACAGGAAGAGTAGCTGCACTCAACCGCTTCGTATCTCGGTCAACCGACAAATGTCTGCCTTTCTTAAAGACCTTGAAGAAAGCCTTCACATGGACAAACGAGTGTCAACAAGCGTTTGAAGAACTCAAGAAGTACCAGACGACACCACCATTACTTAGCCCCTCTAAACAACGTGAAGAACTCTACTTGTACCTAGCCATCTTACCAACGGCCATCAGCTCAGCACTCGTTCGAGAAGAAGATGGCCACCAGTTGCTCGTCTACTATACAAGTCGAGCACTTAGAGGAGCAGAGGAAAGGTATCCACCCATGGAGAAATTGGCCTTCGCACTTATAACGGCGGCAAGGAAGCTACGTCCCTACTTCCAAGCCCACACGGTAATAGTCCTCACCAACCATCCTCTACGAAAAGCGATGAACAAACCGGACGCAGCAGGATGACTTATACAGTGGTCAATCGAGCTAAGCGAGTTTGACATCGACTATTGACCTCGGACAGCCATCAAAGCTTAGGCATTGGCTGACTTCATTGTAGAATTTACAAGTTAGAACGATGAACCAACAGACAAAGAAGAAAGTCGAACATCACGATGGACGATCCATGCAAACGGTTCATCAACTAAGAACGCTGGAGGGGTAGGTATAATAATAAGATCCCCTGAGGGTGACATTATCAAACGGGCCATACGCCTATAGTATACAACTACCAACAATGAGGTAGAGTACAAAGCCCTCCTAGCAGGGTTGAAAATAGCTAAGACACTGGGAGCAACCGAGTTGGACGTCCACAGCAACTCACAACTCGTTGTGGGACAAGTTAATGGAGACTACGAAGCAAAGAAAGAACGAATGCTACGATATCTCAATCTTGTCCGACACCAAATGAGTAGATTCCATGAAGTGAAACTCACTCGTATACCCAAAGAACAGAATGCAGCTGCAGACCAATTAGCCAGATCAGCCTCGTCAAATGAGCCAAATGATGAGCTTGAAGTTGTCCAACAATCAAGCATACAAGCGAAAGAGGTAAATCCCATTGAAACAGAAACTTGTTGGATGACGCCTATAACCTCTTACTTGCAAGGAGGAACCCTGCCGAACGACCACCATGAGGCAAGACGAATCAAGGTACGTGCATCTCGATTCATCATACTACAGGGGACACTGTACAAAAGACGTTTTTCCCTTCCCTACCTCAGAAGCTTGATGCCAACCGAAGCAGAACATGTTCTAAGGGAAATTCATAAAAGGGTATGCGGAAACCACTCAGGGGTCCAATCACTATCCAAAAAGGTGATCAGAGCGGGATATTACTGGTCGTCCATACAAGCGGACTCAAACCAACTCGTCCAACATAGTGACAAGTGCCAACGATTCGCCAATCTACTCCATTCCCCATCGGAGGAACTAACACCCATGTCATTGCCTTGGCCATTCGCGTAATGAGGTCTCGACATCATGGGACCTTTCCCCATTGGAAGACGTTAGTTAAAATTTTTAGTAGTCGCCATCGACTACTTCACCAAATGGGTAGAGGCCAAGCCATTGGCCACGATAACAGAAAGGAACATACAAAACTTCGTTTGGAAGACAGTAATATGCCAGTTCGGCATTCCACAAGTCCTCGTATCAGATAATGGTAAGCAATTCGATAATCCAAAATTTAGACAATTCTCTAAGGAATTAGGGATTCACAACCACTACTCATCTCCTGGCCACCCACAAGCCAACGGACAAGTCGAAGTAACAACGGTAAGAATTTCGACAGGAGAAACGCCATTCCGGATGACATTCGAGACCGAAGCAGTCGTCCTAGTGGAGATTGGAATGACGACCTTCTGTACAGCCATTCATGACGACTAGGAAAATGACAAACAGATCCGTCTCAACCTGGACCTAGTTGACGAAGTCCGTAAACAAGCTGAGGAAAGGATGAAGAGATACCAGGAAAAAATGGCCCGTCACCACAATACGAATGTGAAGGCGAGACAATTCGAAGTAGGAGACCTCGTCCTACGAAAGGTCACCCTAGCCACCAAAGACCACACTCAAGGAAAATTAGGCCCAAACTGGGAAGGGCCATACAAAGTCATCGAAATCCACCGACGAGGCACTTACCACTTGGAAACCATGGATGAAAGACAACTTCCTCATCCATGGAATATTGAACATCTCAAAAAATACTACCTCTAGCCAGGCTTCGCGAAATTGTACTTGTAAACAGGGATACCTCTAATAAAAACTAAATAAGGTGGACATAGGCAATATTGTCGAACTACGGTAAATCTAGTGTCAATCTATTACTTCTAAGTTAAATTGCATCGTCCAAACACGATCTTTTAACTAAAAATCATTCTAAGTTAAACTGCATCGTCCAAACACGATCTTTTAACTAAAAATCTTTCTAAGTTAAACTGCATCGTCCAAACACGATCTTTTAACTAAAAATTATTCTAAGTTAAACTGCATCGTCCAAGCACGATCTTTTAACTAAAAATCATTCTAAAGTTAAACTGCATCGTCCAAATACGATCTTTTAACTAAAACTTATTCTAAGTTAAAATGCATCGTTCAAACATGATCTTTTAACTAAAAATTATTCTAAGTTAAAAGGCATCGTCCAACATGATCATAAAAAAATATATCCTCTAGCCAAAAAACGAATCTCCAAACCCCATCATCCAAAACAACCATCCCATTCAAAACAAGCCATAAAACTTTCAAAATCTAAAACAGTCATCTAAAGTATCAAAACAAAAATGAATTGTTCGAACAAGAAAATAAAGGGCCAAAGCATAAACCCCACAAAGCAAATTGTTTATAAAAAATACATAAAAGATGAAAAAGATGGAAATCTTGATTGGATGAAGTCAGGTGGTGGCATCGTCGGCTTGGTCAGCATCGTCCCCTTTTCGTTGCCTTCATTCACTGAGTCCGTGTCGTCATACGGCTGGAACTCAGAAAAGTCAACATCAGGGTACCTCTTTTTAGCTTGCTTCCTGAAGGCTTCGAAGTAAGAATAGAAGCACTGAAGGTTATTATCCTCAAAAGCCTCAGAAGCCTTATAATCTGACACAGCAGCCGCCCTGGCACCCTCCATCTGGCCCATTAGATGCTTCATCTCCTTCACTGCCTCATCACGAGCATCCACCGCAGCCTTCACGTCCCCTTCTTTAGGAAGCAATTCAACCTTGACCGCCTCCACTGCACCAAGCAAATCCCTCTTCTCCTTGTTCAGCTCAAAGACCGCCCGGTTCAAACTCTTCTGAGAAGCCTCAGATTCAGCCAGCCTCTGCTTCAGACGAACTAAGTCGTCCTCCACGGAAATGCAACGACGGCTGATCACCATCGCCTCGTTCAGAGACTGAAGACGAACGAACGGATGACAAGTTAAAATAAATAAAATAATAATAATAAGAAAAATGGCAAAAGAGGATCATTTTACTTACCCTCATGAGAGAATGAACCGTTAGCTTGGAAATGTTCTCAGTCCGAGCATTGGCATATTCTTGGAAGTCAAGCTCGGTAACTACGACTTCAACTCTTTTTGCCGCCAGTCCATGACTCTAGCAGATAGTCGGACCATCGTCAGTAGCCTGGACGATGGCAATCTCCTCGTCAGGAATCTGGACGATCAGAGGAGGCTGCGAGATAGAGGGGCGCTTGGGTAGAAGGTTCTCTCTTCAAAGGTGGCCCACTCGGGTCGGGGAGGACAAACGACTGACCCTCGTCAGTCCTCTTCCTCTTCACGCTGACGGGGGCCACTGGAGCCCCTTTCTCAACCATATTTTTAAGCTTGCTTTTGTTTATCCTCATGGTGGCTACCCTTACAAAGGACAGAAGAAAATTATAAACGAGAAAACAAATACCCAACCCAAAGATAAAGAGGCAAAGACCCTTACTCTTCTCGTTGGTCTGAATAAGGGAAAGGACGGTGGCACTGGGTTCGGGACCAAACGAATGACGAAACAACAACTTCGCTGGATATAGTGCGTGTATTGACGATTAGCAAAACGATGGACCCTCAAAATGCGATCCTTCCAGACTGAGGTGATTTTTGGACGAGTTAAAGCTACACAAAAACAGATTGGAGTTAGTCAAAAGAACGTCATGAAAACAATAAATAAAACAAAACCAAAACAAGATACACACACACACACCAGATGACTAAGGAGTGCCCCACGTCCTCCGGATCGGAATGAAGTCGTCACCTTCCTCGGGGAGCCTCTCCCAGTTGTCCCCACAAACAAAAAAGTAACCATCCTTCCAACCCCGATTGGACGATGGCAAAACTTCCACCAACTTTACTAGGTTATCCCTGTTCCTAAAAGTCCAGAAGCCTGGGGAAGTTGTTATATGACTTGGCTCAAAACAATATAGGAACTCTTCCATAATGATGTCGTCCAAACCATCACTACTCTCCTTCCACATCACTATGGAAGAAATGATCACCCTCCACCCGTTCGGGGCAACCTGGCCAGGGGCCAGAGAAAGAAAATCTAATAGCTCTCTAATAAAAGGTTGGACGGGGAAACGAAGACCAGCCGTCAACGTTGACTCATAAAAAGCAACATCTTCGACGTGCGAACATGCCCATTCGTCCGAGTTAGGTATCCTCAAGACGACGTCCTCAAGAACTTGATACCTAGACCTAATCCTCGCTATAGACTCAGCATTAAATTTAGAAAAATAAGAATGCACGGCCCAACGCTTGGGCTCTACCAACGACCCAAACACCACCCGAGCCGAGGTAGTCACTTCAGACAAAGCCTCCTCGCTATCCCTTCCTGAGGATGACAAACCCTCAAGGAGTTCCTGAGATAGCACCGCCAGCCAATCAGACCCACCGGCCGCCATAAAACGCCTCAACACCCCCTAAAGTACTCAACGCCGGAAAAGAAATAGAATAGAGCTCCACCGATAAGCGGTGGAGCACACTAGTATAAGGGAGGAAATCACCTAAAGGGGGAGAGGCCCTAAACCACTCTCGGCAAACCAGCACTCACCGACAAAGAAATTCCTAAATGGTACACTAAGAGAATCCAGTGCTAAAGATATGTAAAAGGGAAAAACAAACGAAAACCAGAAAGAAGGAACTCACCGGAATCCTAATGCGGGAGGGAAATATCACCGGAGAGAGAGGGAAAACCACGCTTGAGAGAAAGGAGAAATGAGAAAATGAGGAAAATGTAAAATAAAGGAAATAGGCCAAAAAAACAACTTTAATATTCAAAAATCCAAAACAAACAAAAAAAACCGCCATTGGGCAATCGAAGAGTCACGTCGTTCCAAAACCCCCCACTGACACGCTGACATGTGGCAAAAGTTGCCGCCAAAACGTCGCCTCCCATCATCAATTCACCTCGATAACACGAAACGAAAAGTTAAAATCGCAAACCGCGCCCCATAAGCCATTAATCCCATTAAATGAGTCATCTTGTCTGACTCACCTAAGGGATTAGGGGGGCATCTAATAATACCAAAAATACCCACCTAGACGACACATACTCCCGACATCCCGTATGACGATCGTCCTTGTGAATACCCACCTGGGCGAACACATACCCCCGACATCCCGTCGACGACCGTCCACGTATGGACGATAGTCAATAACTGTTCTACGACCAGTGCGTAAATCATGGGGACGTTATACCGGCTGTCCTTGCACCAGCTGTCTTCAATAACTATCAAAACGTTACGATTTGGTTTAATATCCTATTAACTATGAGCAAGAATCAAGGGCAGCATTCAAACCCCCTAGAACGGTCAACATGTCACAAACCCCTATAAAAGGAACCCCCCATCAACATCAAAGGTACAACATTCTCTCTCACTACCTACTTTTTACATACACTCTGTGAAAGTTCTTTGATAATTCATTCCGATCACTGACTTGACCGTCGGAGGAACTGACACCAGATCCCCTCCAGTGTCTTCTCTGATTCATTGTCTGTGGTTACAGGTCTCCCAAGGATTAGCTGAGGCGTGAAATCATTGTCTGACCCACCGATACAGGTCTTGACAGGATTAGCTGAGGCGTGACATTACATATATATATTAAAGTTTTTTTGACATCATCACATTACATATATATATTAAAGTTTTTTTATAACATGTGTTAAAATTATTAATTTAAATATTTTATTTAATCAATATTCTTAATTATAAACTTATTATAAATTTATTTTATTTAAAAATTATTATTAATTATATTATTTATGATGTCGGTTTGACCACTGGTCAGATCCTGGTTGGACTAGAGAACCTAGAACCAATCCTCTTTTCCGTTCTTTGTCCGATCCGGTTTTAAAAACCATGCTATTTTAAGAGTAAAACAATCAATTTTGAGGATTTCTCAAGGTGTCCAAATGTTTCTCTCTCTCTCTCTCTCTCTCTCTCTCTCTCTCTCTCTCTCTCTCTCTCTCTCTCTCTCTCTCTCTCTCTCTCTCTCTCTCTCTCTAATAAGACATTATACAAAGCAAAAATAAATTAAAGAATTTGTAACAAAAGTACAAATATTAGTATGGACGTCAAGTTGAGGAGAATACTACAATCACTTAATTGAAGATGGTTTGAACTGACGGACCTACTGGGCATCTAAAAGAAAGTAAATGATGCAATTTAAAATCTCAATCTCAGTAAAAGTGTAAAACCACATCTGCTCTCACCTAACAGCCTAAAAGATTGAATAAGATACTACTAACATGGGGCTTAAGAATTTTTTTTTTTTTTTTTTTTTTTTTTTTTTTTTTTTTTTTTTACATATATTTACACGTACATCTGATAGGTTTTGAACTCACAAACTCACCCTCTATTTTACTCTTACATGAAGTTAGGATGTGAGCAAAAATTAGTGCTGAAACTTCTAACTTTTGTGAAACATACAATCAATTTATTATATTGATTCATTTATTTCAGTCTTTTGCTTCTTTAGACCTCAACTGAATGGGTCAATGAAATAAAAATAAATAATTATTTAAGCTTAACTTTTAACTAGAGTGTCATCTAATCTAATGTATCACCTATATACACATTCTAATATTAATGTTTGTAGTTTCTTTCTTCAGTGATTGGTTGGTTAGTTCTTACTTTGAAAAACTATAGGATAGGCATGACTCACAAAAATAATGTATCCTTACCCACCCACCCACCTAAGAAGGAAAATGTAGAGGGAAAAAAAAAATCCATAACTACTAAAATCTAGGAGGTGATTATGCAATTTAGCCTATATTTTATTAAGAACATAGTACATATATGCATGCCACATGATTAAGAATTGGTTACTGAATGTTGAAGATCACACGTAATCGACAATGTTCATTTTATTTGATACTGAAGTTGAAAAGTTAATCCACATATCAGCAAAAGACCTTTTAAACAAATGTTCAAAAACAAGAATGAAAAACAATGTTTAAATATCTTACAATATGGTAAATATTATTTTTGATTGGTACCTAAAGAGCTCGACTCCCCTTTTTATTTTGTGCAAATAGAAAACCTTATTGGAATAATTACTACATTTAGTATTATTAATGTCATCTACTGCTTATGCATTTCATACATTATAAAAAGTATTCATACTTCTTCTTTTTTTTTTTTATAAGTAAAATATATTCATACTAAATTATAATGATATAATGATTAAATAGATCTCTCAACAAATAAAATATTCTTTAGATTTTCATTTTAGTACATTTCTCAATGCATTACAAGGGTTTACAACTAGTAATCTATATAAAATTGAAACAGTTTGACTTTTGGTTGACCTCACATCACATAAGCCTTTGAGATCTCATAATAAATTCCTAATACTAGAATATACAATTCGATATACATATACAATTCAATATACAAATATAATCATAATAAATTTCTAATGCCTAGAATATATAGTTCTATTTACAAACAAAATATTAATAATTACTATAATTATCAAAATTCATATTTAAACAAAAAAAAATGTTTTATCATGTTAAACTTTCCTATGCATTGCACAAAAATATTGGCTAATTGCACTTGAACAATGAATATGACACAAGACTAACATGTGACCTTCTTTAAACACGTGTCGTACCTATGTAGCGTTCAGTACTCCAAAACATTTGACTCAAGTCAAACCCTATATAATATAGATTTAAAATTATTAGATGTTTGACTTTATTTCAAATAAATCACATGTTTCATATCAAAACATTCATACAAACATTATTATTTAAATTCCTCAAGTGTAAAAATTTAAATCCAAATACAACCTATACGAAATTAGTAGAATCACCAATAACAGACTGGGCCTAGTGATGACGACCAACTACAATGTTGAAGGAGATGAGGGCTAAGAAAAACAAATAGCTCTGAAACTGCAATTATTGAGTCTTAAAAAGTAAAAAACAAAACAAAAGCAAAAGCAACCAGAGAAAAAGAAAAAAGGAAGTTTAAACCAAAAATAACCTTCACTACTCAAAACATCAGATTGCGTAAAATTGTGGGTCGAGTTAGCCTCAAAAAGAGATGGCCAATACCAATTCATTTCAACAGCAAGAACAAATATCACGTTTATCAATGACCTCCCAAGAACTAAGACGCTACTCTAATCAACAATAAAAGTAATTATGAATTATTTTTACTCCTTGATTACAACAAATATCACATTGGTCCTCCCTTCCGTTCGGTAGTTGACATATCAAAATCGAATGGTAAAAATACAGCAACATAGAGTACAATGCTATGCACATATTTTAGACTAACAAAACCAGTCAACGGACTCCGCTCATGTGCTCCCAAATCCAACCAAACCAAACAAGAAAATCTCGTCTCCACTTTATCCATGCTTGCTTTTAAATTTGTGCTTTCTATGATTCCCACAACTAGTCACCCTGGACACAATTCATGAACCATTCAGACAATACTTGGGGGATCTCCCACCCAATTGCAAATGGCACGGGGCCAGCGTGTTCTTATGCAGTCCACCAAAGGTGCATGCTGAGAAGGCTCCGGTTTCGCCACTTCAGTATCTTTCCCACTAGATTCAGTTACACCTGAACCCGAGGACAGGGCTACATCAGCCATGAATTCCTCGGGCGTCCACCTTGGGGGTACTGAAACCCTCAATTTAGTAAGCCTTGGTCTTTGCACAGGAGTCTCACCTCCAGGTGTAACTTGACCACCATTCAAATCTGATTTTGCAATGCCATTAAAATGGTAAAGATCAAACACCTTCTTACCCATCAGTCCAGATGAATCCTTCAGACCTCCCATGCTCCTGTCCAAATCCAAAATAACCTGCCAGAACTCACTCCATACAATAAAACCTGTGCTGCAAAGGTGATCAACCTTCTCTGGGGGAAGTTTGATACTTGTTTCCCTAAGAACTTGATGGAACCCTTCCACACTAATGAAGCCACCACCTCCACTCTGATCTTGGGCATCAAAAGCTTTCCGGATCTGTGATTCCCTTTCTTCCAGCTCATTCTCATCTTGAACAGTGATATCAAGAGCAAATAGAACTGTATAATGGGACTCGCTCCCAACAACCCATATTGGCCATTTTGGGCATTTAAGATACTGGCCAACCTTACAGAAATTGAGGGATTCTAGCAGAGTGAGGAATCCAACTTCCACATTTCTGGATATGCCTTTTAGAAACATGCCACCACCCAAATCGATCCTCTCATCAAACACATTAGGGACAGCCTGCCCGCATAGCAGTAGGTTTACAATTTCCTGTTCCATAGTACAAGGATAGAGTCCAAGCATGATGCAAAATTAATAGAGGAAAGCATCCAATACACCAATTGCTGAAGCATAAACACAGGTTTATACCTGGGAGGCATGCCCAAATGGAGCAGTGACTAGAGGTAGGCTGGGATCATCCCTGTCAGCTTGAACAGAGTCCTACAAGAATAGAGAATTTTGGTACATTGGTAACATGACCATCCCAAGCAGAGAACTGAAGAATAAAACAGCAAGTACATTCAATTGACCATAAAATCCCTTCAGATTAATGGAACATAGAAAGTGATAAACATAAGCTACAAAAAGTTTTACAAATGGTATGCAACATTACAGTGGTAAAAACACCAAATTAAGTGTTCTAATATAAAAATTTTGAAATTGTCTACGACTCCATTCCTGAAAACAGATATCAGCATGCATACATTTTCATTAAACCTGCTAGCAATAAACGTGAATACAAATATCCATAATTGTCATATAATAGTGTTCTGTCTTTTAAACTAATGCTCTCTTGAGGCCGAAAGTTGAGGGACAGGGAACGTCTAGCAGCTTAGAGAGCAACCCCTTCATGCCTCATGTGGTCTATTTGGTTGGAAAGAAATTGGAGGGCTTTCGATGGTGTGGAGAGGTCACTAGGTGAAATTAAAAAGAATTCCTAAAAGTTGTGGTGTTGGGTCTTGCCTTTCATGTGGTTCTTCGACATCTTTTACTCTTTCTGATACTTTATTGGTAAATTTGGACACACACGACATGGGTTTTGAATCCATTACCTTACCCTTCACCCTTTTCTTATTGAGCAAGCCTTTTACTCATTTCTTAACTTCAGATAATTAATCGTAATTTTGTTTTCTTTTTTCTCCTTTTTTTTTTTTTTTTTTTCAGGATATTCCCTTTTGTATACTTCCTCTCAAGATTGATTATGAAAGTCTAGTTTTGCTCATAATTCGTTGATTTCTCTGTTCATGGATGTATGTCAGTTTTGGTTGATTTCTCTGCTTGATGACGTATGTGGATTTGGAACATTCTGGGATACCTGATACTATGTGTTGGTCATATAGTTTCTTGATGATTGTTGTGATAGACAAGTTTGGTATGCATCTCAACGAAATGCTACAGTATAATTCTCACCATGACAATAGGTGCATTTTCTACACATTCACTTATTGTCTCTACAATCTAATTTTGTTCCAACAACTTCCACTGCTACTCTAGTTCAAACAGGTACTCTCACTGCTTGTCTCACTACTCAGTAACCCTAGTTTATTATGATGCGAACACAGATTAATTCCAATTGATTCCATTGGACCAGATTATGTGATTTGAATTGATTTGACTGTTAGTTTGTTTTAAGGGTTTGAAGGGATTTGATTGTTATTTTAATAATGATTTGATTTTCTTTCCTTATTTGTTGTAATTTGAAACCCTATTTATAGCCACCAGAGTAAACATTATTGGTGTCTTTAATTTGATTAATAATATTGAATTGAGATTTTTCTCTCTAACTTGATGGTACTCCCAAGCAACCTTAGGTTAGGGTTCAAATTACTCTAGGTGGTGAATCCTAGCATTTGTTCTAATCTTCCTAAATCCTTCCGGTATCCTATTTCTGCAAACCTTATGTTGCACCAAATTTGGAATCAGGTTAAAAATCGATACGCACACCGAAACCTACATCCCAATTTACAGGCCATTGCATAAACCACTTTTCGAACCCAACTCAATTTCAATAGCCTTTGAAGTGCCTAGGCAAGCGCCTCAAAGTTCGCCTAAGTGCTCTGATGAGGCGAGGCACTGGCCTTTAGTGCCTCAGCAAGCACCTCAAAAAATTATTACGGCACTCGAGGCGATGCCTCAACGATATTCAAAAAAAAAAAAAAAAGGCATTTCTGTATTTTAAATTCAAGTGGGGGCCGACCTGGCCACCAAAAATAGCAAAGTCAAAGCAGCAGAAGGAGAAGAAAAAAAAGGAAGGTAAAATAGAACCAAAATAGACCTTTCAGTGGACGTACTGATGCAGACAATAAAAAGGAGTTCCAGGAAAAACAAGATTAAAGACAAAAAGATTCAAGACTTGTGGTCTAGTTTTGATGTAGGGCCTTCTAGACACCTTTCATAGGTTATTTTAGTTATTATTGAGTCTTAGTATAAATTTTCTTAGGTTAGAAAGTTCCAGGTCAGTTTTAGTTGAGTTTATTAGAATAAGGGCAGTTTGGTGATTTTTGAATTTTGAATTTTCTGGAATGGGCTGTAATGAGTTGTTCTAGTGGCCCATGAGTCTTATTTTATGTTTTGAGTCATTTTCCTATTTGGTTTAGAAGCTCTTCATTGCTTTTCATTATTATTATTAGGAGTCCTGGTCTTTCTAGAAATAGGTTATTTAGTAGTCCTAGTCCTTCTAGGAAAGGATTTAGCATTATTATTAGGAGTCCTAGTCTTTATAGAAATAGGTTATTTAGTAGTCTTATTCCTTCTAGGAAAGAATTTAGCAATAACCTATATAATGGCCTTATTGTAGTCAATTATATTCATATTGAGATTGATTCTAATAAAATTCCAACAGCTTAAAAGATGTGATTTCCTTCTCCTACCTAAGTGTGATTGCCTAGTGTTTTATCTTTCTTTCTTTAAGTTCTATTCTTTAGTTTAACACCAAATAGCCATCAATACATTTAGATCTCATCAAGAATCTAATTTCTGCTGAATTCCTACATCACGTACACAGCAAGCAAAGTTTCGCTTACCTTCTTCATTGTTTGGGCATCATGACCATGCTGCCAGCCACAAGTATGTGTTTTGTTTTGTTTTTCCTTTTCCATTAAACCTCTCTCTTTCACTCTTTTTTTTCCTTCTCTTTCATACCTCTTGGACAACTCTTTCACTAGGAAACTTTCTAAAGAAGAGTCATTTGGACTCGCCTCTAGGCATTAAAAGCTACGAGTAACTGACCACCCGTCAACTTATTTGACTGTCACACACAAGGTAGCTTTAACTAAAGCCTTTGTCAGGAAAAAGCTCTCGCGTCTCTCCTCCTAACCCTAGCCGCCACCACCAAACCCCCATCTGACCTTCCTTCTTCCTTGTTTAGGGCCGCGCAGCCCTCCCTCACCTCCGTGTGAGAGAGATCGTGCCCAGAGATAGTTAGATCTCAGTCATGTGGCCCTTTTCCTTTCTTTTCGTCCTTTTCTTTTTCTTTTCCTTCTTCTTTTGGCACCCAGATCAGCCTCCCCCGAGCCACCTCTACCACTCCTCTCCTCTCCCTTTTTCTATTTCACTTCTTTTTCTTCCGATCTGGTCTTGTGTGGGTGGGACTTGTTGGAGCCCTTTGGTGGCTTGAGACTCCAATGGACTCCCCTTCTTTTGTCGGCACGTTTTGTCGTTTCCCATAGGCGTCAAGATCTTCTACAGCTGTGGATGTTCTGTAGGCATCGGGTTTTGGGGCTCCTAGTTCGAGATTTTCTCGACTACCCCATCTTGGGGGTAGATCTGTCAAAACTCTTCATTTTGAAGAGCCTCAACACCCAAATCGCATGGCATCTCTTGCCATGGAGAATCCGATTCAACTTCTCAATGGCTTGCTTGGCTGGGACAAAGGCTCCAAACTTTCTGTCGTTCTGGACATCACCTGTAGTGGTTGCTCTTGTAATCTACCGGATTGTGGACAAGTTCTGTGTCGTTTGTTGTTTTCTGTTGTTGTTAACTTTTTTGTTGTTGTTAATTTTGTTGTACCGTTTTGCCGCCCTCTTTGTAGGGTCCTCGACCATGACGAATGTCATTTTTGTCGCCCTCTTTGTAGGGTTCTGCCACCCTCGTTGTAGGGTTTCGGGCTTTATTGTGTAAGCGTTTGATGGCCAATAAAGTCTCTTTTACTCATAAAAAAAAAAAAAAAAAAAACTGACCTACTCATCTTGCCAGGTAATCCAAAGAGCATTCAACCCCTTATCACCACAAAAAAGCTCTGAGCTCTCTTCTCTCTTTCTTTCCTCATCAATTTAGATTTTTTTTCCTTTATTTCTATCATAAAATCTTTTAGTAATGACAGTTCTCTTTCTTTTCTTTTCTTTTTTGGAATTTTTTTATGAAATCTTGTTGTATTGCCAAATTCTTAGATTAATTAACAAAGCCTAAACTATGTCTAGGCTATTCTTAAATTAATGTCTGGTCTATTCTTAGATTAACTTATAGAATTCTAACAAATGTATCCTTTTTGTGTTTCTTCTTTTCCTATATTTAGAAAAGCTTCAGATAGTGGAAGAGAAAGGATCTATGGTGGAACAAAGTTAGAGACACTTGATTATAAGATTCCAATGCATTAGATATATATGATTTAAGTTATAAATATATAAAATAATAATATTTAGAATTTGGTGCCTCACTTCACTCGGGCTAGTGCCTTTTTGGCACCCCATGCCTCGAGCGATACAAGGTATTGGCGCGTTAAGGTCACCTTTTGCCTTTGACTACATTATTCATGTTCACTCAAAATCCCCACTCAACCAAACTCCATGCCTACATTTCAGCAACCCAATCAACTCAAACCCATAACCCATACCCAACACAAATAAAATTAGTTTGTCATCAAAATCAAGCCCCCAACAGCCTTGATTAACTCGAGACCACCAAGATCAAAAACGCCCCCTTGATTTGACACAACCGCCACCGACAATAAACCCACCAACTCACATCTAACCGAAATCATTGAGACCCCAATCAGCCGACATTCGCCATCAATACATTACTATAAACCTCCACAAAACTTTACGCCATTTGCTACCATCCCATGGCGCCTTGAGCCCATTATTTGACAATTCCTCTCAACGACACCAATTCCCAATTGCTGATTGTGACGCTAGACCACTGTCGTAACGCATTGTTTGTCGCCGCTGAAGTCACTTCGAAAAGAATAGCCATCTTACTCGCCCTTTTTTCATCAGCAAGCCAGACCACTACATCATTATTTCAGTCGAGGTTAACCTGGAGGAGTTCTATCAAGTGTGGGTTTAATTGGAATCCATCTGGGTAGAAGAAATACAAAGACAAAAAAAAAAATTGTGCAAATCTGTGCAAGACAACCACTCCTCATACAACGTCACTCCAAGTCTCACAAGCCCATCAAGGCATAAGGAACATGAACAAACAATCCAAGTCTGTGACGAAGCAAGCCCAGATTTGCAATCCAAGTAAAAAATAAATAAGTAAAATAAAAAACCAAATTTGATTTCTCCTTTCGTTCCTCTTGTGGATTTAAGGCCCATGGTAACCCTACAAAACCTAGAAACTCCGATGAACAGATAATAATGAACCTTAAAGTTGAGACACCTAAAGAAGTTGAGAAATCTAAGGTGAGTGAAGTGTGCACTATCACAACCTAAAGAGACGACAAAAGAAGAGGACCTAAACACCATAAGCCCAAAAGAGACTGAAAAGGCATCAAACAAAGAGTCCAGTCTCCCTACTATCCAATGTACACCCAATAGTTCCATCAATAAATCCTTAGGCATGTGTCTGTTTGAAGGCTTGATTACAAACCTGCAAAGCCTATAGATCTGATTCCAAAGTCAACGCATCTTAGGCCCGAGTGGTTTTCTTTTAGACCATTCAAAGTGATAAATCAATACCACAAGCATAATTCATTGACATTCCATATTATAAAGGTGCAGCAGTAATTCCTAACACCCCTTTTAATGAGCAAGTTGAAAACCCTATACCTAATCCAACGCTGCTAAACCCTCCACCAGCACATAAAGAACATATTATTACTATTTTATATAAATAGATTATTTTCAATAGGAACAGATGAGTTCAACACTACCTAATTAATTTGAAGGGATGATCAGGTTCCAACTGCAAGTGGATTACCAGCAACGAACGACAATGGCTAGACCTATACTGCCACGGTCAAGTATCTCTCACCAGAGTCATTGGTGCAAACACCAGATTAATGCTAATTGATTCCATTGGACTAGATTATGGAATTTGAATTTATGATATCTCACAAGTTTTAACGGAATCAATTATTGGTATGTTGAATTTGATGAATAATATAGAAATGAGATTTTTCCCTCTAGCTTGGTGATGGTTTCATGCAGTCTTAGGTGGTAGAGCCTAGGGTTCAAACTACTCTAGATGGTGAAGCCTAGGATTTGTTCTAATCTTCTTCATAAATCCTACTCATATCCTTTTTGCTAAGCTTGTCCTAGAGCCAGTAATCACACGACGGTACTTCAAGTTTGGTACTTCAAGTTTGCTTTCCGACCTTAAGCATTCTAATAATCTTTGACGCAGGACAAACCAGAAAATTCAACAATAAATTAATGAACAGGAAAATAAAGAGATATGACCTAGGAGTTGGCACCTAAGTCTCGCTTGGAGTCAGCACCAAGCGGAAAACCACTAGGAGTCAGCACCTAGGGTTGGACTAGAGTCAGCAACAGGCCATAGAACAATTTAAAAAGAAATCTTATAATTCATCAATACTCTCCTTGTCCATAGGACTACAATGCTCTTATATAGGAATACTAAACCCTAATTCTAAACTGACATAGAAAACCCTAATTCTAATGAGCTTGGACCCAATTATTGAATTATAAAAATAACCTTAACTTTAAATAAAAATACTAATAAGCTTTACTAAGACCTAAAATTCAATTGAGCAATAAAAATACAATTGACTTGTAATATTAAATAACACTAAATTAAAATAATTATTCCTTTGAACATTCCGCATCAATCTTCCTTGTGTTATGTTGGCAAATGACCCATTCATTAATAATTCTGGTTTGGGCACTACTAACCTCAGTTCCACTCTCCTTCTCTCTCTTCAATCTTATATCTTCCAAACTTTTCACTTCAATCTCATGTTTATTAGTAAACTTACTAAAGCCCTTAATTGTGTTGCAATATTCTTACCCACACAATGTATCTTTCAAGATCTCATGAATGGAGTAAGATTAGTGGGTAGGCATAAGGGCAACGGACTTTTTTACCTTGATCAGTGTGATTGTTCTAGTTTAGTGGCTCTTCAGCCACCAGTCTCACCCTTTAAACATCATTGCCACCTCAGTCATTCTTCTCTCCAACCTTTGAAGTTGTTAGTACCTTCATGCCGTCAAGTTGAGTCCTTGTAATGTGAAGTGTGTCAGTTGAGTAAGCACCATAGTGCCCTTTGTGTCTAGAAATGAGAGTCGTGCCAATAATCCCTTTCAATTAATCCATTCTTATATTTGGGGTCCAATAAATGTTTCCTCATATTTAGGGTTAAGATATTTTGTCATTTTTGTTGATGATTATTCTTTGAGTTAGGTAATTTTATCTTATGAAGGAAAGGTCAGAATTGTATTCAATTTTCAAATCCTTTGATATGGAAATTAAAACTCAATTTGATGTTTCAATTTGTATATTTATATTTGATAATGCCTGTGAATATTTTCACGTCTTTGTCTGAATTTCTTGATGCTCAGCAAAACGGTGTAGCCCAACGTAAGTTACAACATGTGTCGGAAGTTACTCGTACACTGTTATTCCATATGGGTGTTCCCAAATCATATTGAAGTGATGTAGTGTTGTAGTGTTGACGGCATGTTACCTTATCAATCGCATGCCTTCCATAGTTCTTGGTGGTCAAATCCCTTACACTATATTGTCACCAAATAGAACTCCATTCCATTTACCACATAAAATTTGTTGATGTGTTTGCTATGTTCATGTCTTTCAAGATTTCAAGATTTCATGGGGTGTCCCATAAAGTTGTAAACCATATAAATCCATCTATGGCCTTAAGCCATCTCACAGGGCTGATTTGGTAAGTTCAATGAAGCAATGAACAAATTTGGATGGCATCCGTGCCAATCTGATCATCATCTTCTCTTATAGATTCAAATTGGCAGAATCACCCTCACACAGGAGATCTACTACCAGATATTGCACGTTTCTAGGGGAAACTTGACCACTTGGAAAAGTATTGTATCCTGATCTAGTGCAGAAGCTGAGTACAAGGCCATGGCGCATACATCATGTGAACTTATGTGGATTAAGCATATTCTCGATGAATCAGGTTTGATGTTAATTTGCCTAAGACTATGTATTGCACCAATCAGGCCCCAATTCATATAACTTCTAATCCTGTGTTTCATGAAGAGACCAAGCACATAGAGGTTGATTGTTTAAGGAGGAGTGGAAAGGGGTGTAATTTCTACTCCATATTTCTCTACAGGAGCTCAAATCGTCGATGTTTACTAAATTTTGTGCAAGACTCATTTGGACTTCTTATATGTCCCAACTTGAGAGGGAGTGTTAAGAATATGTATGTGATAGGGATAAAATTGTAATATTGTAATGTCAATATAATTACCCACATTTAAATAATATACATCTTTGTTAGGGTAAAATAATGGAAAACCGTAAACACACTTCCTGAGAACACACATTTTCCAACTTGACTTTATATATGCAACATTATACTCATTTTAGGTGAGTCAACAGATACTTATAATTATAATACAAATTTTATGGGGTTCTACAGCATGGGTTGGTCAATAATGGATCAGAGAATCCAATTCACAAAAAACAAGTTTGAGACAACTGCTAAGCCTTCAGGCATGTGTGTTAGGGTATATTAGTTGAAACCCTAAACACACTTCCAGAGAACACATATTTTGCAACCGACTTTCTATATGCAACCTGATACTCATTTTAGGTAAGTGCACCTGATACTTATAATTATAATACCAATTTTTATGAGGTTCCACAGCTTGATTTGGTCAGAGAATCCAATTCACAAAGAAAAATTTTGAGACAAAATTTAAATGCCTTCAGGTTCAAGCTCATCTAAAAGGAAGACATATAAGACTTCACCCGCCTCTCACCTTCTGAACCAATAAAATCATCTACGCAAATGATCAGCAACTTAAGTCTATTGTCATTAAATCAAGGAATATTTTAAGCATGGTCATGCACAAGCTCAATTAGTTTACTGCCAGTACACTCAGGAGCAGAACTAGGTCCAAGGGTGGGGTTGAAAAATCTATTAAACCCAAATGAAAATACAATGACAAATTAATTCAAGAGGGTTTCGAAAAAGTAAAACTCTCTCGTAATTATTTTATTTTTATTTTTTTAAGTATGGGTGAAGGGTGAGGTTGTGGGTTCCAAACCAATGTTATCAATACCGTTCTGTTCCGGCCAGAACAGCCGGAAAATCTCATACAGGTATGTAAACCGGTATGAGAGACCCCTATTCCATTTCGGAAAAAATTCCAGCCCATTCTGGCTAGTTTCGGCCGTTCCGGTCAATTCCGGCCAGTATAAATAAATAAGTTTTGTTTTAGGATTTCTTACCCTCAACCGTGCCTTCTTTTCTTCTCCTCCTCCTCTGCCCCTGCTTCTTCTTCTTTCTTCTTTCATCTTCTTTTCTCCTCCAATTTCTTTTTCTTCTCCTCCTTTTCTGCTTTTGCCGCCCACCCCTATACCCTATTCCTCCTTACTTTTACGGTTTTACCCTTTTTTTTGTTTTACGTGCCCAGCCATTAGCCCATCTACTTCACTTGTAGTACTAAGTATTTGACTTTTAAATTTTCAAATTTTCAATTATTTTACTATTCATTATATTTTGTATTTATTTTTGGGTTTTATTTATTTTATTATTACGTAAGTGTGATTGTTTTGTTATCTCTTTTTATATTTTTATTATTTATTATTAAGTTCTATTATTATTATTATTAAGATTAAGTTTATAATTTTAAAAATTCCTAATAATTATATAGATTTTTGATAAGTAGTAAGAAATTTTATTGATGCCAAAGAGACTAGTACATCAGAAATATACTAGAAAGAAAACAGATTACAAGCAATCATCAATAAAAGAAAGAATGGAAGGATAAACTTGGCTGGAACCAGCCGTCATCCAATCCATGAGGGTTCGTATTAAAATCATCTTCAAATCCACCGAATGCCTCTCAATATCCTCAAAAGCCCGCTAGTTTCACTCACGCCAAATAAGCCACATTAAACACCCCGGAATAGCATTCCATATTGTGTTCTGGTCCTTGGTGAGACCTCTTCTCTTCCAACAAGCCAACAGGTTCGACACCGTGCTGGGCATCGTCCATTGGATACCAAAAATACAAAAAACCAGCGACCACAATTCCCAGGCATACTCACAATGTAAAAACAGGTGAGCCCCTGTTTCGCAGTCCCTCTTACACATAAAGCACCACTCCACCACATAAAGACGTCGCTGACGTAAATTATCAATGGTAAGGTTCTTATCATGAGCTGCCAGCCACAGAAAAAATGCCACTTTAGAAGGAATTTTAGGCTTCCACACACTCTTCCATGGAAACTGAATATCACTTCTCCCCTTCAGCAGACCATAGAAGGATCTAACCTCAAACAGCCCACTCTTAGTGTGCTTCCAATTCATAGAATCCATCTCCTCCTTCTTCACTTTTTGGTTGTACAGAAACTTCATGAGCCCCAAGAAAACTTCCACCTCCCAATCTTGCAGCGAACGCACCAGATTCACTGACCAAACCATGTCATCATTGTGCCATGAAAGATAATTTGACACCTTTGCCCGCTTGTCTTGAGCAATACTAAAAATATCTGGGAAAAGACCTTTCAACACCCCCTCCTCACACCATTCATCCAGCCAAAAACTCACCGAATCCCCTGATCCTATGGAAAAAGACATGCTCTGCAAACTGCAACCAGCCTGACTGAATGTGCTTCCATAGACTGACACCATGACCCCCCCGGGCTTCCCTAGAAGACCAATCGCCCCTCCCACTACCATACTTACTCACAATCACCTCCCGCCATAAAGCATTCTTCTCTTTAGCAAACCGCCAATGCCACTTACCCAATAAAGCCTTATTGAAAGGGACCAAATGACGAATACCCAAACCTCCTTCCGGGATGGGGAGACAAATACTCTGCCAATTGACCAAATGGTATTTAAACTCATCCCCCATTCCGCCCCACAGAAAATTACGCTGAAGTTTTTCCATTCTCTTTGCCACAATCGACAGAATAGGGAACAAAGATAGAAAATAGGTGGGCAAGCTGGAGAGTGTGCTCTTAATCAAAGTAAGTCTGCCACCTTTAGATAAATACCCTCTTTTCCACCCAGCCAAACATTTCTCCATCTTCTCCAAAATTGGGTTCCAAATATCCTTCGATTTATACCTTGCCCCCAAAGGCAGCCCCAAATACTTCATAGGCAAAGAGATAATTCTGCCTCCAAGCACACTCGCCAACCCCTGCATATCAGAAACTTGCCCAATAGGAGCCAATTCTGACTTCCCTAAATTAATGCGCAACCCCGAGACCGCCTCAAAGCACATAAGAACTCCCTTCAAGTGAACGAGATGGTCTCTCTCCGCTCCACAAAATATCAATGTGTCATCAGCAAAAAGATGGGACACCTTCAATTCTGACCCATTGTTGTGACCCACGGAAAATCCTTCCAAATACCCTCGAACCACCGCCCTATCCATCAGGCGACTAAACGCCTCCATGACCAAGACAAAAAGAAGAGGAGAAAGGGAATCCCCAAGTCTTAATCCTCGGGAGCTCGTGAAGAAGCCACAAGGATTCCCATTGATTAAAACAGAGAATCGAACTGTAGAAATACAATAGTATATCCACTTCCGCCATTTATTCCCAAACCCAAGCCTCTCCATCATATACAAAAGGAAATTCCAACTTACATGATCGTAGGCTTTTTCCACATCTAACTTGCAAATCAGACCTGGCATCCCATCCCGCAGTCTACTGTCTAGACATTCATTAGCAATCAAAACTAAGTCAGTAATTTGTCTCCCTTGAATGAAGGCATTCTGAGATGGGGATAATATCTGATGCAGCACCTCCTTTAATCTGTTTGCAAGTAATTTTGATATAATTTTATAAATGCTACCTGTCAGGCAGATAGGGCGGAAATCTCTAACATCTGAGGCGCCCACTTTCTTCGGAATAAGCACCATAAAAGTAGAGTTTAGGCTTCTTTCAAACTCTTCATGCTCATAAAACTCCTGAATAGTATTCAGAACCTCTACCTTTACCACTTCCCAACACTGCTGGAAAAAAGCTAAGGTAAAGCCGTCAAGACCAGGTGCTTTCTCCCCACTTATTTGATGCAAAACCGTCACTACTTCCTCTTCTAAGAACTGCCTCTCCAGATGCTGAGAATCAGCAGCCTCTAAAGACTTAAACTCCACCCCTCCTAACACTGGTCTCCAATTAACCCTCTCCGAGTAAAGGCCCTTATAAAAATTTACTATCCCCTTTCGGATTTCCCCCTGAGTCTCCCAAATCTCACCCCCCTGATTCATGTGCTCAATGAAGTTCTTTCGCCGATTGGAATTTGCGATACAGTGAAAAAATTTGGTATTCTTATCCCCCTCCTTTAACCATTTAATCCTCGATTTTTGTCTCCAAGAAATTTCATCAAGGTTCAACGTTTTCTCTAACTCTTTTTGAAGGTCCGATCTGTGTAACCTCTCTGCTGCAGTAAGCCCACCCTGATTTTCAGAATTCTCCAGCCCTTGCAACTCTTGCATAAGCTCCAACTTCTTGACCCCCAGATCTCCAAAAGAATTTTTATTCCAAAACTTAATATCTTCTTTCAAAGCCTTAAGCTTACTAGCCAACACAAAACTCGGGCTGCCTTGAAAATCATAGCTACCCCACCAGCTCTTAACTTTCTCAGCAAAATCTTCTTGGCGCAACCACATATTTTCGAATTTGAAATATGATTTGCCCCGCATGAAACCACCACTATCCAGAATTATAGGGCAGTGATCCGAAAGCAAACGAGGAATCGCCTTTTGAGCCAACTGCCCAAAATGATCTTCCCAATCCGAGGATAATAAGAATCTGTCGATTCGAGATTTTGAAGGAGGATCTTGATTATTCGACCATGTGAATGGACCCTCCATCAGAGGTAAATCAATAAGCTCCATCTCAGATATAAAATCTGAAAAATTCCTCATAGCACTTGTGAATCTCCCTCCTCCTAATTTCTCACTCGGAAAACGCACCACATTAAAATCACCTCCGATACACCACGGAACACCCCACCAACTACGAACCCCAGCAAGTTCCTCCCATAAAGTAAACCTCTCAGCATCAGCATTCGGCCCATAAACACCCGAAAACGCCCATTCAAACTGGTCCTGCACATTCCTAAATCTACATGAAATAGTATACTGACCTTTAACCCAATCCTGAACTTCCGTCACCCGTTTATCCCACATAATGAGCACTCCCCCTGAAGCACCCTCAGATTCCAGAAACACCCAATCTGCAAAGCGATTGCCCCACAAGCTGCCAATCTCTGCTCTCCCAATGTTACTCAATTTAGTCTCTTGCAGACAAATAATCTCTCCATTCCACATCTTGAGAGCATTCTGAATTTGAGACCTCTTCTCTTTGCTATTCAAGCCTCTAACATTCCAGGAAATCATTCGTAGATGCATTAAAAACAGTTAGCTCCCCGACCTCTACGACCTCTACCAGACTTCCTCGGAGTTTCATAATTAATAGAAGTGGCTAAATTTTTTAATTCTCAGACCCCCTTCCTCGAATTCTGTTTGGGAATACTCCCTACTGAAACTCCACCCCCTTTTTGTCTCCATCGTTTCTCGATTTCCACGAATAGATTCATCGCCACACTTTCAAAGCCTTCAATAGACACCCCCATCTGTTTACTAAATTCCTCCATATGTTGCGTCACCCACTCGGAATGTTCACTGTCGTCTATATACCCCTGCACCTGAGATCCTCCATAGGAGTTGATGGGAGGAATATCCATATTCTCTTCCGTCTCCGCCTCTGTTTCAGTAACCATAGCTGATTCTCTCGAATAAACCACCAACGATCCTTGATCCTTAGACCAATCTGCCTCTCGCACTTCATCAAAGACCGTATGGTGTGCCTCCCCATACCGATGAGCCAACCTGACCCCATTCGCCACCGTGCCGCCTGTGTCAAACCTTCCGTGGGTTCCTCTCAACAGACCGATGTTGATGCCTAGAGCAAACTGGAACCGAAACGTGTGCGTGGTCTCTCTCGCGTGCTCAAACAACACCATCACGGTCGTGGAGTCAACCGAGATGATTCTCGATCTTCTAGAGAAAGTCTCTAGATATTTCCTCTCCCCCCTTGAGACGACGGCGTTTTGAGCTGCAGCTTTAGTGATATCTATCACTTCTGCTGGCACTACTCGGGTTGGGTCAATAAACATATATATATATAGCGGTAATCCCGAAACGGAATGCCAAAATACACCAGTACCGTTCCGTTCAATGGACAAACCGAAACGGTATTGACAACATTGTTCCAAACCCCTTCTCCATGGGTCATTTTTATCAATAAATAAAAATATATCATAAAATGAAAATATTGCTAAAGTACATTATATTTACAATATAAATTCCCAACTCACATTCAGTATTTTTATATAAAATTTATATGGCTTTAAATTACTGAGCATTTTATGGGAATTTTTCCGTATCTATACAAGCATATATGAAAGGATGATATTTAATCAAAACTTATGATGTTAAGAAGTCCAAAACTCTGGTCCTGAGAACACTCATCTCTCACACACAAAATGAGGTTAGAGTTTAACTGAAAGAACATCAGTAGATTTATATTTTTAAAAGAGAGCTCCAGGCAGACAAGCATACCAGTCCTCGAGAAAGTAAAGCAGAAATAAGAAACAGCATTGCCCCCATACGACTTTGGAAAACAGGAATCATTTCTTCAAGCCGCTGTAATGCACTTGCTTGCGAAGTGTACATGTCAACCCTCAGGATGTTCTGCAAATCAAAACCTGATTCAATTGACAAACCTTCAAGTGCTTTTCCAATGATCTGTGACACAGAA
This sequence comes from Fagus sylvatica, assembly GCA_907173295.1. Classification (NCBI taxonomy): domain Eukaryota; kingdom Viridiplantae; phylum Streptophyta; class Magnoliopsida; order Fagales; family Fagaceae; genus Fagus; species Fagus sylvatica. The sequence continues at coordinate 21,571,582 of OU015764.1, forward strand.
CAAATTACCAATCAGAAAATAAGAAATGCAAAAAGAGTGAAAAGAGAAAGCAACGACAAGGTAGGACAAATTTAGGTTACCTCTTCCTTCAAACCATATTCAGAACCCTCAACCTTGTGGCTTATGACACTCAAAGTTGCAACGGCAGCCCTTTTATTATCTCCACATAAAAACAATATCTCACCCATACTTCTAACAAGGGCTCTGTAAAATGAATAAATAAATAAATTTCAACAACCATATGAGTAACATTAATCAACTAATCAATCATGATAAAACCAACAAAATCTCCAACATGAAACAACATTACTTTCCAGCCAATACATACTAAAAAAAAAAAAAAAAAAAAATTGTTTTTGATAAATACTTGATAACAAATTTACAGCCAACCATCAAAGTCTCCAACATAATAGAACAAAGTAAATACTTCTAAGCTGGTCCAGATATTTAATGTCAAATTAGACTTGTGTTTTCCAAAAAGATTTATTTTAAAAATTTCCCTCTATGAAGTTAACTAGTGACAGAATTCTTTCAAGTATCATTTGTTTTATGATGCTGCAGATATTAAAACACCTAATCTCCAAACTCTAATGGACTCATTTGACAATCATGTGTTCCCTGCCCCAATTGCCCTCTCATTACTAATAATTTATCTTCTATTTTCTATTTGTTATTCTTAACAATTATAAAATGGCTTAACTACAATTAAATAATTAGTGGGGGGGAAAGATGAAATCACCTGCCCTAAGAAGCCCATAACCATAACCAACAGCACCACTGTAGACCTAGTAGCCACCACTACCACTCCACCCAAGCTAAACCTAAATACAACTTCCTTTGTTCCCAATCCCATGTTTCATCCTCAATTGCACGTGCCCACAAAGAGAAGAAGAGAGATGGGGTACATAACAGACAACCTCCTTTGAATACTTAAAAGGGGCAAGAGAAGGTTGGTTCTAGTGATCAAGCATTAATTTGGAATGTTTCAAATGATGGAGACCTCCCTTCCGACCTTACTTAGCTAGACTAAATTCAATTGGGTCTTATTTTGTTGTGTATTTGTTGCTGTATCAGTTTTAATTAGGTTTTACTAAAACAAAGGTAATCTGGTAAATTCAAGATTTCTGCCCATAAGCCTTATTTTATGTTTTAACTTTTAAGTTCTTTTTGCAATTACTTTAGAAGTTATTAATTACTTTTTTTGTTATTCGGAATCCTAATCTATTTAGGAAATGGTATTTAGGAGTCCTAGTCTTTCTCAGAAAGATATTGTCAATAGCCTATATAAAAGCTTTTACGTAATCAATAACATTCATAGAGAGATCGAATGGATTACAGTTCCAGTACTTTATTTTAAATTTTGAGGGTGTGTTTGCATTCTTTTTTCTAATCACGGTTGCCTAGGGAACCTAGTTGTGATTGACAAGGATTTTTTGAATAATATGAACAAAAGTTTTTTCACAACTGACAACTGGCAAGTTGTGACTTGTGATTGGTAGGCACAATACGGGGGCAACCATCACTGATGTTAAAAACTTTCTTCTAATAGAAGTGGTGTTAGAATTATTGCCCACCAATCACCAACACCTCAACTTCCCTAGCTGGATTGGGATTTTTTTCTTATTTTCTTTCTTTTTATTTTTCTTGCTCAGTTTATTGTTTCAACAGCAAACAACCATCAAATTCCTGCAAAATTCATTGAAAATGCAATCTTACCTAGACCCTTAAATATTAACACCCCCCCCCCCCCCCCTTTTTTTATATAAGTTTTGGCCCCAAGGGGAGGGGGAAAGGGAGATCCGAACTAGTGACCTCCGCTTCATGAGGCATGATATCCTTAAATATCAAAGACTCCTCGAGGATCTTGACAAAAATCCTAATTTAGTGCTGAATTTCTAAATCCTTCATCAAAATTAGTGTAAGAGTCTAATCAGAAGTATGAAGACTAGGAGTGGTTGGCCTCTTAGAGGAAGAATGATGGATCAGCAAAGGCAAGATTACATTTATATCATTGCTGACAAAGTTGATGCTTTGGAAGCCAAATTTGCGGAATGACAGGCTAAAATTCTTCACAATAACAGACTAATTGCCCCTTGAATTACCCGAGGTGCACTTGTAGGAAATTCCTTCCTAAGGGCTTGTGCACCCCCGGTATTAGTTGGAGCAAATGCCTCGGACACCCGGTGCCAAAAAAAAAAAAAAATTAATTCTTCACAAGAACAAAACTTCAGTCAACAATCCTAATCTTCAAGTTGTAGCTTCAAGGGTAAGGAGAGGTGTTTAGAGGGGCATGTTGAACAGCAACAAAAATAGATCTTACCCCACCTCCTGGGGTTAATTTTGGAGGTACATATGCTTTTGAAAGAGCACAACCTACTCTTCCAGACATGGCAGAAGAGCTGGTGGGGCAAAATTATTGTGAAAACATTTTGTCGGAAAACATTTTACACTGAAACATATGAAACCTCATCATTAACACCTCATCAATTAGGAAAGATTCTCACGGCTGAAAATTTGAGAAAGAGAAATATTGTAATTGTTAGCTGGTGTTGTATGTGTAAGGCTGACGGAGAAACTATTGATCATCTTTTTATTCACTGCCCAGTGGCTAAGGAGTTATGGGATGGGGTGTTACATCATTTTGAAGTTAGTTGGGTACTGCCAAGTCAAGTTAAAGAGCTGATCGAAGGTTGGTTTGGGGGGCTGCCTAAGCATAGGCTTTCGAGGATTTGGAACATTGTCCCTCACTGCCTAATGTGGAGTTTATGGAGGGAGCAAAATCTTAGAACGTTTGAGGACAGTGAGACAAGTCTTACTGACCTGAAGATGCAGTTCTTTCGCATGTTATTTGAGTGGACACAAGCCATGAACTGCTTCTCTTTTTCTTCTTTTCATGATTTTCTCATCTCTTTTAATTCTTGATTTTTTAGCTCTCCTAGAATACGCCTAGTATTCTGGTTGGGCTGGTTTCTCAATAAAATTTTATTATTTATCAAAAAAAAAAAAATTAACACCTCATCAATGACACTTCACCGCTTAGGATATTCTACACTCTTCTAGAGGAGTACAATACATTCTTGTAGAGCAGTACAATACAAATGGTACTACTTAAAGCATATCAGCCCTCTAAAAAAATAAAATAGCATATTCTATAACGAGGAAGTGCCACAGATAAACTTTAGTAGATCATATTTAGATTAGACATAAGCACACAATCATACAACCAAAAAAACTCTAAAAAGTCAATGTATAGCCTAGAAAAAAAAAGGACCATTTAATCATATGATTGCAAAAAGAGCTCAGAGAGCATACACACTGACAATCAGCATGCAATCAAACATTGTGCCAGAGACACCAATGACAATGAATTTATGGATTCTAACTTTATTAAGAGAAAGGTTTTCCTTGCATGAGATGAAGCAATTAAACTTCAAATAGGACATGCTAGTTACAAAAAGCTGTTTGAGATGTCCAAAAGATACATTGTGAGCAAACTTCCAAAGCTGGATTTTCACTAGGTTATAGAGTGTGCAGGGTGCCAATTCAACAAGGGCCAAAGGCTACCTTTCCAAGAGTCAAATTTAAAGTTTAACACAATATCTGTACTTAGACCTAGACATGATGCATACACTTTTCCATGCAATAATTAATCACCTTGCTTTTGCATCTTCAGTAAGAGAAGCAAAATTATTCGATGCAACAAATTGACTTTTAGACAAACTCCTTGAACCCAAATTCTGTGCCATTCCTGGTGCAACTTTACCTAATTCATCCGGAAAGAAAAGAATGTATTTGAGAACAAATGCCTGCAAAACCCAAAGTATTGCAACCCATATAAGTACAGAAACAACATGTTTCTAGAAGTAAATAGTAAAAATCAATATGGCACCAAGAAACTTAAAATAACAATGAAACATAATCAAGAAGAAACCTCTACTTAAAGAAACTTAAATATCACAAAGACATAAACATAAGGAAACAAACTCTGTTAGTGACATATTTGATAATACTCATTGTATCAACAAATTTATTGCATTGGAAGAAGATCCATGATAAATAATTGCCTGTCAAATTACATAACAAAATCACAAGATTCACCCTTCACATGCAACATGTACATAAAACAGAAAGAAAAGCAAAGAACAAACAGTTGTCCACTGTAAAGGATTTCATGCACACATCATACATGTCGTAATTACATCAAATATTATGACTGACATACCCACAAAAAGAAAAGTAAATAGAAACTAAATACTACCACAACTATAACTCTTAGTTTCAAAGGGGAGAAAACCCTAGAAATTTCACCAGCAAAAGAACTTGTCATAATAACTCGTTAATCAAAACTAAACTATAAAAGCCAATTAACTAAATGGAAAATTCAGACTGCCTTCTCATCTTAGGTTTTAAGTTTCTAACACTCCATTAACTAATTCAGATTGAACCAACAGGTTATTACTAAAACATGTTCCATGTAACAAACTTATTTACCTACTTATCATATGTGGTTGATAGCTTCTAATCACTACAATTCACCTAACAGAATCTTTCAGAAGGACGGAATAAAATGTAGGCGGGATTTCAGGACCGATATTAAAACAGGATCAAGGCCCTATAAATCTAAGATCAAGTCGCATAACTGGTAAAAATTTCATATATTTAATAGATTAGAAAATTATATCCATTTTAATACTGTACAAGTTAACAATTCTTTTTAAGTAACTCATGATATGTTAAACATGATTTGATCGATTTATCATATTATATCTTCACATTTCAATGGCTTGTCATATGTCGAAAAACCCATTTATAGTCCAGGTTGAGGCTATTAAACTCTAGATATGGATTTTCAGATACTTGAAAAGCACTGTGGAACATGGGATCTTATTTTCAAGATATGGACTAATCCAATTGTAGGATATATGGACGCAGACTATGCAGGTGAGGTGGATGACAGGAAGTCTACTACAGGTTATTTGTTCACACTATCAGGAGGGCCTATTTGTTGGAGATCCACATTACTGTCCATAGTAGCCATGTCCACTACAGAAGCTGAATATATGGTTGTAGCTGAAGCTACAAAGGAAGCATTATGATTAAAGGGGCTAGTCAAAGAACTTGGTTTAAATCAAGGTGGAGTTCAGTTGCATTGTGACAGTCAGAGTGCCATTTACTTTGGCAGAGAATCAAGCTTATCATACTAGGAAAAAACACATTGATGTGAGGTTCCACAAGATAAGAGAGTTGATTGTTAAAGGAGAAACTGTTCTCGAGAAGATTAGCACTTCAAAGAATGTAGCTGATATGTTGACGAAGCTGGTTACCACTGCCATGTTCAAGCTTTGCTTGGACTTGGTCAATGTTTGCAGCTTGTGATAGCCCTATAGGGCTAAGTGGTGGCGAGGGAGAAGTTTCGTTCATGCTGTTCGATTCAATTCAGGCCAAGGTGGAGATTTGTTGAGTTGACTTGAATTGCATGTGAGTGCAGCACATGGGATCATAACCATGATACTCTCCCTATTCTAAACCTTTCTCCCTGTCACCGCCCGTGGATGTACACATATTGCCAAACCACGTAAATTCTAGTATTTTTTAATTGTGTTTGATCTCTTTTCTTTGTTCTTTAATTTTGTTAATTTTCACAACGTTGCTCTTTGTACCTTTCATGGTTCTTTTTATTGTCCCACATTATACTTCTTAGTAAATACTTCGAGAGTTTGAACATTATATAGATTCTAAACCTTCCTTTACTGTTATTGCAAATGCAAGAGAAGTTCAAGCGCATTTAAGAACCTTTAGTCCAAAAAACTTCAATTAATCTCACATACTTCAGCTTTTTATTTCTAAATGATGCAAAAAAAATAGAACAATGATGAATTCAAGAAAGAAAGCGAAAGTGACGATTTTTAGAGAGAGAGAGAGAGAGACTAAGGAAAAACCCAACCTGAATCTAATCTCAAGAGTAAAATCAAATTCTATATCAAAAAGCTTATTTTTACAAGGCTAAGCTTAGCTATTTATAGCCTCAGGAGTTAGTTATGATGAAATCATTAATCACAACAAACTCCCTAGATTTTAGCTTACATATTTATCACATCCTAATATTCAAATACAAGCTATATTTCTAAGCTTTTTACACCATGTTTATCACATGTCTAAATTTTATTAAGCACATGCCTAAGTAACTTCCCTCAAGAATTAAGAACAAGCCCAAAATCAATTGGACACATGTTAAAAGAAGTCTTGCTTGAGGAACTCAGCCACATCAGCTACCCATGTGGGGTGACAGGTTCAGCCACCTCATCATGGCCATGTCATCATGACACATAATCGGACCTCTTATTTTACTTACATCACTAGACTTCTCATGCAACTCTCAATGCTCCCATAAAGTCCCACCAATCAATTGGTTAAATAAATCTTAAAACAATGTGCATCTACAACAGTTTTAAGTTTGACTTGAAAAAATCTTAAAACAGTGGACACATGCCTTGCTTGAGGAACTCAACCACATCAGCTACCCATGTGGGATGACAGGTTCGGCCACCTCATCATGGACATGTCATCATGAAACATAATCAGACCTTTTATTTCACTTGCATTTCAAGACTTCTCATGCAACTTTCATGTAAAATTTCCATGAGTGGTAGATTTGTTTGTTCTCCCTTATCCCCTATATCAATCCATAGGTTAATTATTTTTAATAATTCCAACTAGAGCCCTAATTGAAATTTCCCAACCACCATCGCCTTTACCTTTGGAGGTACATCCTTTCCGCATCTAAAAACAAGTTCGAGGAGAACCTAAAGTCTTTAGTTTAAACATAAAAAAGATAAGATTATGAAGCTGAAAGTATTCAAAGGAAAGTCATGTCATTTACTAACCCCAAAACTTGTAAAGAATAGTAGGAAAAATTGTAAGCTCTTATACTTGTTAAAAAGGATCCCTATCATTTGATATCTCCGTATTTTCAATAAGGTGAACTATCATTTAAATCATCAGGAGGAAAAAGACTGCCATTAAAATTTAATAATTCCAACATCCAACTTCATAGGATTTCATGTCTTCTGCAATTGCACTTCACACTGTCAAAGCTCCCATAAAGTTCCACCGATCAATTAGTTAATTAAATCTTAAAACAGTGTGCATCTACAACAGTTTTAAGTTTACTTGAAAAAAATAGAATCTTCCACCTATTCATCTAATTCTGCGACCCAATGTTAGCCCAAGTAGTATTGTATCATAATTTTAGCCTGTTGGAAATAAGACACCATTACTAATTAAGAGCATACGTGAAATAACACATAACAAAATTCTGAGTCACACACTGCATGATAAAAAAAAAACACATATATTACTACATTAGTAATCGGGGCATACTTGTATCGCTGCTAAGACGCCACAGGGCCCACCTTCATGCTGCACTAGGCCCATGGATGTTTCTGGATCAGGACTAAACCTATATGAAAGTTTTTTGTGATATTAGCTAATAAGAGCAAGAAATGACAGTACCATAAAGATTTATTGTTTAATTAGTAAAAAGATAGAAAACATAACGATCTTGAAGAAAATAAAGACTTTCAGAGATATGAAAGATCTCGAAGCACAATTAAAGATGAAGGACTGTGTATTTAAAGTAACAAAAAGCAAGCCTATTATAGTAAATTGGACGGACGCATAGAGAAGCAGCAGATTTAAGCGCACAGAGATGGATATATCATTCATTATTAGCTTATTTAAACACATAGCCTAAGCTGATATAAAAACTAACCAATATAATAAGATTAAGCAGTTACACATATATATAATTTAAAAGTTATCTTCACAAAACTAGAGAGATATTAATAATGAATGGTTGGACTAGAAATAGAAAGGTATCAGAGTAGGCTTGAGTTCATCCAAAAAACAAAGGCTCATGCAATCTTTCTGCTTTCTTTTTAGTTTTTTTTCCTTTACAACACTGACATGTATGATGCCAATCACATATTGGTACAGCCATAGTTTCAACGAACCAGGTTTCTAAGGTCCCTTCCCTGGTCCTCGTTATAAATTATTCCCACCAAACAAGTAATTATTGGAAAATTCAAGCTTATCAATGAACCAGGTTTCCAAGGTCCTTGTTATAAAACTATTCCCACCAAGCAAGTAGTATTTGGAAAATTCAAGCTTTTCTGTCTATTCAACGTTGTTTTGGAGAGCTTTTGAAGTTTACTAAGCACGGTTTGACATCTTAAAACATTCCAAGCTATCGAAATGTAATGATAATATGTTTCAAACGTTGATTTTTAATTGTATTTTCGCTATGGTGTGTAGGGGAACATGCGTCCCCGAAGATTCAATGACAATGACCCTCCCCTAAGGAGAGGGCCGAAGATACAACTCGAGCTAAGAGGCTTGGTTTGTCAATTGTATTTTTTGGTCACTAAAAGATAATTTACTCTAATTCATGAAATATTTTCTTACAAGTGAATATTGGGAACCTTGTCAATGTAATTCCATATATGACCAGACGTACTGAAAGTCAACCACACACTAGACTACATATGCAAAGGTCTACCAATATGCTTCTAGTTTCAAGTTTCAACTACTATAAAATGTTTCTAATGACAATTCAGACTCTCTATAACATATTTATTATTTAAAATTAAATCTTTGGAAGTTTTAGAACATCCTTCCACTCCACACGTACAATCTTCCATCATAGTATCACCATATGAATAAGAAGTAGTGCCTTAGTGTTCTGCATATAACATACACATAGTTTGAACTTATGTCTGCATCTTAGTTTTATGGCATATCTGAACTTATACCCCCAAAAGGACTAGTCAAATTACAATTAGGGCTCTCTTAGTTTTATGGCAGATCTGAGCTTATACCCCCAAAAGGACTAGTCAAGTTGCAATTGGAGCTCCTTGCAATTGTTTATAAAGCTCAGTTTCACCTAGTATATACCTAATGTGGGCCTCAACACACACACTTTTCAGATTTGGGCATCATAATCTCCCCTACTTAAATTCTTGATATCCTCATCATGGCCCACATTGTATCCAAGCCCACACGGGATTTGGGTTGGCTCTGATACCATTTCTAACATCCAAGGAAAGTGCTCGCCAACCAAAAAGACTAGTCAAGTTGCAATTAAGGTTGCTTACAATTGTTTATAAAGCTCAATTTCACCTAGTATATGCTCAATGTGGGACTCAGCACATACACACATAACACACACTTATCCAAATTTGCGGCATCACAATTACTCAAGGAATGTTAATGAATTATTGTGGAAAACATTAAAGACCAGACTACAAAACAAACTTACCCCCAATGAATTACTTGCCAAAAAGGGAGAAAGATAAAGATCGCAAATAATGATAACAACAAATGGTTAGAAGAGTAATAGAAAATATTACGGACCACAACTTGGCACTATGTTGTTATCATGACATGCATGTATGGGTTCCAATTGTGTCTAGCAGAAGATTAGTCTTATGAAAGAATTATCACTAACTACGATGGGGTTTCATGTAACTATCTTCAAATTTAAGAAGTTCCCAAAATGCTTGAGCAGAAAGAAACATTAGAAGTATGATTTATTTAAAAAACCAAAAAGAGGACAATTTTCCTAGTAATCATAATCCAAAGTTTCACCAAGTTGGAAAAAGGTACAATGTATCACATGTTAAGAACGTGTGTTCAGAATAGCAAGTCCTTAATATTAGCTACTAGGAACAGCACACACGGAAGTGAATTTTGCCCCATTTTAGAGATTGTCAAGCATGTCAAACAACAAATTTGCGCTTCACAAGATAGGTTTATGGGCAATATCAAGTGCACTCAAGGGTATGTGATAACCAATTTATGAGGTTTTCTGAAATGAAAAGAAAAAAAAAAAAAATGACACTCTGCCCCCTCATTTTCTAAAAGCTAGAATTCATATTAAGAATAAAAACCTCCCAAGGGTAGAGTGTCATTTTTTAAAATAGGAGGAGGGGCACTGTCATTTCGCAAAACCTCAAGAGAGGTGGTTTTAATTTGCCCCAAAAAAAAAAAAAAATTACCACAAAAATTCCTACAATAACTCAATCGGATAATTCACAAACATCTCACATTATAACAAGGTAAACTTACTTGTACAAAAAGTAGTAAAACAAAAATAAAAATGATAAACCAAATACTAAAACTAACCCAAATTTAGCTATTTTAACACATAAAGAACTATGCATTACTACAACATCCCCTAAAACAACCAAACTCTGAGACTAGAGCATAATGACCCCACAATCTATTACCTATCCATATAGTATACTTAGATTACACTCCATCTTCCATTAACCTACAAAAATCGACAGCACAAAGTGAAGTTCTCAAAATCCTAATTGCCTGACATAGCTAAGCAACGAAATGATTAAAAAAAAAAATCAAAGACTACCTTATTCCCTGATTAGTCCATTGTGCAAGAATGTCCTTGGACACCTCAGTCCCAAACACCATCGAAAATAACTGCTTGGCTTCCTCTTGCGATAGCTCCTTCCCCAAATTCACACTCTCAAGCCCTAATTCCTTCTCTTTCTTATCAACCTTGGATACAGAACCAAAACCCGAATAGGCTGAGGCCGTTGCTGTTGCCGTCCTCGTCGCCAGCATTCGCTTCTCAGCGGCAGCGGCCATGAGCTCCCGCTGTAAACGCCGGCTCTTGGAGTCCGGTGACTCATCCAGGGAAACATCCGGAGCTCCGGCAGGGGCGTCTCTTGGCTTGCTCCGCTTGGGCTCGGGGGGAGAGGGCTGCATACTCATCCTCATAGCCGCCCGCAAGTCGTCCTCTTCTTGATCCGCCATTGAACCCTCCTCGAGTAGATCCGAAACCAAGAAGTTTCAGTACGAAACGAACGGGTCGTACAATTTAGGGCTCCGATTCCGGTAATTTAAGAAAATTACGTACATGAATCCATAATTGAATCGCAGATCAATAACGACCCGAAAGAATTGTGTGAATATATATATATAGTAAAGGTATTTGATTTAAGAAGAAGAAGAGAAAAAAACAACGAAAACGATTGGAAATTTAAACCCTGTGTTGGAGGCATGAAACGGGGTCGTATTGGGACACCCGCGATGCTTTTGTGGAGGGATTGGTTATTGCCTGATTGGAACTTGCCAAAACTATAAAAATAAAAATAAACACGAGGATTGTTGTGGAAATGACTGTTATACCTCGTAGTTGGTTTGGTTTTGGACAGGAAAAGGGAAGGGTATTTTGGGGAATCAGAGGTTTTGGATTTAGTGCGTGTACTTGAATGACTGGCGATACTTTCCTTTTACGGAGAGTAAAGGCTTCGAATCAAACCTCTGTTGGTGAAAGTCGAAGTTCGAGGAAAGTGAGGCTTGATAGGGTGATTTGAGTGGGTACCATTGGGAGTGGGATTGGGATAGTTTTGGGTTGCCGTACGATTCGGTTTGTGTTGCAGCCTTTGCTTGCTTTTGACTTTTGGGCCTTTGGAAATAGAACCATTCTCTTATTTGTCAATCCTTATTATCATAGATGGGTAAACTCTAACTACACTTAACCCAAGCATTCTAATCAGACTCTACACTATGCTTGTCAAATTGTAACTATAAAAGCTACTTTTTTTATACTATTCACGTAAAATTACATTTCACTCTCTATTTTATTTCTCTATTCTTATTTTAATATAATTTTATTTATTTTTTTACTATTCTTAAAATACCTTCCTTTCTCCCTTTATTCTCCAAATCTCTCGTATTCTATAAAACCCCCAAAATTTCACACCCCGGCCATTATCCATTCTTTTTTTCCTTCCACATCAACGACCACTCATTTCATCGATCGGCCTGTCATGAAGAAGCGACCCACAGCCACTAACATTGGTCTTCAATGCTCAGCTATCAATGAAGAAGCCACCAACATCAGTGATCTGGCCACCATCTTTTGTAAGCTTTATATTACTTTTCACACACCCTTGGTTTATTTCGCTTCACAAATTACTGGAAAGTTCTCTATTTCCTTTATCACGTGATTTTGTAAGCTTCCCATTACTATATTCATTGCTTTGAAAACTCTCTCTCTATCTTTTTATACATACATATATAATATATATATATATATATATATATATATATATATATATATATATATTATATATATATATATTATATATATATATAATTTTTCTCATAAAGGAAAAATAAATTGAAAGGAAAATATTGTTGACATTGAAATATCACAAATTTTATTGTCCTTCTTTTTCCTCATTCATCATAATTTGTGGTCTGACTTTACTTGTTAGTACAAAATTTAAAATAATGATCTGGTGTATGATTTGGCAAGGGTATCAATTAAATGGTAACACGTGGACTAAACAATGGTCAATACATAAGCCAAACAAAAGGAGACAGATGAACCAACGGAGGAGCAACGCGTGGATCTAAGTATTGAATAGGCTATAAGCCAATCAAATGGTGACACGTAAATAGAGTAAATGGCTGGAACAGAGGGCCAATCATAAAGAAGCACGCGGATCGAGCAAGGAGCAACACGTGTTTGATTTTCATAGCCACACAGACAACATCTAGCAAGTGAAAGGCACACATGATGCACGTTCCTAGATTATCTAACAGAAAGACCACAGTCGAAGCAATTAACAAGTAACATGGGCTATTTTCATGGGATTTGAAAAGAAGATCAAGGCTTGAAATGTAACCGTTGGAGTTGGCTTATAAATAGTAAACTCAAGTGCATTTCAAACACACACACCCCTAAACAAACCCAAATAGTACTTGTTAGATTAGTTACTTAGCGAGCTTTCGATTGTATCTTTTAGTGTTTCCTTTAAATGCTTGTAAGTACTCTTTCAATTAATTAAGAATGTCTTGTTTATGGTAATATTACTTTATTTGACGCTTTAGTTACCTCGATCGTAGTATGTATTACTTTAACTTAGGTGTAGTTACTTCGATTAGCATTAGTTACTCTAAACTTAGCTTAGTTAGTTAGTTTAATTAATTAGTTACCTTAGCTTAGTTAAATTAGCTTAATTAGTTAGTTTAAATTAATTAATTAGTTGTCTTACCCTACTTAAATTAGCTTAATTAGTTGCCTTAGCCTACTTAAATTAGCTGAATTAGTTAGTTTAATTAATTAATTAGTTACTTTAGACTACTTAGAATTAGTTTAATTAATTAGATAACACATTAATTTAGTCAATTAGCTTAGTTGTTTCTCTCTTACTTACTTACAGTAGCTTAATTAGATAATCTTGTTTCATTCTCTTTCTTTACTTGCATTTTATTTTTAAGTCCTTTGGGCAAAGGCAATCATCGAGCCTACAAGCCTTTTAGATCGAAGTCAAATTGTGGTTTTAAGCTTGTTATAAGGCATTAAACCCTCATCTAGCACAGTTATTTGTTTCCTTCAAACAAATTGGCGACCGTTCCTTGAAAATTTTAGTTTGGCAACAAACAGTACTAGGAATTGGGAAGTATATGTTGTCACAAGTGTTCCATAAATAAGTTGGTAAAGGGAGGTTGAGAATCGGAATGGGTGGTTGTGGTGGTCTGACTTGAAAAAGAAAGTAGAAAATGAATTTGGGACAGGTTGTGAAAGAATTGTGTTGGTAGCAATGTGTTAATTGAGTGAAGGTACTATACACGGTGAGGATAAAATCAACACGATGGTGTGGAGTGGGGATGGTATGATGTGAAATTGGTTGTTGAGAATGCAAGAAGCATAATATGAATGGTGGTTGTTCAATGGTGAAGTTGGTGATGGCAAAGATGTATTATTTGTAGAAATGCTTGTGTTAGTTTTATATATTAGTGTGGGGTGAGGATAGAATTAACACAATGGCGTGGAGTGGGGATGGAATGGCGTGAAATTGGTTGTTGAGAATGCAAGAAGCACAATATGAATGGTGGTTCGATGGTGAAGTCAGTGATGGTAGAGATGTATTAACTGTAAAGATGCTTGTGTTAGTTTTATATATTATCTAGTAAGTATTTATTTATTTTTTATAAGTATTTATTTACGTGCAGTAGGGTCAGCAAAATTCCCAAGTATATTAGTCATTGACACAAACAGAAAGTTTATCAACAAAATTCTCAAATATCTTCTCTTTATCTTTATCTTTGTTGATATCTTCTATCTTCTCTTTATCTTTGTTATATGAATGTGATTGCAATCTCATGTTTTATAGCAACATGTCATCCTTATCATTAACACTATTTAATTATCAAAAAATAAGAAAATCTTTTAAGCTATGTATTTGCTCTTAATTTCTTTGAAATAATGTATTGATAATTTAAAGTTTGATATTTTGGTTCAATCTTTTCAGAGTATTGTGAAAGGAAGTATGAAATTGAAGAATAAGTGATCTGGTTTGGTTATTCAATGGATCATCATCGTATATTCAACATAATTGTTAATGACTCTTCATCCTCCTTTGATAATGAAGTGGAGATAATTATACAATGTTCCATAGAAGAAGATCGATTGAATAACGGTGGAGGATTAATACCACATCGACACTGCACATTCATCAAGCGTGATTTTTTGCAAGCCAACGGAAGGATTTTCCTTGACTACTTTCTGAATCACAATTATTTCTCTGAATTTATTTCGAGGAAGGTTTTGAATGAGTCGTTCTCTTTTTATATGTATTAAGTTTATGCTAGAAGAGACCGAGCCATACTTTGTCCAACGAAGGAATAATATTGAAAGGCTCAAATTGTCTTTCTTTCAAAAGATGATTGCCACTATAAGAAACTTTACTTATGGAGTAACAACTGATTTTTGTGACAAATATATGAGGATTGGAGAAAACATCGCAATGAAAATGTTTAAAAAACAAAAAAAAAATTGTTAAAATTGTGGTTTCAAATTTTTCTAAAAGAGCATTTATGGTTACAAAACAATAATGACATTTCTGAATTGCTAGCAATAGACGAAAACCATGGATTTCCAGGAATGTTAGGGAGTATTGATGCATGCACTGGAAATAAAAGAATTGTCCTATAGCCTGACAAGATAACTTTACTGGTCATATCATAAACTAACAATTATTTTGGAAGTTGTGGCACCATATAATCTATGGATATAACATGCATTCTTTAAGTTACTAGGATCTCATAACAACATCAACGTGTTAGAACATTCTTTTGTATTTACCAAGCATGCTCTTTTAGTCAGTTACTCAATCAACGATAATAAATATCTAATAAGATATTATCTTACTAATAGCAAATATCATTTGTATTCAACATTTGTTAAAACAATTTTTTCTCCACAAGGACATAAAAAAACACATTTTGCTATTAAATAAAAGGAACCAAGGAAGGATGTGGAGCATGCGTTTTGAGTGCTTCAAGCACGCTTTGGAGTTGTTCTTGCACTTGCGCGTCTTTTCCAAATTGAAAGGCTTAAAGACATTATGACTGTCTTCATAATATTGCAAAACATGATCATTGAAGATGAGCGTCATATTAATGGAGTTGAAAGTGTTGATTATATGAGCAACTCAATGCAACTCCCCGTGAGCCAGTATCACATACTTGTACATCTGAATTTATGGACTTCATTTGATTTTATCGTCGCATTAGAGACAAAAAAACTAATTCTCAACTCTAATCAGATCTTGTGGAGCACTTGTTGCAACTACATAGCAATTCTTAGGATTTTGTAATTTTAATTTCGTATTCGTATGATATTATTTATGTTAGTCTTATTGTAATTCGAAACTTTTTGTGTGAAATGCTAGTATTTGAATATTATTTTATGTTAGTATACTAACATTTATATTTGAAATGGAAACAAAATATCAATCACTTAATCTGATTTTTTAATAGTTATTATCCTGAAGATACTTCCTTTTGAATTTAAAATTTAAAATTGTAAGGTTTTATGAATAGAATTTATAATTTAATAGCTATATAGAAATGTTAGAAACATTATAAATTATCACTAGACAGAACTCCATTTAGTATTCTCATGTCCAAATTTTAGTATGAACTGAGTCAATGGCTTGGCAAAGTTATATATTCAACCTTAAACTAGATGAGTTTCTTAATGCCCAATAATTGAAAATCTATTAAGTAGTTGAATTTAATAATCCAGCTGGACTAGACTTTGAATATCATCAGAGTTGCAATAATAAGTTAGAAGATAAGTTTTCATATTAAAAATAGGAAGATGAATTCAATTATGATGGTTAGTATTTTGCTATCTAAAACCATTTTTATGCACAAAATCATCTGATAACCCATTTCATATTCTACCAATAACACATCACCTTTAAGCAATCTAAAACTGTCCCACCAACCTTACTTATGGATGATTCAATTCAATGAGTGTTGATCAACAACATAATGAGATCATAGTTCCAGTAAGGAACTAAAGTGAAAACATAATAAAGATATTTAATGAAGTTTGTTAATGCAATAACAAGCCATGAGCATAAAAGCCAAAACTAATATCATCCAATGGATTCACGTGAACCATAAGAGTATATATAACACATCATAACACTCATTAATCCTCCAGAATTGAAAATAAAGTAGCGCATCATCTCCTTATGGATTAGAAGCTATAGTATACAGTAAAAAAACACATTTTACCAAAATATATATATATATCTGCTAATCTATTAAAATATAACTCATGAGCTTGAGATGATCAACAAACTAAATCCATCTAGTAATAGATCTCCTAACATAATTTCACCTGCTTTATATGTAAGCTTCATAAGGCCATTTCAATTTATAAAAGAGTTTACAACATTCAAGAGCCCCATGATTAAAAAAATCTAACTCTAACCAACAAAATCAAAATTTGTAAAATTTAACAAGTTAGAAACATCTAATTTTTAACAAAAAATAAAATCAAAATTTGCAAATTTTGACAAGTTAGAAACAGTGTCTAACTTTTACAACAACAAAAAAACTTACAAAGTTAGACAATTTAGACAGCATATGTATTCTTAATAACAAAATCAAAAAACTTACAAAGTTTCACTAACTACTATTAGTTTGACGTTCAATGATTTTGAGGAGGCGTTGACAAATATATTGTTGTTGCATTGGATCCAAGCATGATATATTGATCATTGTAATTTCTATTTCTTGTTTCACCCGTTCCACTTGAACCTTTTGTTGCCTAAGACGAATAAACTCTTTGTCTCGAATGGTTGCTTTGTCAACCTCAATTTTCCTATTTTTAATCAGTTCTTCAATTTAAGAACATGTCTTCTCAAGAGTTTCTTCTCTCATAAGATTTTATCTTCTTCTGTTCTTACATGTCACTCAAGATCGCTTTAAGATTTGAAGACAAGGCATCATTGATCTTTCGTTTACTAAGTTGTGCCTTTTCAGCCTTACTACTCTCAGATCGAACTCAGTTCAGTCTGACTGTCTCGTTTTGTGTGCCAATACTCGAGAAAATCCTAAGGGTAAAAATAGGGTTATGACATCGGGTGGTCTCTTTAACTCTACAAAGACCTCTTGGGAGACATCATCTTCCCCTGAATGTATCAACTTAAAGTGGAAGGTGCTTTACTTGATCTTATTCTTGGTTTTTCCATCTCTCTATGATCCACCCATTTTGGGTTATGCCTCAAGATATTCTGACAATTTTCAAATTGGAATGTGGTTTTATTTAAATCTTAATACATTATCTTTGGCTGAATGATTTGAAAAATTAACAAATCGAAATTGGATTAGTGAATGGATAGTATTGGTGCATTAATTCATTGACTTAAAATAATTTTTATCTTATCTTGCACATTCAAACCACTTTCATTTCTCTTTTCAACCTGAGCTAAAAACCCACAAAACTTATTGGTCCCAAGTTAAATTATTGATCAACAATGCAGCTATGTGATATGATCATTTGTGAAAATAATTGTTGTTTTGTAGTTTCATTTACGAGTGGCTAATTACATGGTTGTGCAATTCTTTCTAATATAGTCAGCTAAGTCAGAGTTGTTGTACTTCTTGATGTTTTTTGTGAAAAGATGCAAGATTACACTCTTGACAATGTTCTTTCTACTTTTGAGTTTTTTTTCTTTATTGTCTCACTTTTGGGGTCAAATGCATTGCCAGTATATTCAATTTTGTATCTTCATTTTGCAGATAGATTCAACAAGGCAAGAGTGGATCAAAGTGGATGACTAGGATAATCTCACAACAAGTATGTATTATTTTACAATGGCTTGTAGTGTAAATTTAACTCATTCACAATTCTTGATGTCCTATTCATAAGTCAGGACTAACAAGGTTGGCTCTGATTTTGTATTAGAATGGTGGTAATTGAAATTTTATAATTAGTAGAAATATATTAAACTCTGTGGACTTCGTATTATTGTACTCATTCACAAAAAATACCTTAAGATATCATATTGGTTGGATGTGGATTGATTTCAAAATTCATGTTAAGGCATACCTTAGGCTGGTTTTGCAGCCATCTCTTACTCCTCCTTTCTTGACTTTCCCATCATGTTTGTTGAATGGTGGAATCTTGCAAAAGGTTTTGGAGCCCTTGGTTTTCGGTTAAATCCTTTCACACAAATAAACCATGTAAATCATTGATTAATTATAATTTAAAAAGCTCTTAACTTCGAAAACTATCATCGGACAGAAAATTATACATTATAAATCCTTCTCGAATTTATTTTTCTCTTCTTTTTTCTCCTTTGAAAGAATATTTAAGTTTTTAGCTACAACATGAAAGAATATTTAAATTCTCAGTTTATTTATTATTGTTTTCTTTACTATTTGGACCTTACTTAAGAGTAAAATAGTTTCAATAGTGGTTTTAGTTATGCATGTTTCAATCATGATTATAAATATTAAGGGGCATAGTTCTTCCCTTGTGTGTATGGGCATTTCATAAATTCTGTAATTTCTTTATTATCTTGAAAACTATTAGCTACTGTTAAAACTAAAGTAGTCTTTGACTACTGAGTCATATAATACCTTTGATAAAGCAAGTCTAAATTTCAACCATTGGTAAACCTGTTTTTACTAAAAAAAGAAAAAGAAGAAAATATGTGAGACATTAATTTGACCCTTACATTGTAGAGCTCAATTTTTGTAATGCTTGCTTACCTCTAAATATTGTTGATGCTGAAGTTGCAAAGCATGCAGTTCGCCTTTCTATCCCATGTCAATTCCCTAAGAACATCTATTAGATTTTGGCTTGATTTATCACCAGCAAATACTTGCAAGGGGTCTTTATAAAGGTTGTAGAATAACAGCTTGATCTAGAATGTTTATAGTCGTATAAGATGGAAAACACATAATTTAAAAAGTAAAAAGTTTCTGAATAAATTCACCTTATTAACTTGAAAGTATGTTCCATTTGTGGAAAGCTCCCCCTCATTTTCGTTCAATAGGATATCTGTTGGATTGGTTTATTGGTCATTTTTTACATATAATAGTCTACAATATTTAATTATAGCTAAGTAGGATTTGTGTATGGGTTTTGGTTTTTACTCACAAAAATTGTTCCACGAATTGTGTTGGAGTTCTGTTCTCGAATACTATTGCAAGAAAAATATGCTTTCTCATTGCAGTGTTCTCCATACTCAGAATTGCATATTTTCTTGGGTGGTTCAAATGAATTTGCAGTTTCACTTGATATGAAACATTGTTGAAATTAATTTGATAAGCATGCATATGGAATCATGACATATTACATCTTGAGACATTCATTAGTATCTTATTTATGACTAGTAGATTTTCAATGTAGACAAATGGAAACATATTATTTGAAGCCATCAACCACTATTTTTTAAAAAAGAAAAATCAAGCATAAATATCATGTATTTTGTGATTCACATAGATGAAATATATAATTGGTTACTGTAGTACGTACCATATTTCTTTCTCTATGTTATCTTTTACCTGATGTCCATATGGAAAGAAGGTATGGGCATGTATTATCATATTCTCGTCTGTCTAGTTGTAAAATCATAGACAATGAAGATTAGTTACATATATGCTAATATTAGTCCTTGCAAAGTAGAAGGTGAGATAACTTACTCCTATTAGAAGGGGATGGTAATCTGGAAGCACATAGTTGCATGAAAATAGATATTAGTCAGCATGCATTGGGCAGCGCTTCATTCATTGCTAGAATAGGGTAATATAAAATTCATCAAAAGTAAATAGAAAATGTGCCAAATTCCCGGCCTAGCTTTTAGAAACTGAAAGTTTATATTAGCATGCTCAGGAGTATAAATTTATTGTATGGTTGTTTCTTTATCATTTTTCTCATAGGGCCTGCTCATACTCCAATTTGCAATTAAGGCACACAACTTCATCTCATGGAATGAGATAAAGTTGGAGTTAACACCATCAATGAAGAAAGATGATAAATTCTAAAAAGTTCATGAAATACCTTATTTCAAATTTACAATAATGATGGCTACCACTCTTGGAATTTCTCCAATCATAAGGATTAGATTGCTTAGAAAAATACCATGAAAAAATATACATATTTCATATTTGGAATTTGGATATCCAAGTAGGGACATGGGCATAAGCCTATGGGTACAAATCTTTAGGTCGATTGATATGAATGGCCCTTCTCAAGGGGAGTGCTCATCAAACATCACCATCTTTCTCTCACATCAGCATTTATTGTACGCAAAAATCATCAATTATATTAAATGCGATTGGATTTGTTCCATCTGCTGTAATTCTAGGGGAGAGGCTTTCTCACCGCCTTTCTCTCACATCGCCAGACTTGAAAGAGCTCAAGAGTCAGGGAGAGGATAAATAGGCTTTTAGCTCTTCAAATGACTTTTAACACTTGTCCATGCAGTCAAATGCTTCTAGAGGGTCTTGAAAAAAGGCAAACACTTGCATAGTGAGCAAAGGGACATCCGTTCTTCTTGCTTTTCACTTCCTCTTACTCCTCCTCGGAGGGGCCTGGTTGTTCGCATCTTCTTCCCCTTTGAGGAGGTTGGTTATGTGACTGCTACTAGAGAAGTCTTTGCATCAGCCAATTATTCTGTTTGGTCAATTTTTGGATATTGGCAAGGCCTACATTTATCTCTCTATGACAATCATTTATGGTGTGGAAGAAGAATCAGTGGCCTTGGTATTGGCTTCCATAGCTTTAGTTAGAACCATAGACACGTTCCCACAAATAGCGCTAACCGTTGATGCAAATAATCTTAGTGGGACACTTTTAAACCATGGCTTTGGAAGAATGATATAAACCCGCAGGAAAGGAATCCTTTGAACCCACAATCAATTTGAAAACTCACCCAAGAAAGCCAAGATCAAGTCAATGGATGGAGAATCTAGACCTGTTGAGAACTCGTTTCAAAAACCTAGATTATATTAAAATCTAGATCCATTGAAAAACCTGTCACAAGAACCTAGATTACAAGGAGGAATGCTACAAAGGTTGTGATTTACCTTTGATAAGTTCAAAAGTTCAATTAAGAACAAGAGGAGTAAACTCAACTCACAATGAAAATTCAATATTTTATCTGCCTTCAAATGAGGCTACTATTTAAACTAAAACCTAATTAAAACCCTGGCCAAAATTAAACCCTTTTTTTTTCAAAAATATCCTCGCATGAACCTTGCGGCGCTATAGTAACTCGGCTACAGTAACTTCTTGAAACCTTTGTTCTTAAAAAGTAAGTTTCCAAATATGCCATTGGCCATAATACAAGGCCTTTCCAAAACCCTATTTTATGAAATAAGACATATGTGGACGAAGCATCCTCAAGCCCATTTATTCTAAACTAATAAAATAAATTATTTAACCGTGTGAAACTCTTTAATAACAATAGGCCCAAACAATAAACCTAAGTCATGTCTTCCACAGCTTGTATCAAGTGGATCAAAATTGGTTCTCCTTCTTTCAAACCCACTTTCAGTGTTGGGCTTTTGCTAGCTTCATCCCAAGTGGATTGCACAAATCCTTGCATTGCTTCCTTAATCTTCTTGGCTCTTAATCTTGTAATTGGCCAGCTGGAACTTGCAAAGGATCTTTAAGACTAGACCCACCTTGGTTCCCATCAACCTGCAAAATATAAACACCCAATCAGAGGGTAGAATTGATGTGGTGTTGGCTTAAGCTTCTTCGATCTTAAATTAGAACTCACCAAACCAAATATGTTCAAAATATCAAAATTTCTGAGATTTTTCTCTCATACCTTAGCCTAAAGGAGTTTTTGAGTTTATATAGAGTTTCGAATGACCGTGACTTCTATGACATCCGCCATTATTGTTAGTAGTGTAGAAGATGCCATGGCAATAGTTACAAGCGGGGTTCCTTGGGATTTGTGTCCACATTAACGTAGATCTCGCACTTGTGTTCCATGAAGTGTGCCCTTCCAAATTGAACATCTTCATCCGTCCATCCCTCATCCAAAATATATCATGGATGAGGTGGTATGGAGAGTACTATAGTGGATAAGGTAAGTATCAAACGATATATTCCTATTATGTGTGATGATTATAGATAAAAAAAAATAAAAAATAAAAAGAATGGATCGCTTTAAGTGAAAAAAAAAAATAGAGTAATTGGCTTAGGAAAATCATTCAGTAGTTCAGGACTACAAATAAACTAGTCGGTAGAAAGTTAACATAATATGAATTTTTCTCTATTTTATTTTTTTGTCTAAATATGAAAATTGATAATTATTAAAAAAATATTTATTATTATTGCATTTATATATAAAATATAATCTAGTATTAGACATTTATTATAATTGTGTTTGTATATATGGAATAATATATTCATTTTATTAGGGAAAATATATATTAAAATAATGAGACATAAAATTATGAAAATTATTAAAAGTTTATGTGACGTAATATTATGTGGTCAACCAAAAGTAAAGAAAATTTCGATTTTACATTATAGTATAGATGTGTAGTCCCCCTCTCACATGAATGGTGGGTCTTACCATGAATTTAATTAGTGGGATCCACATTTATGTGGTGGGATCCATCATTCATGTGAGAGGGGGACTACACATTTATATTGGAAGGGTAAAAAACTATTCGGAAACTATCACTTTTAGAATTAACCTTATTTGTTCGGATTATAACCGAGCAGAGTTTATATTGAACAGTTGCTCGGTTCCATTTAATATAAGTACGGAAAACTTAAACTGATGACAAGATAGAGGTTTAATCCAGAATACCGCATTTAATGTGAACTAAATATCAAGTTAAGATCGGGATCATTAGATGTAGACAAAATATCAAGTTAATGTCAGGATTATTACAAATCAAATGGGGGATAAAAGATGCAAATGAGCTATAAATGGTAGGCATTAATACCATGCAGAAAAAGAAGGGGGAAGAGGATAAAGGAAAGAAAGAGAAATATCTCAGAAGAATGAGAGGGTATAAATAAAGTTAAAAACAACGATAAAGGGGTTCCTCTAATTACAATATTTGATGGGAGAGAAAAATCTTAAAGAATACTTTCTGTTTATAAAAATTCTTTTGATTATGGGATTATTAACAAAATCATCGGAGAGTTATAGGTCAGCGCCCATTGAGTTGACCAAGACCATCTGAGGGTTTGTGTCATTGTCTACTTTACAAGATTTAGGTGCTTTAGGTTGCTCAAATACTATTATATTTCTGCTCGGATTAGTTTGGCTCCAACCCTTGAAGTAAGTTTCATCAGTATTGTCCAGCCTTTCCATTATTATCTAAAAAATCCCACCTACAATTGGCGCCGTCTGTGGGGAGGCTCTTTAATACTATTGAATCCAATTTGTTTTATTCGTCATCTTATGTTCTGCACCTGTACCGCCTAAGCCTGCTGAATTTCCAGCGTGACAGGCTTCAGGGCCATCTCGTCTTGAGGTGTCAATAGAATCATCTTACAGACTTTCTGAGCACACTCTACTTGCCACCTCGGTCATTCCTTCTTCTAGACATACTGATCTCCGTCATCATTTGGATGATCGACGAACAGGACGGCACAAGCAAACCTCCACAGAGGTGACGCCTCGTCGAGCCCGGAGATCATTAAATTTATCGTCTTCTGCAAAATCCTGAGCGGATGATAGTGAAAGGGTGATTTCCGAACTCCGCCAAGAGATCAGTGATTTGAAAAAAGCAGCTAGAGGTATGTCCCTAGCAAAAGAAAGGCCGAGAAGAAGGCTTCAGAAGAGTGACCGAGAGAGATCTGGGACGTCTCTTAGTGCACACACTGAAGATTGGGCGGAAACTCCTTCACTAAAAGAGAAAGCCACCAGTTCGGTCGATCCTTCCGTCACAGTTCGGGCGACAAAGGGAAGTGACGAGCGTTTGGACAAAAGTGTGAGTGAACGCCATGATAGAAGCGCTTTACCTCCTATTGTACCAAAGAAAAAGGTAAGGCGAGGAAAGTAAGGAGCCGTCTGGAAGGCGCTGGATCTAGTATCATCATCACCTTTCTCTGAGGAAATAGAGCGAGCCAAACTACCAGAGAGATTCACGGCCCCTCGGCTCAAGGTTTACAATGGTCGGACAGATCCTGTTGCTCACATAAGCCATTATCAACAGAGGATGGCCTTGTGGCGTTATAATGACCAGTTGATGTGCAGAATGTTCCCGTCTAGTATGGGAGAAGTGGCACTTCGATGGTTTAATCAGCTGGAACGAGGAACAATCGGGTCCTAGAGTCAAATGGCCGAGGTATTCGTAGGGAGATTTATAACAAATAGTTGGAGGTCTAAGGGCTTGGACACACTCATGATGATTAGACTGGGCGACAATGAGTCGATCAAAGACTATTCGGCCAGATTTTGGGAAACTTATAATGAAATTGATGTCTGTGGGAGGATACAGCGCTTCAGACATTCAAATTGGGCTTACCTCCCAGTACTGGTCTGCGCCAGTCCCTGACCAAATGTCTCCCCACTAACCTCAAGAAACTAATGGACCAAGTAGAGCAGTTTGTAAGAGTAGAGGAAGATGGGGGCAACAATAGTACGATGCTACCTGAAGTTCCTGTGCGGCCCCCTAGCTCGAGATCTCAAGTCCGAACAGGCCAAGCTTCCAAGGCACCTTCGGTTCCGACCAATTATGCTCCGCCATCCTTCAAGGGTTTTCAGACAGTGTTCAAGGAGCCGATCTACCGGATACTGGATAAGATTAAAGGAGAGCCTTTCTTCGTATGGTCGCCCAAGCTGGTAGGTGACCCGGCGGCTCGGAATCATAACCTCCATTATCTCTACCACCGTGACAGGGTACATCTGACTGAAAATTGTCACAAATATAAAGCCCATTTGGAGCAATTAGTGGCGGACGGTCATCTTTTTGACTATGTTGATCCCAATTCGACCGGATATAAGGCACATGGGACCACCGCCAACCGTTCGGGGACCTTACGATCTGCCCCTACAGGTGTCATTCAGGTTATACACAATCCCTCATGCACTTCCATTTTTCCAGCATCTTTCAGATTAGATGTTTAGAAAGCTGCACACCTCAGACGGAGCTTTGGGATCCTGGATTCTGCCCATCTTTTGTCAACATCTTGTTCGGAAAACCTTGTCTCCCCTGCTCATCAAGTTGTCTCGTTTTCTGATGAAGACTTAACTGACGTTCAGATGCTCCACAGTGACTTTCTCGTTATAACTCTCAGAATTGGGAATTATGATGTGAAAAGGGTCCTGATTTACCAAGGCAGCTTCGTTGAGGTAATGTACAAAAGCCTGTATGAAAAATTGGGCTTGAAAGAGGCAAACCTCGACGACTTCTTATCACCAGTGTTCGGTTTCTTGTGTGAGTCGACAACCCAGTTGGGGAAGACTACACTTCCTTTATTGGCTGGGCTGATCAATCTTCAGACAGAGTTCATAGTCATCCATGGCTCCTCGCCATACAATGCGATCATGGGAAGAGACTGGCTGCACCAGATGAGAGCCGTCCCATTAACTTTGCACCAGAAGCTATGTTTCCCTACCAAGGATAGGATTATGGAGGTAAATGGCGACCAGGTAGCGGCAAAGCAGTGTGTCCTAGCAGCCATCAATCGCAAGGATCCTGAGGATAAACATTCCACCAAGGTTTCGTGACATTTACAGACACCTAGGACCATAACGGGAGAAAATAAGGCGGAGTAAGATCCTGAGAAGGTACATTTTGACCCTTCTAATCTCGAATTCTATTTTTTGGTAGGGATGAATTTATCCCTGGTTGATAGGGAAGAGTTGGTTGCCCTCCTCATGGAGTTCCGGGATGTTTTTGCCTGGTCGGTTTATGAGGCCCTTGGAGTCAGCCCGGATCTTGCTTGTCATTCTCTAAATATATCTCCCAAAGCCAAGCCCGTTAGTCAAAAGTGTCGGAAGTTGGCTTCCGAACGGGCTGAGATAGTTGTAAAGGAAGTAGATCGGCTGTTGGAAGCTAACGCCATTCGGCCAGTTCAGTACCCTACCTGGCTTTCTAACACTGTGGTAGTAAGGAAGAAAAATGTGAAATGGAGGGTGTGTGTAGACTTCACCGATCTCAACAAAGCCTGCCCGAAGGACTTATTCCCTCTTCTGAGAATAGACCAACTGGTGAATTCGGCTTCGGGCCATGAGAGGATGAGTTTCTTGGATGCTTTCCAAGGCTACCACCAAATTCCAATGGCTTTGTCCGACCAGGAGAAGACGGCCTTTATTACTCTCAAAGGAATTTACTGCTATAAAGTGATGCCTTATGGATTGAAGAATGCAGGAGCAACTTACCAGAGGATGGTCACTAGTATGTTCAGGCATTTGATTGGGAAGACTGTGGAGGTGTACATTGATGATATGCTGATAAAGAGTGTGGGAAAAACGAACCATATAGAAGACCTGGGGGAAGTTCTTGGAATCCTCTGAAGCAACAAGCTATGCCTTAACGCCTCAAAGTGTATATTCGGGGTTAGTTCGGGCAAGTTTCTGGGTCACATGGTTAGTTACAATGGAGTTGAGGCCAACCCGGACCAAATATCAGCGCTATTGAATCTCAAACCTCCTAAAGATGCCAAGCAAGTTCAACGTCTGACTGGGATGATTGCGGCATTTGGTCGGTTTATTTCTCAGTCGGCGGAGAAGTGTCGTCCGTTCTTTCGGCTGTTGGGAAAGAAAAGGAAGTTTCTGTGGGACAAAGATTGTTCGGCTGCATTTCAAAGAATAAAGACTTATCTTTCTTCTCCTCCTTGCCTCTCAGTCCCCTGTCCGGGAGAGCCTCTCTTCTTCTATTTGGCTGTTTCAGAGCATGCCGTTAGTGCAGTCCTGGTGCGGGAGACACATGAAGGCCAAAAGCCAATCTTTTTTGTAAGTAAGACCATGAATGAAACGAAGTCCAAGTATTTGCCCCTCGAGAGGGTTGCACTGGTATTAATTCAAGCTGCCAAGAAATTCTCGCATTACTTTCAGGCCAGTACTGTCATAGTTCGTACCGATCTCCCATTGAAAGTGTTGATGTACAGTTCGGACTTCTCCGGACGGATCACTAGGTGGGGAGTGAACTTGGGATCCCTCGGTGTCGAATACAAACCCCGAACCTCAATCAAGGGGCAGGTCTTGGCTGATTTTGTAGCCGAATTCCAAGGAAAAGGAGGAAATTCGGAATTGACCAATACCCTGAGCTATGACATTGATGCGAGCTCATCGGGTTGGAAGTTGTTTGTGGATGGGGCCTTGAATATGAGAGGAGCTGGAGCAAGAGCGGTCTTGATCTCTCCCAAGGGATTTATCCTGGAATAGGCCGTGAGATTGGGTTTTTTGGCATCAAATAACGAAGCTGAGTATGAAGCTTTGCTGATCGGTCTCAGAAGTGCTATACGATTGGGTGCCAACCATTTACAAGTCTTTTGTGATTCTCAGTTGGTGGTTAACCATATCTCAGGGGAATACTTGGCTTGAGATGAACGGATGCTGTCTTACCTCTCTATTGTCAAGTCTTTGCTCTCCAAGTTTGATTTTGTGCAGGTGGAGCAGATCGGAAGAGAGCATAACTCCCATTCGGATATCCTTGCCAAGCTGGCAACTGCCTTGGAAACCGATCTACATAGAACTGTGACAGTAGAAGTTTTGAGCACCCCGAGCATCCTGATTGATACCGCAGACAGAATTTGCAGTACTAGCTCGGTAGCAAGTTGGATGGATCCCCTGATAGCTTACTTGCGGGATGACTGCTTGCCTGAAGATCCAAAGACGACCAGTATCATCAAAAGAAAAGCTCCAAGCTATTGGTTATCTAAAGAGGGAAGTCTATATAAAAGGTCTTTTTCAGGACCTTACTTGTTGTGCGTACATCCGAACCTAGTAGATAACCTTCTGTTTGAGATCCATGAAGGTATATGTGGAAGTCATACTAGGGGTAGATCGTTGGCCCACCGAGCAATGTCGCAGGGTTATTGGTGGCCATATATGTAGAGCGATGCTGTTCGATATGTCAAGAAATGTGACAAGTGTCAAAGATTTACACCGAAGATTCACCAACCGGCTCGAGAGCTTAATCCATTGTCAAGCCCATGGCCTTTCGCTCAATGGGGCTTGGATATAGTGGGCCCTCTTCCTCGGGCACCGGGAAACAAGAAATTCCTAATTGTGGCGACAGATTACTTCACCAAGTGGATAGAAGCCGAACCACTCTCTCACATTCGTGAAGTGGATACTAAGCGTTTTTTATGGAAGAGCGTTATCACTAGATTTGGAATACCATGGGTAGTCATCTCAGACAACGGTACACAGTTTGAAGGTAAACTTTTCAAGAGCTTCTGTTTGGACCTGGGTATCAAAAATTTCTTCTCCTCACCAGCTTATCCTCAGGCGAATGGTCAAGCTGAGGTTTCAAATAAAGTAATCTTAAATGGAATAAAGAAGAGATTAGAAGAGGCCAAAGGCAGGTGGGTCGAGGAGCTCTCGAGTGTTATGTGGACCCATAGGACGACGAGAAGAAGGTCAACAGGGGAGACTCCGTTTGCACTAGCGTACGGTGTGGAGGCTGTTATTCCACTTGAGGTCGGCCTACCAACGACCTGAACAACGGAGTTTGATGCCGAAGAGAATGAATGCAATTTTCGAAAAGATTTAAATTTGTTGGAGGAAAGGAGAGATATGGCAACGATAAGATTGGCCTCGTACTAGCACCAGATGAAAAGAGGATATGACAAAAATATAAGGCTCAGGAGCTTCCAAGTTGGAGACTTAGTGCTCCGGAAAGTGGTGACAAATACCAGAAACCCGAACGATAGTAAGCTTGGACCGAACTGGGAAGGGCCATATAAAGTGATGTCATTTGCTAGAGTAGGAGCATATAGACTGGTAGACATGGATGGTAAACCAGTCCCTAGGCCTTGGAATATATGTAATCTTAAAAAGTATTTTTTCTAAGATAATTTGGTTAGAATAATGATAAATGTTGTTAATGTTTGTCCCATATAAAAAACAATTGTTCAGATTCGCTCTGCGGGAGTGTCATAAGTTAAAAAACCATTGTTCGGATTCGCTTATCACTTCTGCGGGAGTGTCGTAAGTTAAAAAACCATTGTTCGGATTCGCTTATCACTTCTGCGGGAGTGTCGTAAGTTAAAAAACCATTGTTCGGATTCGCTTATCACTTCTGTGGGAGTGTCATAAGTTAAAAAACCACTGTTCGGAACTGCTTATCACTTCTTAGGGAGTGTCATAAGTACATCATTTAAAAATTGGGTGTTGAGAAATAATTCGTCCCATTTGAGGAAGTGGTAGGAGTATCCTATTGTCTGAATCCACAACGTAACGAAAGAATACTCCTGTTCGGAAAGGGATTGGCTTCCTAAAATATGCTAAGGTAAGATCCCTCTTTCTTATAAGATGATATCCATGACAGGTTTAAGTTCAGTATTTATTTCAAAATTCATTAAACAGTGAAAAAATTTGGGAAGTTTATTTTGATAAACTCTTTGCATTCTCGAATACTCCACACACCTTCGTATCTTTGGTTATTTATGGATAATGCGAGATAATATAAAGTTAATGATCATAATGAGTAAATTAAAAGCACAATTCGTAGTTAAGAGGCCAATGCTAAAATTAAAATTAAAAAATAAACTTGAACTTAAAATCCCAAATGTAAGGAATTCTGTTACGAACGAAAAAAGTGAATAAAACAAGAACCAAAATCACAAAAACTAGTCTAATTATCAAATTGAAATAAAATACTACGAGCTTGGGGATTGTCCGGGCACATCTACTATTCGGTCAGTTAGTTCGGGTTGTGAACTCTCTTGAGGCTGGTCCTTTTCCCCTTATGCCTCCTCGGTTTCTTCTTCTTCTTCTTCTCCCTTGTCATCTTCTTCATCAGCTTCGTCATCGGAATTTTTGAGCCCTGCCTTGGGGTATGGGAGAGGGTGTTGGCACGAAGGAAAAGATCAGACGTCTCTGACTGTTCGGTCTTACTCAGAGCAGACTTCCACTCATGCCTGAACCCGCTGTTGTATACCATCTGGAACTGAGCTTTGACTTCGTCTATAGCTCCTTCTTTCCCCAGTTTCTTCCCCTTCGCCATTCCCTCTTCCATTCCATCTTCATGAGCTTTTCCGATCAAAAGAAGGCATTCGAACTCGAGTTTCTTCATCTTCTCTCGCATCCCAGTTAGTTCCGCCTCCATTTGGACCCGTTTTGCCTCCTCAGTCCGTGCTCGTTCTTCGGTTTCTTTCATAATATTTAGATTTTTGAAGTGTTCTTCCTCCAATTTCTTATAATTATTGGCGGCATTTTCCAGCACTTTGGACATGTTTTTCTCATGTTCGGCGTCCTTTTTCAGCAGTTTTTCAATTAGTCTGAAAACCCTCGCCTCCATGGACAGGACGCCTTGAGTAGCTTGAGTTAAAAAAAATAATAATAATAAATAAAAATAAAAATACAAATAAAAAACATATATGTAAAAAGTAAAGTGGGATTCAAAATGCTATAAAAGAGGGTATATAAACGAACGCATATAAAAACATATAAGTACATTAGGAGAGAAACATTACCATCGTTAGGTTTCGGGTAATATGGCGGAAGACTAGCCCGGACTGCCTGCCTGCCCATTGCTTCATGTCTTTAGGCAAGTAAGCTGCAAAGGCCAGGCCATGGGCTACTTAAGCCGAGACTTCTGTCTTGGAGTCATCCAGGATGGTGTCCCAGACAGAAATTGGATTTGGGCCGAGCAGCAATGCGGGATCCCATGCTTCCGATCGGGAAGAGGAACCTTCAGCTGGTATTGAAGAGGGTTCAGTCCGGCCTTTTTTCTTTTGGGGACTCGTTTCTTCCCCTTGGTCGGATTCGTCAATATTATGAACCGTAGGCGGTGGGAGAGGGGGTTCTTGCTCGGCAGAAGGTTGAGTGGTTATTTCGAGCTCCATGGTGTCTGTCGCTGGCTTCTTTAATTTCTTCCCAGCTCCAGCACCCTTACTTTTGCCTTTTCTTCTCCCTTTCACTGTCTCGGAAGGACTTGCATCGGCCGTTTTACCCATTAGCTTGAATGGGTTGATTGGTGGCACCATTTCGCACACTTGGCTCGAGGGGATTAGATCTGGGTGATCCTGAGGCTGTTCGACCTTTGCCGGTTATGCCACGTAGAGGACATTGGGCTCCACTTCAACAGCTTGCGACCTGGGGACGGTAGGGCCCTCAAGGAACGACTTGATTTGTGGTTCGTATCTTAATAACAGGGGGGCTGATCGGGGTTCTCCTCTCTGGTCGACGTATATATTGGTTGATTGTACTTTTTTGACTAGTACGAGATCCGCTTGATCTTTTAGCGCTTCAAGTCAAGATGAATCTGTAAAAACTTTCAAAATTAGAACTCATAATAAAGCATGTTAGTGTTGTTCAGTCGCATAAGAAACTTGGTCGGATTGTTTCTTTTAGGACAATAGTGTTAAAAGTCCTAACTTGGGTACCTAAATGGGCTCCGACAGGCAGATCCATCTGTAAACCAATCACCCGAGACCCTTAAAAAATCTTTATCGTACCCCTTGTTAGTGTCGGGAAGACCGTTCACTAATTTTGTGTTCACTTCCTTGGCTTTTAAGTGGCAAAAGGTTTTGGAATCCTCTCTCGGACACATATATTGGTAAACGGATAAGATTTCCTTGGGAGCCAAATTCACCCCTAAGAGACGGTTTAGAGAAGCTACACCCATTATAATCCTAAAAAGGTTAATGGACACTTGGGAGGGAGAGGTGTTCACAGTCTAAAGGAAATCTATGAGTAGCGAGTGGAGCGGAAACCTAATGCCGCCCTCCATTACGGCCATGACCGGAAGTAGAATCTTGTTATTATTTATTACGGGTAGGTTGTCTAGGTGGCAATATGTCAGGGAAATGGAAGGGGGGACATGGTATAATTCCCTAAATCGGGCCATATTGTCTTCCATGTTTACTAGCCGAGCTAACTTGCTCGCCCTAGCCCTAGATTGAGCTTTAGCCATACTATCAAAGTCAGACACTTGAGAAAAATAAGCAAGGATTGTAAAAAGACTTACAGAGAAAACAGTCCTGAGAGTCGGAGCGATGAACTTTGGAGAGTTGAGAGGATATACGACTGAATAAAAGGGAGAAAAGTGAGCAAATGATGAAATTGTGAGACTATAAAAATGTCAACCTGGTTCAAAAAGGGGGGAAACTTTCCCCCTTAATCTTTCTCTCTTTAATTTTTCTTGGAAAGGCGCGATGATCAGGTGGCGGTTCATCATGTCTATCCTTGGGAATCGTACACGTTGATTCCGACTTCCTCAGGAGTTACTCGAGGAAGCCGAAATCAGGGGGTAATTAGAGGGGTAAAAAACTATTCGGAAACTATCACTTTTAGAATTAACCTTATCTGTTCGGATTATAATTAAGCAGAGTTTATATTGAACAGTTGCTCGGTTCCATTTAATATAAGTACGGAAAACTTAAACTGATGACAAGATAGAAGTTTAATCCAGAATACCGCATTTAATGTGAACTAAATATCAAGTTAAGATCGGGATCATTAAATGTAGACAAAATATCAAGTTAATGTCAGGATTATTACAAATCAAATGGGGGATAAACGATGCAAATGAGCTGTAAATGGCAGGCATTAATACCATGCAGAAAAAGAAGGAGGAAGAGGATAAAGCAAAGAAAGAGAAATATCTCAGAAGAATGAGAGGGTATAAATAAAGTTAAAAACAACGATAAAGGGGTTCCTCTAATTACAATATTTGATGGGAGAGAAAAATCTTAAAGAATATTTTCTGTTTGTACAAGTTCTTTTGATAATGAGATTATTAACAAAATCATCGGAGAGTTATAGGTCAGCCCCCATTGGGTTGATCAAGACCATCTGAGGGTTTGTGTCATTGTCTACTTTACAGGATTTAGGTGTTTCAAGTTGCTCAAATACTATTATATTTCTGCTTGGATTAGTTCGGCACCAACTCTTAAAGTAAGTTTCATCAGTATTGTCCAGCCTTTCCATTATTATCTAAAAAATCCCACCTACATATATGTAGTCCTGAATAAGGGAGGGCATCCTTTTTCACCGAGTAATCACTCAATTGGCTTAAGTGTCAATGTCAATGACATCATTGCCCTCTTGTTTAGAGGTTCCGATTCTCTCTCTCAAAGTTTTCTTTGTTAGTTAAAATTTTCACCAACCCATCCAATTACCATAAAATATGAATTTGCTTACGACTGATGGGGTTAATAAAATTTGAATTTGCTTGGAATTGATGGGTTGACAAATGTTAAGAGGAGTAATTCTGACCGAATGAGGAAGGAAGTGCCCTCTTGTTTAGAGGTAAGGATGGCAATGGGTCGGGTTTCGCCCCGCCCTGCCCTGTTTAGAGACCCGCCCCCAAAAAATCCGTTTCCTGCCTTGCCCCGTTAGTTTCAATGAGTACCTGTTTAACCTGACTCGATAGTACCCGACGGGTACCCGACCCGAACCCGATTTTTTTTTTTTTTTTTTATACCACTCTTCTGGCACTGAATTGTCGGTGAAAAACTGTATTTATATATAAATATATATATATAATGAGAAATAGGTTTCTGTAGAAAACGTTTAGTATGATTAATTCTAGTTGTACTTGGTCCAAGACCAAACTTACTTGGGCCCTACTTATACACGAACTAGGTTGGTTTTGGACTTAACATCTGGTATTGTAAATTTGTAATTATAGTCTAAAGTCCAATAAGTAGAAGCATTTGTTTTTTGTGGGTCAGTTTGTTGGAGTAAACCATTCCAGCCTATAAATTTTTGTTGTAGAAGTTGTATGGGCACAATAAGGTTGTAACTAAGTTTTTCCTCCCTGCAGCAACATGTTGCACTTTTACTCAGATACAGAAACAACCATTAAGGTTGCTGAAATTGGCAGCAACTTCCTCTATGTTGAAACTCGAACCTAAGAATAAATCAAAATGACAACAGTTCTTTATTATTATTAAATTAACCAAGTAAGTGCTTTCAAAATTAAAAGCAAGGTCATGTGAGATCCCAAATCCATGCTGCAGAAATACAAATTTGATGCAGGGCACATTCAGCCATATATGCAAACATAACTGTCCAACTAAATGGATTAAATTCCAAGGAAGGTCTTTAGACTTATGGTTGTCAAATACTCGGCATTTCAACAGTAAAGGCAGTGAAAACGTGTAACAGACACACAGACACTAGTTTTGTTCTTACTAACTCACCAGGTTGCTACTAGCAATACAAAGAGAAGAATCACTAAGCATCTTTGAAGTCCAAAACTAAGATAACAGATAACACTGTCATAACCTCTGTAGCACAATACAATAGCCAATGGAACTACTTTTACATAATCTATAACCAGTGTGTATATGTACACATAAAAGAATCAAACAATGGCATCAATTTCAGCTTCCTCAAGTTGGAGTAGTCCATGCTCTATCATCATCACATCAATTTCTATGTTCTTTCCTCCGCTCTCAACAACCTAATAGATAAAACATACGCAATAACTTTGAATTAAAAATATAAATTATAACAACCATTCTAGGTGCAATTAGTAGTAAAATCATAAGAGTGGTACCTACACAAAAACTTTCAAAAAGCAACAACTCATTTCAATTAGTTCCGCAAGCTCCATGGCACCACTTTCCTCCTCTTCATGATCATCATAGTCCTCAAGAATGTTTTGAATTGTGGCATCTTCTGGCATGGGTGAAGAACCTACAATAAAAAATAATAACACAACACAAAATAAACCTCATTACATATTCACAAAAGAATCAATAATACAATCATGATTTCATGAAACAAATAAAATTGCTTACCTTTAAGTTCACTCCATAACCAACTTTGTGCACACATCAATGCTTCTAAGGTTCTTGGATGAAGACGGCTACGGTGTGGACTCAACAATCTCCCACTAGTACTAAAAGCAGACTCTGATGCAACGGTTGTCACAGGAATAGCTAAAATATCTCTTGCAAGGCGTTGCAAAGTAGGATACTTCAATCCATTGTGATTCCACCAACCCAAAATATCAAATATTTCACTTCTTTTCAATACTCCTTCCTTAATATATGTATCAAACTCTTCTACAACACTCTCACTTTTTTTGTTTCTGTTATTAGTAGTATTACTAACAAAAGAATCAAATTTCCTTAACCGGTTCTGCACAAAGTCATGTGAAACAATTTCCATAGAAGATGGAGGTAGAGAACAACTTGCTTCTTCATCCGAGTTTTCACTACCATACTCCGCAAGCAAGTCAAAAAAGATTTTCTTAATTTTTTCAACTTTCTTCAGAACCCCTACTACGACCATAGACCTGTTGGTAATAATATTCCATTATCTTCATTTTATACCTAGGATCTAAGATAGCCGCAATACACATGATCCCATTGACAACACTCCAATAATCATTAAATTTCTCTAACATTTTTGATGCCATAAGCTTGATCAATTCATTTGGACTTACAATCCACTCATTTAATTCCATCTTTAATTCACACAACATTGGAAAATATTCATTAGCTGTAGGGTAGGTAGTGCCAGAAAACAACTTTGTAACACTGTAAAAAACCTCTAGTTTCTCACAGATGTCTTTTGCTACCTCCCAATCTCTCTCATTTGGCATGCAAGTGTATAAAGCATCAAAATGCCTCAAACGGGAAAATACATCTTTATAAATTAATGCACTTGAAAGCATCAAATAAGTAGAGTTCCAACGAGTCTTACAATCAAGTACCAATTCCTTGGTATTTGAAATACGCAAGTGTCGACTTGATTCATCAAATTTTTGCCTTCTCTTTGGTGATGCTGTCCAAAAAAGTACACTATCCCTAATTCTCTCAATGCCATCACCAATTACAGCTAAACCATCTTGAACCACCAAATTCAATATATGAGCAGCACACATCGCATGTGTAATAATGATCCACCTAAAGCAAGTGAACTAACTTCAAGCTTTTCTAACAAAATTCTCATCATAGCATCATTTGTGGTACAATTATCTACAGTCACTGTTGATAACTTCCTATCAACATTCCACTCTAAAAGACACTCTAAAAGAACAGTAGAAAGGACTTCTTTTGTGTGTGGAGATGGTACATAGATAAACCTAAAACAAATCAATTAAATAATTACAACATACTTTAACAAAAGCTACTACAATCAGTGACAAATTTTAAAAAAATAATATAGCTTAATAAAAATTTACCTCATAATCTGGCTTTCCAAAATCCAAGAGTCATTGATGTAGTGCCCTATGACTACCATGAACCCTCTCTTCTTATTACTTGAAGTCCACATATCCGTTGTGATGGCAACTCTACTTCCATTATTGTCAATCTTTGCCATGGACTTCTACTTCGCATAATCATATATCTTCAATATGTCTCGTTTCAAAGTATTTCTTGAACCAACTTAAAATTTGGTTGAAGACCACTCACAAATTTTCTAAACCCAACATGATAAACCATTGCAAGAGGGTACTCATGCATAATGACCATGTGGGCAAGATCCTCCCTCGAACCCTCTTGGTCAAAATTATATGGGCTCGCACTCACTTTCTTATTCGTCCTTTCCTTGCTCTTTCATTATGACTTGTCTCCTAAGATCCCCTCGAAGCTTCAATGATGGACATCTCTCAAGATGAGTACGTAAATGATTTGTCCCTTGTTTACTTTCTCCCAACAAATGCTTCTTACAATAGTTGCATTGGGCCTTCATCTTCCCCTCAACCTTTTTTAACTTAAAATGATTCCATACTGCCGATGTTCTCTTTCTTTTACTAACCCCCTCTTGTATATCCTCCACTTCTTGTAGATTCTCAATTGGAGTAGTATCCTCGTTGGAGGCGGTGTCCTCTACTAACACCGGCGTTGAGGCAGTGGCCGTGTTAGACATATCTCTACATACACAATATCAAAGTAAATGAGTATAGGACTTATCGAGAAATCATGCAAGCAACAATATGATAACCAACACCAAGACATGAGATAATTAGGAAATAGGTAAAGCTGAAACCCCCACATCACATTCAATTCACACATCAACTGTAATGCTAACAACACAAAATTAACCAAATGCCAAAGGCCTTAATCTCAGAAGTCAAGAACCAATATAGGATTTTTTTCATATATATATAAAGCATAAAAGGTTGCTTCTTACAACCTTTTTTTGAGGAGTGGGGGTGGGGTTAGTAAGCTTCTTAAAGCCTTACCACAAGATGTCTAGCACAATAAACAGTTGACTACAACACTGACCACCAAACCTAAGGTATTCAACATGACAATTCTTCAAACGAATTTATAACAAAATACATAAATATAATCTGCAGTTTAAGTATGATATGGAAAAGCTGCACAAATAATCACCTCATCACAAAAATGTAACTTCACATATTGGGCATATTATCTAGAAACTGAAAAAACTGAGATTTGTACTCTTCATTCCCTTCTAAAGCACTGTTAATGACAATGTGTTATCACAAAAACCTGCCTGAAGAAACATGGAACAAAACAGAACAGTAGAGGACTTAGTCAAAAGTATGACCAACTACTACTCAAGGTATCGTGTGTGGTCGTCCATTTTGGGTTCATGCTATGTCATTTATTATAACCAAAAAGATAAAAAGGAGAATGCCTTTGTGACAATAATTTCAGATCAATGTCAATCTTTGCCTTCTTTAAACTATGCATGTGATCCAATTCAATGTTTGCCAAAATTGAAAATGACATCCTGAGAATGGTCCCCTTGCAGTGAATATTTTTCACTTATCATCATGCTTTTTCCATGATTGGATTTACCATTGTTATAGTACATATCCTACGAATCACCTTAAGGATGAGAGGATGCACATGCTTGGTAGGTGATATATTAAATCCCTATATGACGTATTTTGAAAGAAATGTAAGAAGCCCACGGCTATAGAATAGGAGCTTAAACTTAAAGCAACACCATGAACAAGAGGGTCTAGTAGTACTTCCATAGATGCGAAAGATCATAGAAATATCCAGTGCCCCAACATTCACTTCAACAAAAAATGAGGGTTGAAGTAGAACCTACAACTAGCCTAACTGCCCAAGAGAATTAATTAAACAGCACGTTCTAAACTACAAAATAGAGGAAATCAAAGATCCTCTTAGAGGACTTTGGTCGAACACCTAGGAGATATAGCCATTTTTTCCTACACACAATCTGTTTTTTCAAAACCAACAAAAACCCAGATACCAAACAATAACAATAACCGAATCATGATATAAAAATTAAAAGAAATTGGGTCTGAAACCCAAAGTCAAAATTAGCATAACAAAGCTTCGAAAAGCACAGAAAATATTAAAGCAAAAACATATGGGTGTGGACTCAACAATCTCCCATAATAGAAAGTAGAAACATATATATTATTGAGTAGAAATATACCAGATCTTCCAGTGAACGATCGGAGAGGAGCAGAGGAGCGTTGTAGATCTGTGAAGTGTGACCACTGAACCAGCCTCAATGCACCGAGAAATCGTCCGATGAGGTGAACGATCAGAGAAGTCTCGACGATAAGGTATGATCGGAAAGACTCAGAGACTTAGAGAGAGGCTCGACGGGGCAGGACGGGTTAGATCGGAAAAGAGAGAGACTGAGAGGTTCGGGTCAGACTTGTAGAAGGATTTTTAGGTTTTTTTTTTTTTTTTTTAAATAGTTCGGGTCAGATTCGGGTTTTTCAATAAAACCCGACCCGTTAAAAACCCGTTTCGAAAAAAAAAAAAAAAAAAAAAAAAAAAAAAAAAAAAAAAAAAAAAAAAAAAAAAAAAAAAAACCGACCCGATACCCTATTACATAAACAGGGCGGGGCGGGTACTCGCGGGTCGCGGGTTTATTGCCATCCTTATTTAGAGGTTCCGATTCTCTCTCTCAAAGTTTTCTTTGTTAGTTAAAATTTTCACCAACCCATCCAATTACCATAAAATATTAATTTGCTTACGACTGATGGGGTTAATAAAATTTGAATTTGCTTGGAATTGATGGGTTGACAAATGTTAAGAGGAGTAATTCTGACCGAATGAGGAAGGAAGCTTTACGACCATCCAATTTTCAATGAGAGAATTGTGAAAGGAACCCCTTGGTTTCTCTCTCTAAATCCCTCAATCTCTCTCAACAATCACACACAATCAACACACAATTTGAATAATCCAATCCGATAGGATGGACCCCCTTGGATTTATGAAGAAAACCTCCTAATTCTTAATGAATTCTACCAACTAAATCTATAAACTCCTAGAGAGAATTCCTAAGAGAACAATGGAGTTATTTGGATAATGAGCAACAATGGAGGAGTGGGAGAGATAATATCTCATGTGTTACCCAAATATCAACCTAAGAGGGGGGGTGATTTAGGTTGAGGCAAACTTTTTCGATTTAAATGCGGAATTAAAAACTATCTTCAAATAGCAAATGTTGACTTAGCAAATGTTTGATCACAATTCAATTGCAATATAGATATGATATGAAATCAAGCACAAGTATATATATAAGCAATTAAATATATAAGAGATAGAGAGAGAGAAAATCAAACACGATGATTGTTATCGAGGTTCGGCTTCCGTGCCTACGTCCCCACCTCAAGAACACTTCTTGAGGATTCCCCAAATCCACTATTTGACAATCTTCTTTTGGGTGAAGATAAAACCGTTACAAATCTTCCTTACACAGTGAAGAGTAACCACCGAGTGAAAAATCCTTTTCACTCCTTAGGATTTATACCAAAACCCTAACACAAAATACTCACAGGTTTCAACAAAGTATTTGTTGTACAAGATAAGGCTCTCTCAAAGAGTAATTGTACACAATATGCTCACTCTAATAGTATATCAAGGATTTGATCAATATGGCTCAAAAAGTGTTTAGAGAAATTTTCAATCAAGGATTTTGAATGATATGAAAATATAAGCTTGAGAAGGATGGATTGATGTATAAGATGTTATCTTTTCTATCTTTGATTTCTCTTGTATGCTTAGTGTTTAGAAATGAAGAAAGGGTAGTATTTATAGCCATCATGTTGTCTTGCATTCTTCTTGATTTTCAATCAATCAATTTGCTTTCTTTGAAAACTTTTCTTCTTAAGATTTTTCAACCATAATTGATATGGTTGTCTTGCATGTGAATTTCAATCAAGTTGCTTTCTTTGAAAACTTTTCTTCTTAAGATTTTTCAACCATAATTGATATGGTTGTCTTGCATGTGAATTTCAATCAAGTTGCTTTCTTTGAAAACTTTTCTTCTTAAGATTTTTCAACCATAATTGATATGGTTGTCTTGCATGTGAATTTCAATCAAGTTGCTTTCTTTGAAAACTTTAAGAGATTTTTCAATTGATATGGTTGTCTTATATTTGAATTTCAACCAATCAAGTTGTCTTTGAAAACTTTAAGAGATTTTTCAATTGATATGGTTGTCTTTTATTTGAATTTCAACCAATCAAGTTTGTCTTTGAAAACTTTAAGAGATTTTTCAATTGATATGGTTGTCTTATATTTGAATTTCAACCAATCAAGTTTGTCTTTGAAAACTTTAAGAGATTTTTCAATTGAAGTTGGTTTTAAAGTTGAGCCTTAAAGATCAAATCTTAATAAACTTTACAAAACCTAACTCTTACTTCTCATATGTCTCGGATCATTGTCTTTGAGCTTGATTTCTTTGTCTTGAGTCTTGATGACTTTGATCTTCAATGAATTTGCAACTTATCAACTTTGCATTTGCTTGATATTTGAATTGGCCATCTTGGTCCAATTAAATCAATAGTCAAAATTAAGCTTTAGAACATAAATCATTAGTTCATATGAAAATATCATTAATGAACAACTTAAAATCATGGTTATCATCAAAACTGCATGAATGTCCTTGGATTAATTAACCAATTAATAATTATTGAAACCTTGAGGCTAACATCATGCACTCCTCTCATTGGCCGAGCATGCTCTCCTCTCATTGGCCGAGAGGATCATGCATTTGTCATGCATTCTCATACTCCCCTCTCATTGGCCGAGCCATGCTCTCCTCTCATTGGCCGAGAGGATCATGCATTTGTCATGCATTCTCATACTCCCCTCTCATTGGCCGAGCCATGCTCTCCTCTCATTGGCTGAGTTGGTCATGCATTTCTCATGCACAACCAAGGTACAACCTTAGGATCTCTAACAATTAAGTACAAGGGGTTAAAGCCTAGGAATGTACTAGACCCTTAATGCACTTAATTAACTAACAAGGTACAAGCTTAAATAGCTTGGACCTTACTAATCATGAATGTAAGCTAATACATGTTTAATCAAATGTTAAGCTAAGCCAATCCGTGCCTTAGTGGCTAGGGTAAGCATACCCACGGATGTGGGATGGTTGGGGTCTTAACAAATTGTTAGGTGTTCCATCAGCCACATAGAAAAATGACTTTGTTTTTTTTTTTTATTGATGCAGCGGTCCATCTAAGCCGCATTTTAAAATTTGTTTTTTATTTGATGCAGCGGTCCATTTAAGCCACATTTTAGAATTTATAAATTAATTAATAAATTACAAGTGATATAGTCCGTTGGACTACCGAATCAGCTTGCTGACTGGACTGCAACTACCGATCATAATAAAACTAGATTGACCTCGTACCAAAAAAAAACAAAGAAATGACGAGTCTGATATAAATTTCCTGGAAGTGCACCTCCTCTTCATTCATAGCCGAATCAGATCAGATAAACATGATGGAACAGAAGAAAGAATAAGACGAAAGACGTTATCTGCACTCAGCCGTGACGACCACTCGCTCACTCCCTTCACTCCAGGTCCTCCACGTGTCATCCGAAACTTCCGTTGATACCAGATACGATATGATGTAAGATTAGCCCCAACGCCCATTCACTCAAATTCTTGCCCATTTCTCTCTACCAAACAATATAAATATATATATACATATCTGCTTTGACCTCGAACCGAGCACCAATTGATTCCAATCTCATCTTTCCTAAGAAAGACAGAGAAAAATGGATCACGCGGCGGAGGCGCACCGGACGGACTTGATGACCATAACGCGGTACGTGCTGAACGAGCAATCAAAGCACCCGGAGTCACGCGGCGATTTCACCATCTTGCTCAGTCACATTGTTCTCGGTTGCAAGTTCGTCTGCTCTGCTGTCAGCAAGGTCTCTCTCTCTCTTTCATTTCATCTAAAAATTTCGTTGGATTTTTCTTTCTTTTTATATTTGTGCATTTTAACAAGGATCTAGAGTGCAGGCGGGTCTTGCAAAACTCATTGGACTTGCTGGAGAGACGAATGTTCAGGCAAGTAGTAATTAATATATTTTTATTATAATTATTATTTTTTTTGTATCAAATTTATATGTGGTTTTTGTTCGTATAGGGTGAAGAGCAAAAGAAACTGGATGTGCTCTCGAATGAAGTATTTATCAAGGCTCTAGTAAGCAGTGGCCGAACAGTAAGTGACTGGAAGATTTGTTGATGCTTGCTTTTTAACTGAATTGATAATGATTTTCTGAGAGTGAGTTTGGATCTTCTTCTTCTTCTTTCAGTGCATCCTTGTATCAGAAGAGGATGAAGTGGCAACATTTGTGGAGCCATCTAAGCGTGGAAGGTGGTTTCCTTATATTTTCTTTTTAAATTGTTTGGGTCTCAGATATAAGACTTTATGTTAATTTATCTTAAATACTTTTTAATAATGTAGGTATGCTGTTGTTTTTGACCCGTTGGATGGATCATCCAACATCGATTGCGGGGTTTCAATTGGAACTGTATGATTTCTCATCCCGGGATATGATTAATGGTGTTATTATAATGATTTTTAAAATGAAGTAATTATTGATCCGAAATAGCTTGAAATTGCAGTAACTTATTGAATGCCTTGTCTTTCATCTAGATCTTTGGGATTTATATGGTGAAAGATAGTCAAGAACCAACTCTAGATGAGGTGTTGCAACCTGGGAAGAATATGTTGGCAGCTGGCTATTGCATGTATGGGAGCTCTTGCACGGTATAAATTCTGTTGAACCTTTTTCTTTTTTTAGCTTTTCTCTGCAAAGTTTACTTTTGGTGACACAATAATAGAGATGGACCACTTATTTGAGTAGTGAAACTTGTTTGATGACATGAAAGTTAGATTTGCGAAGATAAAGCTTATCGGGAAAGCCTAGCTTTTCTGGTAGAGCATCATCGAACAAATCCTCATTAGGAGGAATCAACCTGCCATTACTGACTGGATAGAGATGAAGGAGAAACTTACCTTCATCCTAGAGGGATAGGAAGATTTAGAAGAACTAGTCTATGAGTGTAACATTGATGAATCCAAGACATTGATGAAGAGTGTGATGGAGGCCCTAACTGCCTAGGTTGCATTCGAGCCATATCACCACCAATGGAACTCCCAAATAGTAGTCTTGATACACCTAAGGTGAGTGAAATTGAGTGTGCATTAGCACAACCTAATTACCTAAATAGGCCATAAAGAAAAAGAGTCTAAGGATTATAAGCCTTGAAGAGCTTAAAAGGGCAACGAGCGAATATTCAATTTCCCCTGCTACTCAATTTGCATATGATAGTTCTATCACCAGGTGTATAGACATGAGTCCTTTGAAGTCAAATCTAGGAAGCCTTTAGATCTCCTCCCGCTTTCACCACATATTAAAAGTATTTGGGTCAATAAGAACATATATGCATCATAAGATTGGTAAACAATCTCAAGCAAGTGATGATTCATACAAAATTTAGGGCGGTTCACGTTTTAT
Source organism: Fagus sylvatica (assembly GCA_907173295.1). Classification (NCBI taxonomy): domain Eukaryota; kingdom Viridiplantae; phylum Streptophyta; class Magnoliopsida; order Fagales; family Fagaceae; genus Fagus; species Fagus sylvatica. The sequence continues at coordinate 21,615,773 of OU015764.1, forward strand.
GGAATTTCCAGTCGAAGATTGTGTCATGGTTCCAATTAGACTCGAACTGTTCCCCTATGAAGTCGTTAGGCAACTGCAAGCCCATAATGAAGTGTTGAAATGGGTTGTACCAAATGCATATGATAATGATTTTCCATCTCATTATGAAAGTAGCTCCGCCTTTAATGTTGTGGATCTGGTTACTTATAAAGGTCCAAGAGTTATTGCATATGATACTTTCAATGAGCTTTCCCATGATCCCATTAAAATCCCAATGACTCATCCAACACCACCAAACCATTTTCCAACACGTAAAGAACATATTGATGTTACTTTGGATGAGTTGATTGGTTTCTATTAGGGATGGAGGAGTTCAACGCTACCTAATTCGTTGGAAGGAATGGCTAGAGTCAGACTGCACCTAGATCACCAAAAAATAGTTCCAGCACCTAGACCCTAATCTGAAAGAGTACTAACCAGAGCTATTGTTGATGGGTTTGAATGTTTCCCACCCCGGAGAGTTGGTGCGGCACCAAAATTATTGCTAATTTGAATTTGAATTTCCGTTGATGCAACTTTATTATGATCGATAATTATGTGGGATTACAATTATGGTTTAATTATTTTCTTTATTGATGTTTCCTAGAAGCCTATTTAAAAAAGGCTTTGGTAAACATAAGGGACAAGTATGATTGATGAATAAAATTTATGTTGGAATTTCCAATAGCTGGGTGCTGATCCCTAGCAATCTAGGTGTTGTCCCTATGTTTTCCCGCTTGATGTTGACTTCAAGCAACCTAGGTGCTGATTCTTAGGCCTATCTTTTCTTTTTCTTTGTTCTATTTGCCTCTCCCAATTTTTTTTTTTGAACTTGGGTTGCATCACCATTCCAATTGGAAAAATTGGCTCTATCATTATTTATATAAAAAAAAAATGGATAGAGCTTACCTCCAACCCGATTTGGAGAAATTTTCTTTCAATCAACTACGTGTCAATTAAATAGACTATCCACATGTATTATTTGGAAAAGTCACATGACTCATTAAAAAAACCATTGTGACTAAAAATACACGTGGATGGTTTATTTAATTGCCACGTAGTGGGTTGGAGGTAAACTATTTCCAAAACAAAATTGGCTCTATCATTACCATATTGATTTGATGAGTGTATCTTAGAATAAACTAATGACCTTTAATTGAATCTTCTTTGATGATGGATGTAACAAATAATGAAACTTTCTTTATTTGTATCTAGACTTTAACTTTGATACGTCATCTTTTCACTTGGGGACGTAATGATTTTGCAGTTTGTGTTGAGCACTGGAACTGGTGTTAATGGCTTCACCCTTGATCCATCTCTTGGGGAGTTCATTCTAACTCATCCAGATATCAAGGTATATATATGTTATTTGAATATCAGACATATCACATAAACCATCCTGTTCTGCATAAATGCTACCCTGGAATCTGGATATTGCTTCTCAAGAGTAAATTTGCTTCATTAGTTTTTACTAATTGTCTCTATATTATTTACAATATTCTGATCCTAACTGTCTGCACTTAGTATTCTGACAGAATTGGCTTCGGGGTGATCATGCATGTGTTCTTTTCTTAAATGGAAGAGGGATCAATATTTTAATTCACATATATGTTATAAGGGACACATACTGGCTCTGTATATAGCATCACTGATTTATCTTGGGAGTATCTAGAACTTGTTTGTCATATGCCTTTCTGCACAGATTCCAAAGAAAGGAAAGATTTATTCAGTAAACGAAGGAAATGCTAAGAACTGGGATGGTCCAACAGCCAAGTATGTTGAATTCAATCTCTCTTTTCTTTTTTTTCTTCTTGGTTCTTTAGTGATTTTGTGACCTCTTGTCTCTGTTTATATTTTTTTGGGTTATCTTTTTTGGGGGACTTAGGTATGTGGAAAAGTGCAAGTTTCCAAAAGATGGTTCATCACCAAAGTCTCTAAGATACATTGGAAGGTATTATGGTTATGAACCTAGCTACTATATATTTCCAGGTGTTGGAATGTTTTCTGATATTTGGTTACTGGCTTGCAGCAATTAAATTTCTTGTAGTTATTGTCACCATTGAATAACAGTTCTAATCATTAGATGATAATGGAGTCCGTTCTTGGTAAGCAGTGGTTGTCTAAGATAATTAGTAATATTTTCTGCATACAGACATTGAACTATTGTTTCTGCCAACCAAAAAGAAATAAAATAAAATTAAGAGGTGGCTTCTTTAATGTTTTCTTGCCATGCTTAGCTATTACCAGGGGTGTCAAATGGGTGGGTTTGGGTGGGTGATAAATGGGTTGGGTCCTTAAAAACCCAATTGCCCATTTAGGCCCATTTAACAAAATATGTATGGCTCATATCCAACCCAACTTATTAAAACTCAACCCACTCATTTACCGAGTTATTTTATGTATGTAAATGGTCAAAATATCTTACAACTTTTAAAATGATAAAAATGCCCATAAAAATGACAAAAATATCCCCAAATGATCAATAAGTGGGTTTGGGTAAATTTGTTAGATGCCCAATAAGCAACCCAATTAAAGTCCAATTAAACTCAACTTAATTGGGTCTAATTGGGCTAGCACCCATTTGCCCATTTATTAAATAAGTGGGTTTGGTTGGACAATTGAGCTAATGGGTTTGGGTTTTTTTTGCCACTCCTAACTATTACAGCTACATGTACTTGATGCGTTCAGTGTTCATCATTAAGTTTTAAAGTTGGGCCCATTTTATTTAAGATGGTTCTCTCTATTTTGTTCTCTTCTCACAGTTTTATTTTTATTTGATTACATTTTCTTTTCATAAAGCATCAAAAAGCCTCTTCTGTGAAGATAGGCCCTATAATTTTTGGCCATTTAATATGTGTGACAAACAATTAAATCCACCCTCTTCTGGTGCACATTCTGAAGTCTCTTTAGTAAATCACCGTGCAATAAAGAAGTAGAGTGATTAGAGCTGAAATTGAATATCATCGCAGCAGGTTCAGGTTGGGTCATATAATGCTCACACCAACCCCACGATCTTTTATTTATTTAGTTTTTCTCTCCTGAAATCAAGACAAATGTTCAAAAGTATCAAAAAATAATGCATGACATACTTATTATTATTATTATTTTTATTTTTTTATTTTTTTTACAATTGGTTGATTAGAAAACACCACAACAGCTGTTAATGCTCATGCATTTTCTCAAATTACATATCCGGAAGCAACTTTATACAGGGTTCCTTGGGGGCTCTATTAATTATGTGTTTATGACCACTCTTATGACTCTGAACTCAGTCGGAAAAATGATCTTTCTGTGTATACTTGTCCCTGTACTTTGTTTGCAACTGATTTAATATATATATATGGACCAAAAAATATTGTGTTTGGTTTACAACCTGGCTTCATCTCTTTCATAAAGATTGTAGTAGTTTCTGATAATATTATGATAATGACAGCATGGTAGCTGATGTCCATCGCACATTACTTTATGGGGGTATCTTTTTGTATCCAGCTGACAAGAAGAGCCCAAATGGGAAACTGCGGTATGTTAGATTCGGTTAGCGCAGTGGTTTTCATTATAAAGTCATTGGAGCTTGGTGTTACATCCTATAGCTTCAAGTACATCTGTGGTAAGGTTTCATTTGTGATGAGTTTGTTTGATTGATGTGAACAGTGTTCTCTATGAAGTGTTTCCAATGTCATTCTTGATGGAACAAGCAGGAGGTCAGGCTTTCACCGGCAAGCAACGGGTATTTACGTGATAAACTTTCTTGATTGAACCTGACCTGACTATCTAATCAGATTTATTGTGTCAAGTTTAGTGTGCAAAATCTTTGTTTTCGCTAAAATTATTATACCTACAACTATAATGCATTTTTTGTCAACAAATTACCAATTATTATGGGATTACCTAAGTAAACCAACTTGGTCTTGGGATGGAGATTAGTTTGAAAGACCAGTAATGGTTAGTTTGAAAAAGCAGAAAATTGCACCAATCATGAATTGCTTAGTATTTATTTAACACTTTCTAACAGAAAACTAGTACACAAGTTGATGTCTTTGAATTCAAAATTGGAGCCAAGTCCTTAGAAAATTAGTAGTCAATTGTCAAACCAATTTTTTGTTTTGTTTTAGCACCTACACCAATCAGTATCTAGTCTAGAATCTAGACAGGCTGAATTTAAATCCAAATTAATTAAAAGTTGGATTGATCTGCTGTACAGATACGGTTCATACCAGACTGATCAAGTCCTTAGATTACACCCGTTCACCTTTAAGAAAATCCATTTCCTGCTTCCAAGCAAACATTGGGGCTAAATCTAACAATGTGCATACCTGTTTCACTAGAAGCTGATTGAAACTGGTTCTTTGCAGGCACTTGACTTGGTTCCAACCAACATACATGAGCGATCTCCAATATTCCTCGGCAGCTATGATGATGTTGAGGAAGTCAAAGCTCTTTATGATGCTGAAGATAAGGAATAAAGTCATTCTCATTTCTGTAGTACTACTCACATAGCCTTAGCAATTTCTGCAGCTACTCCAATTTATTTGGGGTCTTCAATGCAAAATCAGGGTCTAGGCCAATTTCAATCATCCATTCATAAGATAAACTCTTTTTGAGGCTTCTTTGTAATGAGATGATATATTCTATTGATGGATAAATAAGGTCAAGTTCATATACTTACCAGCTCCAAATGCACACATAGTTGAAGGATAATAATGACCATGCCCCCTTCAATGGGGTTTAGATCCAGGGGTTGAATCCTCTTATTTATACTTAACGAAAAACAATGAAGGATAACAAAATGCATGTTAGTCCAACTATAGAATGGATATCTTAATATTGGCTCTTCGAGAAGGCCAAATCGAATATAGAGACTATTGTAATATGCGAGTAGCATTTTTTTATCTATACTATCAAACAAAAGGAAGCTTTGACTTCGGTTTCAAAGAGCAAGGTTGTGAATAAAGAAATTAAAATACAATAATATTTTTAAAAATATTCTTTATTTTCGTATTAAAGTTGAGACAATTTTAACAAGGATCTCGAGATAAGTGTAGTATAAAAAAATTCAAAAAGCAAATTTATAAATGAGAAAATAAATTTAATTGTTCCACATAATGTAATAAAATCTAATGCACTTTCGACTTCTGAGTGATTTAAAAAAAAAAAAAAAAAAAAAAAAAAATCATTGTGCATATCTTGTGGACATTTGAGGCTAACCAAATCGTGCCTTTTTATTGTTGAGGAAACCAGGAATAAAAAATCGCATTCGTTGGCTTTAACATTAGTAAAAGCAGTAATGAGAATAATTATTGTTATGATTATGAGAATTATTATTATGTATGGAAAGTAGCACCTTAATGTCGAGGCTATCATGGTAGCTCATTTTACCACGAGGTCTTGACCGTAGATGTGTCTTAAAGGAAGAAGGGATTGTAGTCGTATGATATTTAAAAGCATTTCCCCTATTTTAAGGGACAGTAAGGTAAAATCCAAAAAAGATTACTCGATATTGGCTTATCCTGCCAATAACAACATGCCTATACTCAGACAAAGAATTCAAGAATTTTGCATGGTACAATGTGATCATGACGCACATAGAGACAAAAAAGGGAGGTAGTGGAGCTCGCCGTTGCAGGCAACCTTGTTTGGCTTGGCTTTATGGCATCCAAACAAAAGGTACTAAGCCTTTGGTAGTTTAGTATTATGTGAAATACCACCATTACTAGCTCTATATTAAACAAGCAGACATTGGCATGGCACAACAAGACAACACTATTTGTAACCGATTTTTATCATGTATTTTTATCCAATAATATAATGACACCTGTAATAAGGGTTATCTATCTCTCTGGCCTATCAAAAGGGAGGGATGCCCTTCACACATCCACGACCAGAAAATACCAAGAGAGCACTAAAAAAACCTTTAAGTGTTTTAAGTGTTTATCTTGTAATCCTCGCCATTTTAAAGAACTAGTGCAATATTTTGAAGTAGAGTTTCCTCACCTGTGATTTTCTCCCCTTTCTTGCTACTTTAAGAGGGTTACCAACTTACCATGTAAAATCACTTGTCTTACTTCTATTGCATGTTTTATTCTCTTAAATATTGTTCATCCGTCAACTCGCCGTCAACCCGTTGTTAGCGGCACCCAATACACTATTAGTTATTCTGAAATACTCAACTTTGTGTTTTAGGGTGATTGGTACATACAATTTTCCACCAATTTCTCAAATAACCAAACACACAACACCACAAAACAAAAACAACAATCCGCAATCAAAATCGAAAAAGGAAAACCTTAATTGCCAAAACAAAGACAAACCCAAAAACAGAGACAATCGCGTTAATCAGGGAACACTTTAGGCTTTGCTTTCATCAAAACGTCATTGTCAAAACCCATTTCGAATCTTCTCTGCAACCACTGGAGGCTCGTGCTTCATTACAACAACCCACTTGATGAGTGTAAAAACGTCGTCTCCATCACCCAACAGTCCAAACAAGTTCACTTGATTTGGTTAGCCTTATGTTTGTCTAGGGAAATTTTTGGTTTTCCACCTGAAAATCGTATGATGAGGTTGCATGCAAAGCTCAGCGGGCTCAAGTTGCCAAACGTAGATATTGGTGGTAGTGTAAATTTCCAAGCACTTGAGTTATTCGTCGGGGATGACATCACCCTTTAGGTTAAGAATCGAGGCAGACTTTGATAACATATCTGACCAATTTTTGAATTGACATATCCTCCAAGACAGCACATCGACGCCAGGCTCCAAGTCACCAAGACACCAGTAATAAATAAATGTTCCACGGATTTTCTTTCTCACTTGCGTAGTGGGCAAAGGGTGTTTGCCTTCCAAATAGTTTTCCTTTCATGGCAGTCCAAGGGCCCAGACCTGGAGAACAGCTTGATCACCGATATAGGATTTGACATTGAAGCAGCCCTTGCTGTTCCCCTCCAAATAACTCTTGGCAGGGAGTTTGGGGAATACATATATGGGCAAAGTTTTGCTTGCTGACTATGAGGTAAAGATTGAAGAAATTTTGCCTCTATCCCAGTCTCTGATGTCGTTATAAATCAAGTCCCTAACCCAATTCATTGGCCTTGGTAAAAACTCCACTAGGTTTGGTACCCATGGGTCTGGTAGTAAGTAGTAACCATTATGCAGTTATTAGCATTTATGCCGAAGGAAACAGAAGGGCCATCTGAACCACATTTCATCTACCAATCACAATGAAATTTTTTATAAAAAAAAAAAAAAAAAAAAAAAAAAATTTCCAGGTAATCCAATGAAATAATTTAAATTAGGTGCCTAAATTTTAGTAAGATCTTAGTGAAACTAAAACCCGATGAATTTTCAAGGTGAGGAAAAAACCCAAATAAAGGTTGCAAATATTTAAGTCACTGCATTTCCTGCTTCTGCACCCTCTGGTGAGATGGTAGTACAAAGTGTATCTAGCAGACTGGTGCAGCCAAGGTACATTAGTGGGCAGTGTAGAGATCTCACTCTTTGAGCCATCCCAAAGTATTATTATGATCTTGGTCCAACATATTGACCTTAAACGGACAACCCTATGTGTTGCGCACTATGTATCAGCCATGTAAATCCCAGGATTTGGAAAGATAGCCAAAAAAATATGTACTGCAAAAATGAAAAGGGAACCCACAACAAAGAGTGCAAGACAGATAGAAATCAAGTATTTTCTAAATCAATAAGATAAATCCAGAATAATATATAACTCAAACATATTAATCACTGCAATGCAAAATAAGCTAGATAAGGTTAAGAATACAGCGACGAGCAGGTGTCCTCTAAGAGCGAACCCATACGCTTCAGCTCAAAAATCAAGCTGTCCTTAGTGGCGGGGAAACCAATATCACACCATCACCTCTAACAAAAAGGAATGGCATCGTGCGCCTTGTAGTCTGAAATGGAAGAAAAAAGTCATGTAATCAGTTAAAAAAAAAAAAAAATCACAAATACTAGTTAATCAAATGACATGCACTTTATTGGAACAAAATAAACATAATAATCATCATAAAATGTCCAAGATTAAGTCACGGATGTGGGCAGGGAATTATTCCAAACACACATGATTCACGTAAAAACATTTCCGAAAGATTATTACGTTTATTTGGTTTCATTAATGTACTTATTTGGGTTTAGATTAAACTTTTCAGATATGAAAAATAATAAACTGCAACTCTCAAGATTAGAGGTGGTTATATAGGAACCTAACTCCTTACTGCAACAATTGAAACAAAATTCCACAAGAGTGAGTCTGACTTCATTCTAGAGAAGCACATACTTTTAATCTAGATGTGCATGGTTTTTCACAGGCAAACAACATTGCTATCCTGAATGATACTAGACTCTTAACTAGTTAACTATTAGACATAACAAAAACTAATGCAGCCATTTATTAGTAATTACTTCGCAATTTCATCTATTCAAAATTTATTTTATGAGACCCACGTGTGAAGTCTGTAATTCATGTGATTATAAAGGTCCAGTTATGTATCTTTTAGCGTTAAAACAGTTTTTTATTTAATACGTTATTGTCAATTTCATATTCAGGGGCAAATCTGTAATTTCTGCAATTCCTGCAAATTAAGGGTATTTTAATACATCAGTTGATTCTAGAGTTTTCTAAGATATCCACTTAGGTTTTATTTTGTTTGAGTGCAAGTTAGTCTTTTTATTAGGCTTTTAGTATATATTTTTGCTCAATGTATATTCAAAAGGGAGATGAAATGATTAATAACAATTTTGAGTGGTTTTGAGCATTGAGGCGTGTTGGCCTTCGTGTGGAGTTTTCTCCATTTCTCTTCTCTCTTTTCTTCTTCTCTTTCTTGTGGTACTGTTTACGAATACTATTCATACAACCCCTAATCACTATTCTCTCATTTTCTTCTTCCTTACAACTCCAAATAAAGCCTTTTCTTTTACCTATCAAAACCCTAAAACCTCAAATACTTTCTTCTACCAAATAGCCATCAAATAACTCATCAAACCATCTTTTAATTCCTAACACAACCCTATAACCATTTCTTCAATAATTCTAAACCCTAAATCCACGAATTCTCCTAATTATAAACCCACCACAACTACATGTAGACAAATTCTCCAATTTGTCCTATGTCAGAGCCGAAACCTTACTACAAGTTCTTTGCAGAATTTTTCTTCCACCAACTGCTTGACAAAATTTCTCATCCGAGGTTATGGAGCCTAACGCGGAATAATAGTCCATGTTAAGGCTTTTTCTCACGACTACGAAGGAACAAAGAAGACTTTGAACCAGTTGTGTGAAAGGCTGTGTTCAATAGAAGCAAAGTTGGAAGAATTTTACACTATGAAAGAAACTTTGGGCAAGCTATCAGCTGCTATTTTTGGCAAAATATCCTGCTACAGAAACAGGTCATCAAGAACTTAGATATTTTAAATTAGACCAAGTTTATCCCTACCCTTATTGGCAAACATTGCACCTGTTATCCCTAAACATTTGATGGATACAGCCTGCCAATTTGCTGCCACAGCAACCTCAATTTGATATTGGCTCAATGCCTCAAAGTATTACATTAAAGCGAAAACCTCAACCTTACAATTCACAAGTCCAACTTCAAGAACAGCAAATGGAATGCATTTCAAGGGCAATGGTGACCACAAAGGAGCAAGATGATCATAAGATTAGGAAGATGTTGATGTTACTGCTATAGATCGATTCAAGAAGGATTATAAGTAGAAAATTCCTCCAGTCATTGATTTTATCATTCCAGATGACTTTAATGATATGGTTGGAAAGAAAAAAAATTGTTATCTTTAATGCTTCCAAAGGTGATTGAAAAGTAGTTGCAAGTTTCAAGTTTGAAGGTTCTTATCCTTCAAAACATTTAAACTAGAGGGTGGGTTTCTTCCAACTGGAGGGGAATGATGCACCCATGGAAGATTGAATTGTTATTACTTCATAAATTCAACTATTCAAGATCTCTTTAATGGGGCCCATAGTTATAGTAAAAGTCCTGTGGTTTTAAAGGTCTAGTTATGTGTGTTTTAGGGTTAAAACGATGGTTAATTTTGTATTCAAGAGAAAACCAGTAATTTCTACAATTCATGCGAATTACAGGTATTCTAGAATTTTCTAGGAGATCCTAAGTATCTTAGATTTTATTTTCTTTGAGTCCAAGTTAGTCTTTCATTAGCTTTTAGTTTACTTACTAAGAGTCCTAATACTACTAGTACAAGAAAGGATATTTATATATATATTTGTGCTCAATGTATTCAAAGGGGAGATGAGTTGATTAATAAAAATATTGAGTGTTTTGAGCATTAAGGCATATTGGCTTTTGTGTGATGTTTTCTACTTTTCTCCTCTCTTTTCTTCTTCTCTTTCTTGAGGTACCGTTCACACAACCCATAAACACCATACAATTCCTATTTTTCTTCTTCCTTTACAACCCCAAATCAAGCTCTCTTACATATCAAAACCCTAAAACCCCACATACTTTCTTCTACCAAAGAGGCAATCAAATAACTCATCAAACCATCTTTTAATTCCTGACACAACCCCACAACCATTTCTTCAACAATTCTAAACACTAGATCCACAAATTCTCCTAACCCTAAACCCACCACAACCACACGTAGACAAATTTCCTAATTTGTCCTACATCAAAAACACTCCAGTGGCACCTCTATCCAAGGTTTGACATTACCCATTATCTCTTCCATTTCCATATTTCAACTATCTCTTCCATTTCCATATTTTAGCTTCCAATTGAGATAAATTACATATTTAAAATATATAAAGATTATAAAAAGAAACAAACTGAGACAAGAACATAACATACATACCCGAACTATCTCTTCATAAGTTTCATCATCAATTTCGACAGTGGTAACAATTTCTTCAACATCACCAAGAATCATATTCAAGTGCTGATCATAAGCCTGCAAAGCCAAAATTTTAATCACAAAACAGACCAAATCACAAGGCTAAAATTAATGAGAATATACAAGGTCATGTCCTTTTTTTTTTTTTTTATTCAAATTATCTAGTTCAGATATGCTTTAAGTCCAAGCACATTGCCCTCACAAAATGGAGAACCAAACCATTATTTTGACATTTTTTCTTTTCTAAGATCAACTTGCTTCAATAGAAGACTGCTTTGTTATACGATAAACTCATCAAGAGTAGCCTGCTAGACAAATACTGTTGTGTAAAATTTCTTTTGGTTTACCAAGCACTGTAGCAGAGGTCCAGTAAGACTGAAGAGGGATTAATCAGAAAGTGAGTATTGTTTGTTCCTCCACAAAATGTCACTGTTGGCTAAGTAAACATTGGTCAAAACCTAGACAAAATGATCAATTTTTTTTTTTTTTTTTAATAGGTACAAACTGATCCATGCTAACCCAACTTACAAATTAAGAATGGGCACCGTTTTGGTTTAAGAGCAAAGTTGAGAAGCTTAAGATTGAACCAAATTGGGTTCAACAAGATCATTCTACACTTGACGATCCACATAAAACCAAAAGTCCATGTACAACATTTTTTTTTTTGGGTAAATTACACTAACATGCCCAAGTTTGTAGTGAAATTACACTTGGCACACCTTATTTTTAAGAAAAACACTCCGCCCCCAAAATGATCAAAATAATTGGTACTCCGCTCCAAAATAATTCATACTCTCCACCCAAAAATAATTTACCCCCAAAATAATTCACACTCTGATTCATTTTTGGAGCGGAGTATGAATTATTTTGGGGATTTCGGAGCGGAGTGTCATTTGTTGAAAAAATAGTGTAGAGACTTTAGTTTCACCAAACCTTGAGGGTGTCAGTGTAATTTACCCTTTTTTTTATAACGAAGGGAACCTTACTAAAGAAGAGCTCTTTGGAATCGTCTCTAAGCAGTAAAACCTAGGGGCAACTGACTCCACCCACTGTTCATGTACAACCTTTTACCAAAATAAACTCATTAAAAAATGTATTTGATAATTGGAGAAGCCACAAATAATCATTAGTTTCTAGAATTGCCATGCTAATAACTAGTTTGGATGACAGAAGGCTTCGTTTGAGGGTTTATAAAGAAATGGAATGAGTATAAAGAATGGAAAGAAATAGAATTGAATAGAATGGAATGGAACTAAGCTATTTATCCTATGTTGTTTAGATGTTTTATAATAAAAGGGAATGAAAGTAAATGGAATGTAAGTAATCTTATTTGGGAGTACTATGAGAAGGAATAGAAAGAAATAATTTTATAAATGGGCATTATGAGCATTTCGTCAAAATTTCATTAAACTTCATTCCATTCTCTCCAATTCCTCCCAATTTTGGAGGGAGTGAAAATTGGGTTTATGAGGGTGAGGGAATAGGGGGGAATGAGTGTTCTTTCCTAATCATTCCATTCCCTCCTACTTAAACTTCCAAACAAGGGAATGACTTTTCCATTCCATCCTACTTAAACTCTCAGGCAAGGGAATAAAAAGAATATTCTTAAAAAAGTCATTTCACTCCATTCCTTTCCACCCAATTCCCTCCTCCCTAACAGGTCCTAGGGAAAACCCGAAGAAAAAATGTACGCATGAAATGATTCTCAACAATAATGATGATCATCATCGTAACGGAAACGAGTGCCAGCATTGACGTCCAAAAGAGAGTCCATAAATTTGGTTGATGTCCAGAGGAGAGTCCATGCTAATAACTTGTTTGGATGACAGAGAGGTAAGATGGTGCTAAGGAAAAACCGGATAAAAAGTTTACATCATACAATGATTCTTAACAATAATGATCATCGCCATCATCAATATCATCACCATCATCAATATAATCATCATTATGGAAGCTATTTCAGCATTGATGCCCAAAAGAGCATCCATGAATTTGGAATGGTAACATAATACATAAATACAAAAAGTATTTCTTACAATGACAGATGTATAATATTTTTATGTACGATATTGACATAAAACATTTTCTTTTTTTCTAAATACGCCCTTTCTTCACAATACTTTATGATTAAGGCATAGTCAAATTAAGTTCACATTACTTACCAAAAAAATTAAGTTCATATTCTTTACTACAAGATAAAGTTTTTTTTTTGATAAGTAAAAAGAGATATTCTTTACTACAAGATAAAGTTATAAAACAATAAATTCAAAACATCAGGATAAATTCATGATCCATGCCACTGGGGATGTCTGAAAATATAAGGAAAAGTCTAGAGTGCCCAGGGAGTTACGGAATTTAATTTCCAATGTGAACTATGACGGGGGTAGTACTAGAAGGACAACATCAGCAAGTGGGAGGGCTTTGATGTTGTCCCAATGAATTTAAATCTTATTTCTTGGAATGTTAGGGGCCTGAATGATGGAGCCAAAAGGGCCAGAATTTGTAATTTGCTTCATCATTGGAAGGCTGATGTTGTATGCTTTCAGGAAACCAAGCTTATGTCAGTAACTCAGGGCTTGGTGAAGAGTCTTTGGCGTTGCAAGTATGTTGATTGGATTAGTCTAAACTCCATTGGGGCTTCAGGTGGCATCATTTTGATGTGGGATAGAAGGGTAGTCGAACGGGTTGATGAAGCCATAGGTTGTTTCTCAATCTCTTGTAGATTCCGAGAGGTAGCATCTGGCCTTGAATGGGTTTTTTCTGGGGTTTACGGTCCTAACAGGGCTGTGGAGAGGAGATTGATGTGGGATGAGCTAGCTGGTATTGCTACTGTGTGGGCGGTTCCTTGGTGTGTGGGTGGCGACTTTAACTTAGTTCGCTATCCTACTGAACGGGCGGGAGCGTCAGATTTGTCGTCATCAATGAGGGATTTCTCGGATTTCATTTTCTCTATGGGCTTGCTTGATTTGCCTCTGGAAGGAGGTAATTTCACCTGGTCCAATGCCTGCTCCAAATCAAGGTTAGACAGATTTCTTTGCTCTCCTTCTTTTGTTGACCATTTTTCTAGGACTGTTCAGAAGCGCTTGCCTAGGCTCTTGTCGGATCATTTTCCCATTCTGTTGAGTTGTGGCTTTTTGCAAAGGAGACAGTGCCCATTCAGGTTTGAAACTATGTGGCTCAAGAGTGAAGGATTTCATGATAAGGTTCATCAGTGGTGGAATTCTTATCTTTTTACTGGCTCTCCAAGTTATATTCTTGTTCAGAAGCTGAAATCATTAAAGGTTGACTTGCGGAGGTGGAACAAGGAAACTTTTGGGGATGTTAATGTGAGGAAGCATGACCTTCAGGCTCAAATTCAAGATTTTGATTTTTTAGAGGAGACTAGACCTCTAACGGTAGAGGAAGGTGTGGCTAAGGGTCATCTCAAGGCTGAATTTGAGAATGTTCTTCTGCTGGAGGAAATAAAATGGAGGCAAACTTCTAGAGCTACATGGCTTCGGGAAGGAGATAAGAACACTAAGTTTTTTCACAGAGTGGCTAATTCAAATCGTAGATTCAATTCTATTGATCATCTAATGGTTAATGGGACTGTCACTATGGACCAATCTGAGATTGGGGAGGGGCTGGTCTCTTTTTTTTGATAAGTAATGATTCATTAAATAAAAACACCCATGTACACAAAGCGTGTACAGTAGGTACCAATTACATGGTGAGCTGACAGAAGTTGATCAGCTCATACAAGGAAACGAAATGGGATATGTCTGAAGCATTGACCCATTCCAATAACATAGAAAGAAAGCATTGTTTAAGTTCCTGAGTCTGCTTTTCTAAATCTTCAAAAGTTCGAGCATTTCGTTCTCTCCATATCACCCACATAAGGCAGTGTGGAATCATTCCCCATATAGTTGCAGACTTGCATCTGCGAGTACAACCATTCCAGCACGCCATCAAATCCACCACATGCCTGGGCAGAACCCAACTAACCCCAAACATAGAAAATACTAACGCCCATAATTCCCTAGCTATATGGCAGTGAAGAAAGAGATGATCAATGGACTCCCCAGCTTCTTTGCACATACAACACCAGTCCATTATCACCAACTGGCGCTTCCGTAAGTTGTCAATGGTTAACACTTTTCCCAAAGAGGCTGTCCAAATGAAAAAATTCACCTTTGAAGGCACACGGGGCTTCCATACACTCTTCCAAGGAAAGTCTCTACTGGTCTCTTTTTATCAAGGGTTGTTTTCTGATGATGAGGTTAGAAGACCTTTGTTAGATGGGCTGGAATTTTCTTCCATTGAGGAAGTTGATAGAACCATTCTTGACCGGCAATTTACTGAGGATGAAGTCTGGGGAGTAGTAAGGAATATGTCAGGGGAAAAAGCTCCAGGCCCGGATGGATTTTCTCTAGTTTTTTTCCAGAGCTGCTGGGACATTATCAAGCAGGATGTAATGAGTGTTTTTCATGATTTCCATGCATCAAGGGATTTTGTGAAAAGCCTCAATGTTACTTTCCTGGCTTTGATCCCAAAAAAGCCTGGGGTTCAGGAGTGTAAGGATTTTCGCCCTATTAGCTTGGTCACAGGGATGTACAAAATCATTGCGAAAGTTCTGGCTAACAGATTATCAGGTGTGTTGTCAAAGCTTATCTCGGCATCCCAAAATGCCTTTGTAGGGGGAAGACAAATCCTGGATTCTGTTTTGGTGGCCAATGAAAGCCTGGACAGCCATATGAAGTCAGGTTTCCCAGGTATGTTATGCAAGTTAGACATTGAAAAGGCCTACGATCATGTGAACTGGAACTTCTTGTTATATATGTTAAGGCGGTGTGGCTTTAGTGAGAGATGGCGCCAATGGATCTATACTTGTGTCTCGACAGCTCGTTTTTCAGTCCTAGTAAATGGTAGAGCTCATGGTTTTTTCTCTACCTCTCGGGGCTTGCGTCAGGGTGATCCATTATCTCCTTTGTTGTTTATCATTGTTATGGAGGCCTTGAGTAGGATGTTGGAAAGGGCGGTGACAGGAGGTTACATCTCTGGTTTTTCAGTGGGTGATTCCACTGGGGCAGAGCTGAGCATTTCTCATTCGTCATTTGCGGATGACACGTTGATTTTTTGTGGGGCTAACTCGGAGCAGGCTTGGCATTTGCGGGGAGTATTTATATGGTTCCAGGCCATTTCGGGTTTAAAGATTAATTTGAGCAAGTCTGAATTAGTTCCTGTGGGTCCAGTTCATAATGTCCTAGAGTTGGCAAGTATTTTAGGTTGTAGTGTGGCATCTTTACCCCTCACTTATCTAGGTCTTCCTCTTGGGGCTTCCTTCAAAATGAAGTCCATATGGGTTGAGGTGGTGGAAAGGATGGAGAAGCGTTTAGCAGGATGGAAGAGGCTTTATTGATCAAAGGGGGGTCGAGTGACCCTTATCAAGAGCACCCTCTCTAGTATTCCCACATACTATTTATCTCTGTTCCCCATTCCAATGAGCATTGCTCGCAGAATTGAGAAGCTGCAAAGAGACTTTCTGTGGGGTGGTTTGGAGGACGAGCAAAAGTTTCACCTGGTTAACTGGCAACAAGTCTGTACTCCGCTTCATAGTGGTGGTTTGGGTATTCGAAATATGGCCACCTTTAATAAGGCGTTGCTGGGAAAATGGCTTTGGTGTTACTCAAGGGAGCCGGCATCCTTATGGAGGCAGGTTATTGATAGCAAGTATGGAGGTCAGGATAATTTTTGGTGCTCCAACAGTATTCGTTCTCCTCATGGGGTTAGTCATGGGGTTAGTTTGTGGAAGCACATCAGGGCAGGATGGGATGTCTTTTCTCAACATATCTCCTACAAAGTAGGGGATGGCTCTCGGATTCGTTTTTGGCATGATACCTGGTGCGGGGACAGCCCGTTGAGACATCAGTTTCCAATCCTTTATCATCTAGCTCGAGCTCCTGAGTCTCGAGTATCAGATATTTGTCACTTCCAAGGTTCGACGATTAGTTGGGATATCGAGTTCTCAAGATCAGTCTAGGATTGGGAATTGGAGATGGTAGAGTCTTTCATGTCCCTCCTCTATGCTCAAACCATTCGCCCGGGTGTTGTGGACTCCCTTTGTTGGACTCCTTCATGTCGGGGGCTGTTTGAGGTTCGTTCTTTTTACACCACTCTTATTTCCCCTCATCCTCCGGGTATTTTCCCTTGGAAAAGTGTGTGGAAAGCAAAAGTCCCTTCGAGGGTGGCTTTTTTTGTTTGGACAGCCGCTTTGGGAAAAATTCTCACTACGGAGAATCTCAAAAAAAGAAGGGTGACCATTTTGGATTGGTGCTGCATGTGTAAATCGAGTGGTGAGTCGGTTAATCACTTGCTTGTGCATTGCCCTGTTGCATGGGAGTTGTGGTCTATGGTGCTGGTCATTTTTGGTAAGAACTGGGTTATGCCTCGTGATGTGGTGGACCTTCTCAGCTGTTGGAAAGGGATTCGTAGCAATTCGGAGGCTGGCAAGATCTGGAAAATGGTTCCGCACTGCCTCATGTGGTGTCTTTGGCAGGAACGTAATGACAGAACATTTAATGAGAAGGAAAGAACTATCCCAGCTCTTAAATTCCATTTCCTTCACACCCTCCTCAACTGGTCAAAGGCATCTCACTTAGATGGGTCATGTTCTCTGTTTGACATGCTTGATAAGTGTTCAGCTAGTCATTAGTTTTTGTTGTTTTATTGTTTCTTTGCTGTTTCTGCTGCTTTTCATTCAGGTTCACTACCTGTGTACTTGTATGGATCTTTTCCTTTTTCAATGAAATTCTTATTTATCAAAAAAAGAAAAGAAAATATATCGAACCATATACAGCCATCCTATTAGTGATGAAGAAGAGGAGCAACCACATAAGAAGTTAAGTAAAAATCTGTCATCAGGTACTTGTTCAGGCCCCAAGAAAAAATAAAAAAGAAACAAAAGGTAGGAAATCAGCCACCCAAAATATTTTTCAGGTGCATCGGGCATTATGATAATAATATCATACTACAAAATTTAATAGCAACATTTACTATGGGAAAGTTTATTAACTAGAAAGAAGAATTGCTATTCAGTCAATGAATCAATTAGGAAATAATTTCAAACAGTTTGAAATATAATACAGAACTTTATGTTCATATGTTGGCTCTATGCAACGAACATACTTTTGGGGTTAAACCCAGAAAGATAAACCCTAAGCAAAACAGATGTGAAAAAAAAAAAAAAGAAGAAGAAAATAATGTAAAAGTAGAAGGAAGAAAGTAAAAATTCAGATGCCAAACTACCAAGTTAGTCCCATAATAGGTAACAGTCCATCTAGATATTGACACCAATTGAAATATCTAGGTATCAAACACACCAATATTTAACACCGTGTTTCCACTTTCCAGGCGTACCACACAGCAACTAAGATTTTTAACCCTGATTGTCCTACTTCAGACTTTGGCCTGACAGTAGATTTACTCTTGTTATTTCTACAAAAAATAACTGTGAACACAATAGTCATACTTTTGAAGACAAGGCTCATTCTATGGATCATAAAGGGTGCTTTGGTTTCTTCTTTGTTTGATTGAGCTAGGGTGTGGGGATTAAGTAATACCACCCTAGTTACTGATTTTGTTATTTGCGTCATCATTCCTTTCCTTCCTCTTTACTGTAATATACCCTCCTCAATGTGCATCATTTGTCCACATAGAGGAGTTTTGATTTTCTAATAAAATTATCTCTTACCTATATAAAAAAAAAAAACATAGTGATGCTGATGAGAAACCCCATCCAAGTATGAAGCTTCATCAACCATATTTTTCTATCGATGCATTGCCTCTTAACTACGATTTTTAAGCCTTTCAAGATTTTAGCACTTTGGCACAAACACAATAGCGAAAGCTGGTTTGAAATTCATAATTGCACAAATTGCATTAAACAACATTATGTTTATTTACTTTTGAATTTCCACATAAAACAATCCGCGAATCATGGGAGCCTGGCACCATAATCCCAACTTGAACACCAATTTCTTGTTGAGTCCCTTGAATTACTCATGCCCAAAATTGTTAGAGACATATTATCTTCAGCTATGCTAAACTGTGCTTAAATTTTAAAATATAAACCCTAACCTTGATTGTTTTTAGAGTAAATCCTAGGTTAGCAAAGTGAAATTCATTCCAGAAAGCAGTGAATGAAATAAGCAGCGTGTTTGTGTTTATGGTTGAGAGAGGGAGAGAGAGGTGTACATGGAGTTTGCCGCGGAGTTCACGGTCGGATCGAAGCTTGACGTAGATGCGTTCATCGAGGCTGAGTCTGATGAGATCCAAAGGCTCCTTCACCGCACTATCTTCCTCGGTCGCCATTCTTTCTCTTCCTTGCTTGCTCTATAACTAATTAAGCCTCTCGCACTCTCTTGTTTTACTGCAGATTGAAGAGAACAGTGTGAATTATGAACTACTCCTGGACCCGCTTTAACTGGACTAGTTTTTAGGCCAAGCAAATTTTAAAGGAAGTGCTTTTTTACTACTATAACAAACTTTAAACTCGTCCTTAGGAAAAATAAGGTTAAAAACGTTACGTTTGGTTTACTAAGTCCTATGGAGTAATGATATATATATATATCAATTTTTAGTTTGGCCGTATCAGTTTTTATTTATTTATTTTAAATAAACTGATTTAAAAAATGATACTAATAATTCTTTAGAAGATAATGCTTTCGATAATGAAATTTTTCAAATTGAAAACTCTTCTGATAGTTCCTATTTAGAAAATTCCAGTAAAGAAGAGATAGAATTATGTCACTGTGATAACAAAGATTTCTGTTCATACAAGAAAACTATAAATGTCCTAACAAAATCAGAACAAATTATTTTTGAATTAATTGACAAAATAGAGGATCCAGAAATAAAATTTGAGTGGTTTGTAATCATAGACCTAGTGTTTGTAGTCATAGACCTAGTGTTTGTAGTCATAGACCTAGTATTTGTAATTATAGATTTAGTGTTTATAGTCATAGACCTATGGTCTGTAATGATAGACCTAGGTTTTCTATGTGTAGCTTTGTTTTCTTTTTGTAACAAATTTTTTGTGGTTCTATTGTTTAAAATTTTGGGCTTATAATTCTTATCAAACCATTCAAAAAAATTTACTTCAGCTTGTATATCATTCATAAAATCATAATATTTATTTCTTACGTGAGTTTGTAAAATTTAGAAAAAGTTACAAAAAATTCTTTTCTTCTATTTTCATATTTTGGGGACATAAAATCTTTTTATATAACATGTGACACCAAATGATTGGTCCAGGCATAATCCATGTCAGATTATCTAATGTTAAGTAAATACAACCTTAGTAATTCCATTAATACACATAGAATAAAAATTAACGTGGACTAACAAAATAAAATAAACAGAAATGTTTTAAAGTTTAGAGACAAAAGCAAACTTTTAAAATTTAGGGATGAAAACCAAACTTCATGTAAAGTTTAGGGATAAAAATAATATTTTAGTATAAAGAAATAAAACTAATATTTTAAGCATATATATATACATATATTTAAACTTTTGGTGGGAGAGAAACGATTGTGTTTTAAGTCTTTGTCCCCTTCACCCATCTCCCTCTCCGTTCCTTTCACCGCACTATATCTATGTTTCTTGTTGTTAGTTTTATTTTCTTTTAGAAAAACAAAAAACCATTGTTTCCTAAAAATAAACAAGACCTAAAAATACAGTGAAATTTTTTTAAAATATTTTCCTTGCACTCTATGTTGCTTCATTTATTCCTTTAATTTGAATGTGTCTATGGTTGGTTTGGGTTTAGGCCCTCTTCTCCTCATAAGGAAATCATGATGTGTAAGACGAGATTCAAAAGAGGTGATTTTTCCAAATAAGTTTCAAAAAGTACTGTTTATCATAATAAAAATAAAAAATGCATTATTTTGCGAAAAGTACCTGCCTACCAAAGCTTCAAAAATCCATATTACATGTAAGAATAAAACAATTAACCAAAAAAGTAACACAAGCCCAAGATAAAGAAAATAAAAAAAATGGTGGACCATACCCTTTCGTGTCCCATATAAATTTGTGTCATACACACATACATGAACTTGGACTAGAATGTCCCTTTTAAAGTTTTATTAAACTACAAGCCATTCCAATTATGTGTCGTAAATAAGTATCATAAATCATAGGTTTATCTTGGTTCTGACTCTAATTTTGTTGGCACTCGGCATGACCTTGATGGAAAATGTTATTAGGGAGTAGGACCTAAAATTCTAATATTGTTAATAATGGACCCACCGAATCTTCCCATACATTGAACCTGCCAAAACGCTACATTAAGGGTCTCTCTCGTTAAATACATGTAAATGTAAATGTCTAACGTTAGACTCAGACCAACGACCGCGTAACATATGTGTAAGTTCTTCTTAACATATATAAACTTATATACTTATCAAAAAAAGAAAAAGAAAAAGAAAAAGAAAAAGAAAATATATATGTATATAAGATTATTGATATTGATATTGATGATTGAGGGCCAAACTCTGTCCCACATCTGATACTACTGTATTTCTGCTTCTGCTCTATGCCAGTGCCAGATATATGAGGTTTTTCGTGATCATCGACCCTGGATTCTTGGCTTAATTACAGGGAGGTCTGCTTATGCGTTTCTTGGGGGTGAGCAGCTATTTCGTGATTTGATTTGGTGCAGATAAGTAGCTCTTGCTTCTTTTGTGAATCAACCCTGTTTGTCTTTGAATTTGTTGGATACTTTTATTTGCTTCTAGTTTTGGTGAACAACTTCTTTTGGGTGGGTTTTGTGAAATTTTCTATACAAATTTGTGGAATTTGTAATTAGTATTGATGTTTTGGAAGTGGGTTTCTGTTTGTTTTTGATTCTATTGGAAAATATGGGTATGGTAGCTTGAGATGAGAGTTGAGATTTTGAATAGCCCTAGGAAGAGGAGGAGGAGGAGGGTGTAGATTGTAGAAGGAATTGATAGTGCTTTTGGGGTTGAAAATAAGACATGGGTTATGCATTATTTTGGAAAGAGTTGATTGAGTTTATATAAATGGCTTCAACGGAGTGGGAACTGGGAGGGACATGCAAGCTAGGGTTTTAGGGGTGATGGGTGGTTTATGGGTCTGATCTGTATTTTTGTTTGGAGTTGTAAGCAATGGAAGGTAATTTACCGCAAGGAGGTATGATTCCAGCTGGCGGGGCTTCCTATGAAGGGTTTGACTTGCATGGATCAATGAGAGTTCATCATCAAGCACAACACCCACATACAATACACCAACATCAATCTCATCCTCGCCAAGGGTCAGCTGTGCATCCCTCAATTCATGAGGGTTTTCCGCTCACAATGGGAGCCATGCAAAACTGTGATCAAACTATTCCAATGGTAGATTTCAATAAGGGGGAGATGAGCAAAAACTCAGTGAGTGATGAGGATGAACAGAGCTATACTGAAGAGGGTGTTGATGGTCATAATGAAGCAAATAAAGGGAAGAAGGGGTCGCCATGGCAGCGTGTGAAGTGGACTGATAAGATGGTGAGGCTTCTGATTACTGCTGTTTCTTATATTGGTGAGGATGCTGTTTCAGATTGTAGTGGTGGTGGGAGAAGGAAATTTGCGGTGCTACAAAAAAAGGGTAAGTGGAAATCTATCTCGAAGGTCATGGCTGAGAGGGGTTATCATGTTTCACCTCAGCAGTGTGAGGATAAATTCAACGACCTTAACAAACGTTATAAGAGGCTTAATGATATGCTTGGGAGGGGCACTTCTTGCCAAGTTGTTGAGAACCCTGCACTTTTGGATGTGATAGATTACCTGACAGAGAAAGAGAAGGATGACGTTCGTAAAATATTAAGCTCAAAGCAGTTGTTCTATGAAGAGATGTGTTCTTACCATAATGGTAACAGATTGCATCTGCCTCATGATCAAGCATTGCAGCGTTCATTACAGTTGGCTCTAAGAAGTAGAGATGATCATGATAATGATGATGTGAGGAGGCACCAACATGACGATCTTGATGAAGATGATCAAGATATGGAAACTGATGATCATGATGACTTCGAGGAGAATCATGCTTTACATGGGGATAACAGGGGGATATATGGAGTGTTAGGGTCAGCGAAGAAATTGAGACAAGGCCAGGCCCATGAAGACATTAATATTGGGAATCCCTTGAATTCCCAGGACTACAACAGAAGTCCTTATTCTCAAGCACAAATTGCCCAATCTGATATGAATCAAGCCTTGCCCGAGAGCATGAGAGCAGCTTGGTTACAAAAGCAGTGGATTGAATCTCGCTCTCTTCATTTGGAAGAACAGAAGCTCCAAATTCAAGTTGAGATGTTGGAATTGGAAAAACAGCGATTTAAGTGGCAGAGGTTTAGCAGGAAAAGAGACCGTGAGTTGGAAAAGCTGAGGATGGAAAATGAGAGGATGAAACTTGAGAATGAGCGTATGGCACTAGAGTTGAAGCAAAAGGAAATGAGTGCTGGCTTTAACTAGTTGACTGCTCTTGTCAAACTTGGTTTATTGCAATAGCTACATGCTTGCTATACAGTCTGCTTTTGCTACTGGGAAGCTGCAAATGGTTTCAAGTGTTGTATCACATATTGGATGGGGGACCTTGTTGGAAATCAATGATGCTGCCTGCATACCTGTGTAAACATAGGATGGTTGACATTACCAATGGTTAATTCTAGCTCATTTGCCTTAAGTGAATTCATATTGCCTATGGCTGAAGAATTGTGGCTAGCATTTCCTGTTTTTACTTTGTAAGTTCGAATATTTAATATTATATTCTCTGTTATTGTTTCTCTTTATGAAATTCAGCTAAGATGATTCTGTTTAAGTGCTAAAGTAATTTTATCTTTTAGTGGTAACTTAAGAAGATTATAAATCACATTGTTGCTTCTACCTACATGCATATCTAAGGCAGCATATTTATGGGTTCAAGGATAACTTGGTACTGAGTTTCTAAGCTGTTATTATTTCATGTTACCTTAAAATGCTTTTTAGGTTGATTTTCTAGGCCAGCTTGGTTTCCCTGATGGACGATCTCTTGTAGTTTGTCAGACATTGTGTAAAATAGATTAGTAAATAATGTTCTCTCGCTGGAGAATATGATTTATGTGGAAGGGTGCTTCCTGCCGACTCCTTGCCCTATAGAATGATATATTTGCAGGGCTAAATCTTCAGATTTTGAATTCTTCCAATTGTTTCTCATAATTGATCTACTTTGCCTTAGCATCTTATTGCTTGATAATGGTTGAAAGGATCATGCATGTTTATTATTCATGGTGTTTGTGATGGAAGTAAGGCTGTTACAAAAATGGAACTATGAAAATACTGGTACCCTTGGAGATTTTCAACTTCTTAGAACTGCTCATTGAAGAGCCATCATTGTGTTGTGGTTTAGTAAGGTTGAGCATTGTGAAATTTGGCTCAGAGAACAAGGTAGCATTGTCTGAATGAAATTTGTCCCATTTTGTCTTAACATTTTGGCCATTGCACCATTCATGCTGGTTTCTTGCAGGACTTCTAACATTTCATCAATTAGAGTCCAGCTTCTACTAAGAGTTTGAAAATAGCTTTTTGTTGTGAAGCTTTTGTATGTTTATGTGTTCTGATTTCAATATTACAAGTTACTTTTCGGTATTCTTATTTATTATATTTATCTTTATTTATTTTTTATATTTTATTTTTTCTCTTTTCTTTTCTCTTTAGTAATGGAAGTTTCCAATGAGAAGAAAATGTGTAGGATGTTAAAGCTGCACAAATACAAGTATATGACAGCTTTGTATCATGTTTGTGTGTGCCACTTATATGATTATATGAATGTGGCAAGGGGTTAAAGTAGAAAGTGTCAACCTATTATATCCTGAGGTTGAAAGTGAAGCTTTTGATATATGGGAATGGGACTGCCTGAATTTTTTAAATTAAGGAGTCACAAGCACCCAAATGCCACAAGATCTATGCTGTGAAGTCCTATACACTTTGGGCTGAATGTTGACACCGAAATCCTTTCATAAGGAGAAAGATACTGCCATCCAAGTAAATGACCCCTTGAATTCCAAGCTTTACATACCCAGCCATTAAATGTGTGGACAATGGTTATTTTCTTCCCTTAAAAAGGAAATCCTTTAGAAGTTCTTAAGTCCACCTTCATCCTTCAGTCTACATTGGACCAGCTGATTTTTTAGATCTTATAGGTGAGTTCAGGGATTGACCAAAACAAGTCCCAAATGCTCAATCAAAAGATCTTGAGATCTTGTTCAGAAGTGGATGACCAATAGATGTGAAGGTTTGCAAGCACTAAGGAGATTAGCTCCATTCTTCTAGCATATGAAAGTAGCCTTCATTCCAATTGCTAATTCAGAAGTTGAACTTGTACAAGAGAATGTCAAGAGTGTCTCAATCTGATAGATACCAGTGGTAGTCCCCCACTATTTTAGAGGGAGCTGCACCTCCAACAAATGATTTTTCGTTGGACCCTATATGGTTTTTATTACTCTTATTATTATTATTATTATTTTTCAATTGAGGATTTAATAATAATTGTCCAACCTTTAGTGTTACAAGTAACTAGCTTGTAGCCCATCTATTACAGGGTTTTTTTTTTTTCTTTCTTATTAGTAACTATATACTTTTTAGATTTTGACTGGAGAAAGTAACAGTAAAAAATTTACTCAACCAACATTTTTTAATTCACATCTTTTCAAAAATTTAAGTTAGGATAAAGTATCTACATACAATATATGAAGTTGATGGAATCCTTCATACGGGATCAAGAACTTCTATTTGCATGATTTTTAGTTGTATATTTTGAATTCTAACATAGCCCTGTGTCAATTATATGATAAGAATATGTATTAATCTAAATTAGTTAAAATTCACAGATCAACATATAGAATAGTTAAAAATTTCTATTTAGTATTTATAATTTTAAGATACCAAGCTTCAAGCATTTGGTAATCCAATAAAAAAAAATTAAGATTAACTTTCCATGTAACATCTATAAGTTAGCATAGGCTTATGTCAATGATATGTTAAGAATACTAATGTGTTCATCTAGATTAGCTGAAAACAATAGGTAAGTGTAAAGAATTGCTGAATTTCCGTTTAGTATTATAATATAAAGATATCAAGTTTAAAGCATTGGATAATCTCAATAAAAAAATCAAGATTAAATTTTCATGTTAAAAAAAATGCTATCTAGATAAATAGCTAATTAGTTATGTTTGAATTAAAGGTTGTTAGAGATATTGTGTGGCCTATGTGGCCCAAACCTAGTGTAGGTCCATGTACATGTATGTTTAGGTTTCTCAACCCTACATTGGGGATATTGTAACACGTGAGATACATAATAAACAATCAAAGGCTTTCTCCCTATGGACGTAGGTCTTCGTGATCGAACCACGTTAAAACTCTTTGGTTATGCTTTTACAACATGGTATCAGATCTTGTTCGATCTTCCGTTGTTTGAAACTTTCTGGATTACTGTAGTGTCATCTTGTTGGATTTTGCTTTGTTTGGTGGTTCTCGGTAGCCTCTTGGTTGCCTCTCGGTGTCTCATTGCTGTGCAGTTGTTTCTCAGTGGCCCAATGGCTCTCGTGGCCCTCTCGTGTGTTCTCAGTTGTTCTCATTCTTCTCTGAGGGTTTCTCAGTCCTCTCTCGGTTGGTTTTTGTGGTTCTCGGCCGATCTCGAAGTTCTCGGTGGTTCTCGTCATTCTCGGAGCTTCTCGGTGCCACTCTCGATCTCTTGGGCCTTCTCTTGGTAGTTTCGCAGTGGTTCTCAGTGGCTCCGACAGTCTCTCAAGTTGTTCTCGGTTGTTTCCCAATTCTCGATGAAGTTCTTGTTTAGATCCAGCCACACCTGCACCGATTCGCGCCGCCACCTCCCATTTTGGTCACTCCAGCTCATTTTCCGGCGTTTCTGAGCAGATTTCAGCCGGTTCATCGTCGTTTCGGTCTATATCAGCTGATTCATCCAATATTTCGGCCTGTTCATCATTTTTCAGTCTTTACAATACTTTTCCTGCAGTTCTGACCCACTTTTCGATCGGTGCAACATCATTTCAGAACATATCGGTCGGTTTGTCCATATTTCGACTGGTACAGACCCGATTCAGGCTGGTTCTTGACGTTTCTGCCTAGGTTCCATCAATTTGTAAGGTCTCTAGTCACCTTTGGGCTGATTCTCATCACTTTCTCAACTGGATCTGTTGGTTTTGGTGGTTCTTTTGTCATCTTGGTAGAGATTTCGTGGTATTTTGGCGGTGTGGTTGTTGTTACTGTTGTTGCAACTTGAAATTGTAGTTGTTGTTGGCAGTATTGTGTTGCTTGTTGATATTCCCATCCATGATAGGAATAGCCCAATCAGTCAGTCCTTTGTTTTGTTGTTGGATTGAGTTAAGTTTGTTGTCTTGTAAAGATGCTAGAGAAGGCTGCCATCATCAATATCCCCATCTCTTGTGAAACAGGGGCACGATTGATGTACTTATTGTTTTGTGAAATAGCAGCACCACATATTATGGTAGTTGGTAGTTGTTTATGGCTGTTGTACTTGTTGTTTATATGTTGCAAGCTGGCTTATATGATATATAAGCTTCAGCTTGAGGGGGAGTGTTAGAAATATTGTTGGCCCACAAGGCCCAAACTAGTTTAGGCCCATGTACTTGTATCTAAACCTAGTTTAGGTTTCTCTAGTATATAAACCCTACATTGGGGATATTGTGACACATGAAAAATATAGTAAAGATGTAGCCGTTATAGGCTTTTCCCGTATGGACGTAGGTCTTCGTGATCGAACCATGTTAAAACTCTTTGCTTCTGCTTTCTCTTTCTCTCTACTCTTTACATTGTTATTGTTTTCTATTTTACAGCAAAGACTTTAGGTATTGTTACTCAACTTATAATAAGAATACTCAAAACAAATATACAAAAGTGAAGTTGATCAAAATTAAATGAAGAATATAAATGAAGGTTTAACATGAGATATAAATTACAAAAACTTAGGGTCTTTTGTATGCCATGGTCATATTTTCATGTTGATATATTTAATGGGATCATTGATGTTTTTTTTGCTAAGACAATGAGATCATGGATAATATTAATTAATGTTATAGAATTAATAAAATCGCCAACACAAAAAAGACACGTGGCGCAACAGAGTGTAACCATTTTAGGGTTGTACAATTGTGCTAAGCTAACATGACCATTTGGCAAGAAATTAGGCATTCTAGGGCTGAACTTTTTCTTTTTATATATTTGAACTTTCTCTCTACTTCTACGCTTCTGCTTTTATAACAAAAAAGACCCTGCTGAAATCCTAGCAAGATTTGAATAGTAAAATTGTAATGTTCAAAAGTTAGTTTTGAGTATCTTAATATGATTGTCATGGAGGTCACTATATTGTTAGTAATTTAATTTTAGAAGCCATACTGTATAATGAAGTGCTATTGGGGAAATGGTTATGGCGGTTTGGGTTGGAAGAAAATTTGGGTGGTTGGTGTACTGATCTTTTTCGCGGCCCGTATGGGTGCGGCCTTTGGAGAGGTCTTATGTCTGGGTGGGATGTATTTTCCCAACATGTTGAGTTCGTGGTCAGTTTGGGGAGTCGGATTCGGTTTTGGCATTATATGTAGTGTGGGGAGCTTGCCTTGAAGGATAGATTCCCTTTGCCCTTTGCATGTTCTTCTCATCAGGAGGCTACCATTGACTCTGTGTTGGTGAGACCGGAATATAGAATATCACTTTTGTTCGTGATTTTAATGATTGAGAGGTTGATGTTGTCAAGGAGTTTTTCAATTTCCTCACTTTTCACACACCTACGAGTGAGGGACCTGATGGGATACGGTGGAAACTTAGAAAGGATGGTGCTTTCGATTCTCGTTCTTTCTACTATGTCTTGACAGAAAGGCCAAGTAGGAGTTTTCCTTGGAGGAGCATTTGGGCTGTTGAAGCTACCCCACAGGTGTCTTTCTTTGTGTGGACGGCAGCTTGGGGGAGGATTCTTACATATGATAATCTTATGCGGAGAGGGTACATATTGACGGGTTGGTGTTGTATGTGTCGGTGTGATGGGGATACAGTGGACCATTTGTTGTTACACTGTGACGAAGTGAGTGCATTGTGGAGCTTTGTCTTTCACTCTTTTAACATTCTGTGGGTGCTTCCAGGACGGGTGATGGATTTATTATTTGGATGGAGAAATTGGTTTGGGAAACACTCTTCGAACATTTGGAATCTAGTCCCCCCTTGTTTAATGTGGACGGTTTGGCGTGAGAGAAATAGCCGCGCCTTTGACAATGTGTGGAGTTCGGCGGATCAACTTCTTGGAACCTTTGTCAATTTTATTATTTGATTGGGCTAGGACTTGGGGTTTTACTACTACTACTACAGTAACTGATTTTGTTGTTTCTTTGCATTTCGATTCTTCTTCTACTATTATGTTGTAACTTTCGATTCTCCTGTGTGCACGACACGGGTGATTCTTGATTTTAATTCAATCATTATTACCTATCAAAAAAAGAAGAAGCCATATGTGTGGAAACTTACTATTCCAAAGAAAACTAAAATGACTAGTTTAGCTAGTTGAATGAGATAGAATAAGAGAGGAACATTTAGCTGGAATCTGGATGACCTAACTCTGGAGCTGAATTGGTCTAATGTGATCTTCCAACCAAGTGCAGGCTTCAGAAATTCAAAATCTGGTCAATTACATCCAATCATGCATAGTAAATCTATGTTTTATGATCATCATATAATATTAAATCGTATTATACTTGTTTAAATTTAAATATATTGATTCCTAATATGCTTCAAAATTTATAGATTTTGGTTCAGGCTCTATAGTCTCTCATCACGGTATGTTTGAGCTATGTTAAACTTACATCTGTAGGGAGGCTAGGCTAGGGAATAGTGTAATTAATGATGTGGTTAGTACTGTAGTGAGGTTTAATGTTACAGTGAGCACTCCATATCTCTATTGGTTACAGTGAGCAAAATCTCAAACCACAGACCTTTGTGCCATTAAGTTGGTTATAGTCATGAGGTGGACTCCATTGTCTCTGAAGAGTGGTTGTATTTCCCTATGGTTGTTGAGTTCCTCAGAAAAGGAGGATAGCATAGGTGGGTATCAAGTAAAGTTAGCCTCCTTGTCAACTCTTTCAACAGATTATTAGTAGGACAAAGCTCTTTTTTTTTTTTTTTTTTTTTTTCTCATTGTGGATTGTTGTTACTTTCAATCTTAGCTGATCTTTCCTCTTTTAAAACCTTGGTGTACTAATTTCAGACTAGATAAGAGACGCAGCTAGGATTTACCTATCTCTGGGGAAAAGATCTCAACTTGAGAGATGAAGCTCTAGTTACCCTATCATTGCGGGAGAGATCTCATTTAATCTAAAGAGCTTGTCGATCGAATTACCCATTGTCCATTGAGGTGGGCACTAGTGTCTACTGTGTTGTCTGTGTTTGTACTGGATGAGTATGGAAGAGAATCCTAAATCCCATGAAGGTGTAGATATTGTGGCCATAAGAAGCTTTAAGTAAATAGTAGAATTAACTGGGCTGACATGCAATAAATACCTTTTTTTTGGGGCACAATATGTTTATTGCAGGAGGGAGATCCATCTATGTAAAGGAAGATTGTGATAATCTGTTGAATTACTTCAGGTGCATATTTTCACTGATGTGTTTAGTGACTCAAGGCATGTACAAAAAGCTCATTTGTCATTTCTTGATTATCTGCTTTTTATGCCTGCCCATGGGGGCAGGTTGTGCTGTGTGAGGAGGCTCATCCTCCCTATCTTGAAGCAAGGAACCAAAATCATGTTGTATTGTAAATCTTAGGATATATAATGGATTTTTCTCTTTGCATCATATTGTACCATAATATGCAATGCTTAAATAATACACTCTACTGCAGTGTAGGTGAGGATCAAAGACTTTGTCCTTCAACTGAAGAACTGTTTTTGGAATTTCCTTGTCAAATGTGGGATTAGGCGCAGGCAATTGTTAAGGGGGCATCTGAACAGGATTTGATAATTAAATTATTTCTTTTTGCCATTCATAACTTCTAAGATTTATTTTTTCTTTTCTTTATTTTCATTTGTTTGTTTTGTTTTATTTGCTATTGTGTTTTGTAAGATTTTCTTAGGATTTCAATGTATTTGGTCATCTTTCTTCTTCATCATTCTGGTGATTAGGTTTCCAGATGTTGTGGGAGATTAAATTCAATTATTTATTTTCATGTATGAATGCATCTAGTACTTTGTTTTTTCTCTCTAAATAACTTGTTTGTAATACTTTTGATAGGCAAAATGAGCCTATCTTATTTGAATAGGATGAATACTTTAGAGGACTAGTCATCATTTCATTTTAAATGGCTTCAAAAAATTCCACAAAAATCACCATAATTACTAGGAGAGAGAGACGAGCCTAACCATGTGGTCGCCGGACCAAGGTGTCGGTACCGGCCCTGACATCAGCATGACATCATGCTGACGTCATCAGACAGATGCTGATGTCAGCATCTGCTGTTATCTGAAAAGTGTTTCCGAAGTGATTTAATGGCTTCTAGGGTTGGATCGGAATGCTCTGATACCAAGTTGAGATTTAAGATATGATAAATTAGGATTAAGAGAAGAACACAGAGAGAAGAAAGAAAAGGTTTTGGGCGTTCTTAGTCAAACTCACACCTTAGCACATATTATATTAGAGTGATATAGCAAGGTTATAAGAATACCCTTATGCTAATATGAAATAACAAGTGAACTAGAAAAATAATAACAATAACTCTAACACCTTCTACCTTACATTCAAGTGGGAGGTCATGCAAAACCAGATATTAGATGTCTGTAAATAGCCTGTGGCCTATGAGTAGGATAGGATCCTGATTGGCTTAAGGTATAATCGAATAGGGTTTCAGACTTATAAGCTATGGGAATTTGAGAATTTTGGGCACCGGAAATATTGGCTGAGAATATAATTTTGTTTATTAGATTTGTAGAAGAAGGAAGAAATTGAATTTAAATATTTTCGATAAGGCTAATACTGTCCTTTTAATTGGCTGGGTTTTATGGTTTTGTTAATGGCGTGATTCCTGGTAACCTAATTTGACATGATTATAATTAGTTGAATTAGAGATCTTGGATCCCATAGCACTAACCCAGCAAATGTATATTCGAGTTCTAGTTTATTCTGAATTTCTTATAACCATTATTGAATGGTTGATTAATGGTTATTGTGTTGGTAATTGTTATCAGATTAGAGCATGGTAGTTGGTCAGGGTAAAGGTTAAGCAGTGTTATGTCTTGTATGCATGCTAACGACTAAAACTTGCCTGCACATGATGGATTGCCTGTTTAATTACAGACCAACCTGCTAAATTAGGGACTGGTTTTCTCATTTCACAAGTGCTTCTAGGAAATATTGTTGCTGATCAGGGAATTTTGAAAGCTTGATTTCCATAATAACATAAGATCTCTCTCTCTGATCTTAACAGCCATTGCTTCCCCTGTCCTCTCAAAATGAGACTTATGAAATCAAACTGACATCATGGTGTCTATCCAATGATTTTCATGTTCTCAGTTATTCCTGATAGTAAATTGTAGCTCAATTACAGATATCTCACTGTGCTACCACTCACTCTCAAAAGTGTATTGAATTCTTGTGAAATGGTAAATACTACCGTTTAGTTCTGATGTATGAGATGCCAACTATGCCCAGCTGCTGTGGATTACAATGGAAAGTGGGGGGTGTTTTCGTTTACATTATATTTTTTGTTGGCAGGGGGTGAAGATGGTCTCTTCTACATATGTTAATCATACAATTAGTTCAAACTGTGCAATTCCTCTGTAGTGGTATCGATTTAAAAAAATAAAAAATAAAAAATTAAGAATGTCATTTTTTGCTTAATCTACCTCTGCTAGATAGTTGTGGGCATGTCGGCATGGAAATGCTTGAATTGTGCATTAACAGGTATAGTTGGGTAACAAAGGGAAATATTTGATTGAATTTGAGCATGTGAATTTATAGTTATTCTCCCTGACAATTTCTACACTTGTTATGAATTAAAAGGAAAATAAGGTCCAAATAAGCTGAACACTAAAGATGGATTGTTTAGCAATCTCTGTATA
Source organism: Fagus sylvatica (assembly GCA_907173295.1). Classification (NCBI taxonomy): domain Eukaryota; kingdom Viridiplantae; phylum Streptophyta; class Magnoliopsida; order Fagales; family Fagaceae; genus Fagus; species Fagus sylvatica. The sequence continues at coordinate 21,648,804 of OU015764.1, forward strand.
TTTCTGAATAGTTGACTTCAGCATTATTATTGCTTATCGTGTGTTCAATCACTAACCTGAATTTACTGTTAATTAATGTGGCTGTCACTTTATTCTTAGATTGAAACATTCTGTCTATTGTTTCTCAATTATTAAGTTATTATTGATGAGAGTTTATCATTTAATAGGCACATTAGGCTCACATTTTTGCTTACAGCCTCAAGCAACTAACTGTATTATCTACAATGATGTTTTGATGTGAACCTTGAAACAGGCTAATCAAAAAGTTCTATTTGAATAAAACCACATAAGTTCACACTCTGATGCTACTTAATAACTGTAATTCCCCCCCTTTTCTATTTTTTTCCCCCGGTTTGATAATATTGTCAATTGTTTTCAACTGACCCATTGTTGATGAAGTATCTTGGTTCTTTTAAGAGATCATTAGAGGATGGTTAAAGGGAGGACTCCAGACTCTATTGTGGTATAATCTGCATTTCTTATTCAATATTTTGAAGTTTCTTGATATATATATTGTTATTGCCAATCATCAGGCATTTAACACAGTTAAATCTATGAAGGGATTTTACTGGGAGTGGTTCAGGTTCTTCACTACAGGGAGGCTGGTCTAGATTCTACACTAATGTTTATGGAATTGTAAGGTCTATATCTTGGCCTGGGACTCCCTGCCCGTCTGAACGTCACTTTAGATTTATGCTTTATCCTGGTAACTAATAAGTATCACTCCTAGCAAGTTCTAGTTGGCTAGGAGGTTACTATTTGGCAATAATTTTTCCTTGATCATGCATTAATGTTTGGATTATAGATGGTCTCAGTTTGCATTATTTGAATAGGATTACAGTCGGGTGTTTGAAGAATTCTGGATACCCACGTAACAACAACAACCACCACCAAACTTCAGTCTCAAAATTTTTGGGGTCACTTATGGATTTCATCAGTCTAGTTAAGGTTGGTCACACATATTTATTTCCATCATTCTATTTTATCTAAAGTCATACTCTTTGTTATTTTCTTAATTAACATGTCATTTTTTTATTTTTATTTTTATAGTTTTGGTATTCCTTTATTTATTTTTTGTTCCCTCAACTTAAATTAACTCACTTTTTTTCATTGGTACATTAGTTAGTACAAAAAGAAAAGAGAAAGAGGGAGTGGGATTACAGTCTTGCCCATCATGTGCGGTTTGGACTATAGCACACAAAGCGTTACAAAACACACTTTAAAAGCTCATTGGCAATGGCTTATCCTGTTATCCATTTAAGAGTCTCACTCTCACATCAGAGAAGTGGACAGGAGTAACAAAGGCAAAAAAGCAGAGAAGTGGACGTGAGAGGAACGTGTTTTTTTGTTAGTACTCTCCCTTTCTTCCCCATTGTTAGTTGTTGTTTATGGCACATGGGGGCCTCCCACCCTACACTGTTCAATGTGGGCTTTTTGAGTGCTTTCTTTTGGCCCACATGGAGGGCCCGTCTACAGTGACATTTTTAAATATTTGTCTACTTTTGTTGGTGTGGTTTTGGTAATTGTTGCTGTAATGCTTTTATTAACCATACAATAATAACCCTTGGGATCGTTTAGGTCCCTTGTTTACTCCGTTTGACATTGTTTTGTGCGTGCACATGCTTCCATGTTCCAATGATATCCAACTTGGCGGCATTTTGCCATGGTAGGCAAACTTTGAGAGCTTTAAGCACAAACATATATAATTAAAAGCAAAATCCTTGCACGTGGTTATGATTGCTTGCAATTCACTCTCGCTATAATCTTCATTGTTATAATTTACTGCAAGGTAAGCTTTAAGTTATTATATGCATATGAAGGTTTCTTAGAAGAAAAATAATTAAAAAGATGTTTGAAAAAGCCACTATGGAAGGTTCTATTGATAGTGCCGAGTATAAAAAAAGAAAAGAAAAGAAAGAACGGGTGGAAAATCTTTTATGTATGTGGGAAATATATATAACATACAGTTAGTAGTAGTAGGAAAAGTGACAGACGTCATAATGTTATGTAAGAATACAGATGTAATTATAATGATAACCTTAGGGGGTTGGTTTAGTGGTTTCGAAACTTCATGTGATAACGAGGTATTGGATTCAAGTTTCCTAATTAATAATTCTTTAGAGTTATCTTAAAAGAATTCTTACTTATAATTACACAATATGTATGGGATATGAGATTACATACATCTGAGAAAATTAATTATATGCTCTAAGAGTACATTGTACAAGTGATTATAACGTTATTTCAACCTTTGTTAATGGGTCCCATTCAAGTGATTACCATAGGAAAAAAAGAAAAGAAAATAGTTTAATGGGGTTCACGCGTGAAGTCTCCTACGTGGGCTTATTGGGAATGAATGATATGCAAGCAAAGTCCTTATGATTTAGGGTTTTGAGGTCCATTCATTTATTTTTTATTTTAAAAAAAAAAAAAGAAAAAAAAAAAAGAGGTAAAAGGGAAAAAAAAAGAAAGAGATGGCTAGAGAGGGAAAGGAGTGGGAATCAACTTATTGGGCTGCTTAGCTGGTGCCAGATAAATTTAGGGGTTAATCCACATGGTAGACAGAAGATGTAAGTGTACATTCACATCACATGCCCACACATGTGAGGTAAACCTTTTGTCTTCATGTAAACTTTTCATATGGGCCTGTAAATAAAAGTCAGCCAGCTCTACAAATTGTTACGTATTTAATGTTTGCATATGTCTCTGCTTTTTTCCGTCCCAGCAAAAATGACAAGGCACCAATTTCTTTTCTTTCTTTTCATTTCATTTCATTTTTTTTATTTGTCTTGTGACTAGGTGCAGTAAGCCAGTAATATTATTACCATCACATGAAGGAAATTCTAATGGAAGCAACAATTAGTAGGGTATACATGGATCTAAAATCTATTATTTTACTTCACTTGCATTTTAGCGTACGAATGATGGATCTCACCCTCACCATAAACATGTTGCTTCAGTTTCCAAATTCTATTATAAAAGACAAAATTATGCAAATTTTGATGAATCAGTTAAGTCCTTTTTTTTTTTTTTTCCCAAAATTTTAAGAATGATGAACTGATTCCACTTTTTTTGGCTAAGTAAGAAACAGAAGATGATGTCTCGAGGGTACGCCTGAATCCTGATACCACTTTGTTGGTTCATACTTCATATACAAAATCTAAAACATCGATTGACATGGCGTGCGATTGCTATTTGATGGCTTCAACTGTCACTTATTGGCTTATTGCTATAACTTATGATCTTTGTCTTTATATTTTTAAATGGCCAAATTACATAATTACCCCCTGTAGTTTGGGTCATTTGCAAACTGATTCCTTGGGATTTGCAATATGTGCATCTGGGGTTTTTAAATTGATGAAACTGACCTTTCTAGATATATTTTTTTGTCAATTTTGCTAACAAAAATTTGTCACGTGCATTTCATTTGGATTTATAATAATGAATTTTTTTTTATTATTGCACGTGACAAATTTCTGTTAGCAAAATTAACAAAAAAATGTACATGAATCAATTTCATCAATTTAAAAACCTCAAGTGGTTATATTGCAAAATTGAAACCACAGGGGATCAGTTTGCAAATAAACCAAACCCTAGGTGATTATGCAACTTGGCATTTTTAAATTTAAACAGTACTCCCTCTTTTTCTTTTTCTTTTTTGGGAAGGGGGAGGAAATGGAGTGAAAAGATTCTAGTTTTATTTGAAATATAAACAGACCATTCGCTTCCTATTAGGTATATATGGTGAAGGTGCAACCCCTTCTCTCTCCCTCTCTCTCTCCTAAAAAATCATTTAAAAAAAAAACCGCAGTGAAAAACTAAGTGATGTAATGTCTTGCAATTAAAAGTTAGGATAAATTATAATAACATTCCCCAAGGTTTGATGAAATGTTAGAAACCCCCTATTATTTTTTATAAATGGCACTTGATCCTTTGAGATTTATGTCCATTATAAATTAAGTCAAAATATGTATTTCTCAAATTAAATACCTAGTATAAATACTCTAAAAAATAATGCTTACTAACCAAGTTAATTATATGATATGATTTTATTTATTTATTTTTAAGAATAAAAGAAATAACAACAGGGGTAAGTTTCATTTTTAAAAATAGAAGTGGGTTTTGACATTTTTGGAAACCTCAAGGGAAGTTAATATAATTTATCCAAAAATTTTAAGCTAAATCCGCTAGCTATATCACTAATTTCGTTCAACTATCATAATAATAATAAAAAAAAAATCTTCACAATGACCAATCACCGAATCCTGAATCCCTTAATAAATTAAACATTTCTGTTGTTCGATGGATGTGGGTCAACACAAAATTTTCTTCAAAAATAATTTTTAAGCGTCATACTTTATCCAGAAAAGGTGTAAATAGTTAATTTTCTATAGAAAAATACATTTACACTGAATTAAGTGGGTGAACTTATTTTAAAGAGAGGAAAGAGATATGATATGATATGATTTAAAAAGTAAAAAGTAAAAACCATCAACATCTGGCGTTCTATTTCGAACCATAAATACTTCCATGACTTCATTATTTTCAAAACATCACTATTGTATTAGTTAATTGGTGGTGGTTCTCCAAAATATCTTTAAAAAATATCATTTTCCTTGTTAATATATTAGGCAGATGAATGCGTTCCCATATTTTAGTCAACTTGTTTGATTATGAAAATTCTCAAAGCTACTATTCCCATTGTACCATGTGACTGCCTCGTATAATTATATAATGCCAGCCTGCTGCAGATGATACATTTCACTCACCAAAATATGTATGTATTGTATATAAGAGAGAGAGAAGAGAGATTTACGGTAGTAGTTGCTGTTAGGCTGTAAATACTAGCAAGTAGTGGACATAGTGGGAAAGGCATCTCTCCAGCTAGCTAGAGAAGTTCTACAAGGCATCTATCCTATCCAGCTATTTAGATGTCCTGCCAGCGAAGCAACCCGACATAAAAACAAACCCCAGTAAATCTAATGTTTTGTAAGACAAGCAATATACATAAGCAAAATATTTTATATATTTCTTTTTTTATTTAAAAAGAGAAAACAATGTTATCATGACAGCGCCCACTTTCGTTATTTATGAACTCTACTTCCCTTTTCCTCTTGTATTATAGGCGAATAGATGCTCCGGCCATTAACTTGTAAAAGTATTTGTATATGCTCAATATTAATTAAACTAAATTTACGTACATGTTGCTTTTATCTTTTATACAACTAATTAAACATAAAATTTTGATCAAGTACAACCCATAAACGAAATTACTTAAATTTATGAGAATGAGGAGAACTATAATTTAAATCAAACTCTTTACCTGTTGTATTAATTAAATTATCACAAAAGAAAAAAAAAAAAAAAGAGAGAAAGAAAGTCATATCATACATATAGAGATGCTCTTCTTCTATTATGGATTACATACCATTCACCCTTGTCCAAAATACAAACAAACGGTGCTGCTTAATTCCGTTTGGTATCACCCAACATACTACTACACTTCACCATTTTATTACGAATGGGTTTACGTATTTCAAGTTGACTAAACTACCCCTATACATGATTCTCGAGTTCTCTGATGCCCTTGGATTTTGCACCCAATGATGGTTATACTTGCACATAAAAAGTTTATCTTTGATGATTTGTGCATTAAATGGCATATTGATTGAGTGGGTCCCACTTCCTTACATTATCTGTGTTGGACAATCCACTTGTTTTGGACTTTCAATAATTGAGCAACTGAAGTTGATCCCAAATGAAACACCCTTTTTCCTTTCTTCCACTCCCTCATCTCTTCCCCATTTTCATCTTCATATTTTCAAATCCCAACTATTTCCAACGCTACTACTCTGCTTGCCGTGGGGGTCTCTTTGGTTTGACTCACTTTTCTTTTTTAAATCATTTATTGATCAGAAAATCCATTAAAGGATTTAGGAAAATCAAATTCAAGAATAAACACTGGTAGAAAAAATAAGGTTTTGAAATTATATGTGATTGGTAGATATTTAAATATAATAAATGAATATTTGAAAGTAACTACACTTCAATTTATAAAGTCTATATAATAAAATTTGAAATATTCCAAACAACACCCTTAATAGAAATCTCTTTGTCCTCTCCTTTATTTATTTGTCATATTAACCTTATTGATCAAATTTATATGGGGCTTGCGAAGGGTAATTTGTTTTATATTTATTTGATATAGAGAGAGATTGAAGATTAAACCAAAATAGATGGAGAATTGGCTTTCAACAACCCTATCACAATATGTGGCCATTGTCAATTGCAAGTGCGCCTACAATTTAAAATTTGAAAAAGAAATCTAACGTTAGAATGCACTGTTGCCCCAATTGTGTGGCTACCACAAGTCCCAATCTTTGACAGAATTAGAGAAACATCCAATTAATCACAAGCTACCACGGCTTATGGTCCCGGAAAACCCCAATAATTTTTTGAATCATCAGTGATTATATAAGATCACGGCCATCGAATTTTTGATACCATTTATTAGGGTAGGTTGCAATCCAACAGAATTGTCCACCATTTACTTCTATTCATAAATGGCTTTGCCTAATAACATGACCTACATCTAACTAGTTCTATTCAACAGTGGATCCCACTAAAAAATGTCGTATTCTTTATTTTTTATTTATTTTTTTAACCATTTAGATTTAAGTTTTTGACAATTTTATTTCTTTTCTTTTGCACAATAATGAAAACAGAATTTGGCAATACGGTCGCGATCACGGTAGGCCCTTTACGCCACCTGTAGAGTACCACAGTCCTACCCAACAAGTTGAAAATTAGAGGAGCCTATAATTTTCCTTTTCAAAATGTCTAACCCGGGGGCAATTTTGGGTATCAATGAATACCCATTATAAAAATCCTCAACTTAAACAAACCCAGATCACAAACGGGATGATATAATAAAATATTATCTCAAATTAGCTTCAATGATTAAAGGTCAATGGTACTCATGTTAGGGGTAATTCAGTCATTTAACCCTCCAGTATAGCCAACCGTCACTGAATTCTAAAATACCCCTGAAAGCAAAGCTGATATACATCTTCATTCTCCAAAAAAAATAAATAAAAAAATAAAGCTGACCTACGTGGTCCGGCTTTTAACTAAATTTAGCTGGACAGACAAAAACCAACCTTATTATCATTATCGTCTATATGTGCAGCTGTTAAAAATTTTCTGTAGGAAAGTAACTTATTTTATCTTTTTCTGTAACGTAATTTATTTTATTTTATGTACGTATCTTTCTGTGCCACTATTATTACTACAAAGAGAGAGAAAGCCCAGGTGTTGATCCCTCCCACTATTCTTTTTAATCAACTAACACAAAAAAAAAAAAGGTAAAAAGAAAAAAAATAATAATAATACTGAAGATTCCACAGCTAAAAGAAAAGAAATAATAAATATAAAAAAGGAAAATAAAAAAGAAACAATTTCTTGAGATTGACAAGCGGATCCCCACCATAATAAATTAATAAATTCACCATACACCCATCTTCATAAAACCCTCAAAGAATTCACCTTCTTTTGTTGATATTTTAATTTTAATTTTAATTTGTTCCCTTAGAGCAAAGTGTGTGAATCGTCAGGAGAGAGTCTCTCCCTCTATCACCTATGCTATTATGCTGGGAGACTCAAGCAGCAGTGTGTTAGGGGCCTCCAACGATGCTGTGGGAGCATCATCAGAAGCTGCAGCAGCACCAATTACAAGTCATCATGTGGATGTTGTTGGCGAGGTTGGTGGTCTTGGATCAACTTCAGGTGAAGATGACAAAGGTAGAGGTGACGAGCTCGGTGGTGACCGCTCTTTCGGTGGTAACCGCTGGCCTCGTCAGGAAACTTTGGCTCTCTTGAAGATAAGGTCCGACATGGGCATCGCCTTTAGGGATGCAAGTGTTAAGGGTCCATTATGGGAACAAGTTTCCAGGTGATTTTTCCTCAATTTCATGGCTACAGACTAGAGATCTGTGGTTTTAATATTTTTTTCAACTGCTTAATTGTTTTTTTTTTTTTTTTTTTTTTTTTTTTTTTTTTTCTTTTTCTTAGTTCATTTTTGTGGGAATTTAGCATCAACAAACGAAATTCTTAGTTGTATAATTATTAAAATCTAGGCATATATATGTAATTCGGGTTTGTTTTCTTTTTCTTTTCAAGCATTTCCCTTCTCCAATATTCCAAAAAAGGATATCAGAATATATATATATTCCGTTTATAAACATGAACTGGTTTTCTCTACCTCTAACTTGTTCACTCTCATTCAGTTTAGTTTTCGAAAAGTATTAGGAAGTTTAAATGAAAGAATAATTCTTTTCATCTTGGGTTTTCTAATTTACATCGGACACAACAGACAACATGTGCTTAATTACATATCAGTTCCTATGTATGTAACTCCTTTCATATTTTTTGTTTCATCCTTCTTGTTTTCCAATATCATAACTTTTCTTGTCTAATTATCATAAAATTCATGTTTATTTTAGGTGGCAAATGCTACCTTTTTTTTCATGCTGAATTTAAGATGGGATAGAAACAGAAACGGAGTTTGGTCCTTTTTTTTTTTTTCTTTCTATTTTTTCATGGAGCTGTTTTTGTTAATTTAATTTAATTTTTTATTTTTATCAGGAAGCTGGCAGAGCTTGGTTATAATCGAAGTGCGAAGAAATGCAAGGAGAAATTCGAGAACGTGTACAAATACCACAAAAGAACCAAAGAAGGCCGCACGGGGAAACCCGATGGAAAGACTTATCGTTTTTTCGATCAGTTAGAAGCACTAGAAAATCGGCCTTCAATTCAATCACCGACACAACCAAAGCCTCCGACTCCAACGCCGACAACGACAACGGTGGCAATGCCATTACCCAACCCTTCTAGTCTTGCTCAAGTCACTGTTACATCAGCTACGCATACTCCAAATATTTCTCAAGTTCAAGCCAATATTGTCTCACCGGGGATAAATGTTACAACAATTCCTTCATTTCCACCAACAAACCCTACAATTCTCCCTCCACCACCAACAACAAACCCTTCACAAACCGCTATTCCGTCTTCTTTTCCAAACCTATCCGCAGATCTTATTTCGAATTCCAGTAATTCTTCATCGACTTCTTCGGATGAACAATTGGAAGGGCGGCGTAAGAGAAAGAGGAAATGGCAGGACTTCTTCGAGAGACTAATGAAGGATGTAATAGAGAAACAAGAAGAGTTACAAAAGAAGTTCTTGGAAGCTATAGAGAAGCGAGAACGCGACCGAATGGTTCGCGAAGAGGCTTGGAAAGTGCAAGAAATGGCAAGAATTAATAGAGAGCGGGACATATTAGCCAAAGAAAGATCTATAGCAGCAGCTAAAGATGCAGCAGTAATGGCATTTTTGCAAAAGATATCCGAACAGCAAAACCCAGGTCATCAAGTACTTCAAAATAGTCTGCCGCCACCGCTACAAACCACGCCTCCTCCCTCTCAACCTCAGCCTCAGTCACTCCCAGCTCCGCCACCGCCACAGCCACAGCCAGCAGCACAATCTCCATCTACATCTCAACTCATATTGACAGGTTTGGAATTACACAAGACTGATAATGGGGAGAACTTCACGCCAACAGCAAGCTCTTCGAGATGGCCCAAAGTGGAGGTTCAAGCTTTAATACAGCTACGGACCAATCTTGATACTAAGTATCAAGAAAATGGGCCAAAAGGACCTCTATGGGAAGAGATCTCAGCTGCAATGAGAAAGCTTGGTTACAACCGAAGCTCAAAGAGATGCAAAGAAAAATGGGAGAACATCAATAAGTACTTCAAGAAAGTTAAGGAAAGCAACAAGAAAAGGCCTGATGATTCTAAAACTTGTCCATACTTTCACCAATTGGATGCTCTTTACAGAGAGAAGAACAAGTATGAGATTAATAATCCATCAAATCAAGTAGTAAAGCCCGAAAACAGTAGTATGGTGCCATTGATGGTGCGTCCGGAGCAGCAATGGCCTCCTCAGCAAGATCACCAACAATCCGATGCAGTCATGGAAGATGTCGAAAGTGAGCCATTGGATCAAAATCAAGACGACGATGGAGATGATGATGAAGAGGAAGATGATGAGGGAGGTAGTCGTTTTGAGATAGTGGCAAGTAAACCTGCTTCAATGGGTGCAGCAGAAGCAGCAGCAGCTGAGGCCTGATCAATGAGATAGGATGGCCAATTCCTAGGAAAGCTTTTTCTAATCAATGTGGGTCGAGTTGGGTCGAGTCGGATCGCATGGGTTGTCGGCGGTGGGGGAAGTGGGCCGGGTTCTGGCGCACGGTGGTGAATTTGGATAGGAAGATCTACAAGGAGGAAAAAAAACATTATACGGCAAAAACACATGGGGGGTTTTGTAACATATAGTCAGTGGGATTATATGTTTTTATTTTTATAGATTATTTAATTTTTTGGCTAAATAAATAAGTTGATGGAGTGGGAGAGAGAGAGAAAGAGAGGTGTTCAGGTTCCACAGAATAAAATAAAAGAGACTTAGTACTGTTGTATTTTTGTTAAATGTTTCATGGTGGTGTAAATGTGAGAAATGGTTATTATTAGTGTTTTTTATTTTTTATTTTTATAAATATTGACTTTTTTTTTTTTCAAGAGAGAGACAGATAGAGAGGCATCTTTTGAGATTTTTTTTTTTTTTAATAATTTAATTTCAATTTAACGGCATCTGGTTGTTTTGCAGAGAAATTCAGAAACAGTTTATGATGGGGTTCTTCTGATTCATGTAGTGCAGAACAGCTTAAAATGAGGGCACATTATGCTTGGCCTTTGTAACAGGGCCCTTACCACAAAAAGCCAATATCACATGGAGTCATGAACCCTACAGGCTACAACAACAGGGTCCACCAAAAGGAATCTTCTAAGTTTTCTTAATCTAAAGGACCTAACTTACATGCAGTTGCTCCCCTCTCTTTTTTTTTTTTTTTTTTCCCGAATTACATGCAGTTTTCCCTTGTTCAACTCGTTTGGTTTGCATTAAATTCATGATCATGATGTGATGTGAGTAATAAAAATCCATCTGAGATATGCACAAAAATCAGCACGTAAATATATATGTCAGCCTTTCAATTTTTGACGAAGTTCTGTTTATTAAATTTTTTTTTTTGGCTAAATCTCTGTTTATTAAATTCTATGTATGAATTGCATGTTCAATTTAATTTTATCAGAGTTGTTCTGAAAAAAGAAAGTTTAAATGATCATTTGGTGCAACTTTGATTGCATAAGATATTTCTGTTAAAGGCAATGCTACACTTGAGGAATTTTATTATGGAATAAAGTGGCTAATATTTTCCTTTGAAATCAATTGAGTATCCCTCTCTCTCTCTCAAAAAAAAAAAAAAAAAAAAAAAAAAAATCAATGCATCCCATTCCCTAATATTTTTTTACCCATCTTCTTTTTAATTTAATTTATTTATGGACCTTAGTAATTAGATTCCAACCCTAAATCTCCACTCTTAAGTTGTGGTAGGACAACTTTGGCGGATCCTTCTCCTTCAAGTTAATAATGTACTAATCGATAATCCGTGCAACGCACAAGAAAGTTTAACATAATATGAATTTTTTTTTCTCTTTTATTTTTTGTCTAAATATGAAAATTTATAATTATGATAATTATTAAAAAAAATATTTATTATTATTGCGTTTATATATAGAATATAATCTAGTATTAGACATTTATTATGATTGTGTTTGTATATATAGAATAATATATTATTTCTATTAAGGAAAATATATATTAAAATAATAAGGCGTAAAATTGTGATAATTATTAAAAACTTATGTAGCGCAATATTATGAAATCAACAAAAAATGAAATCAACCAAAAGTAAAAATAAGTTTCGATTTTCATTATAGTAGGTGTAGATTTTGTACATTTGTTGTATTAAACCCCTCTCTCTCACGTAAGAATGAGTCTTATGTGAGAAATTAGTGAAGGAAGGAGGGTCCATAGAGTTATCATTTTTTTTTTTTTTTTTAACTAATGCCCCCCCCCCCCCCTCTTAACTTTTAAAAAAATGTACCATACATTTATGTAAATGATTAATACAATATATATTTTTTCTCTATCTTATATAAACCAAAACGTATTCAAGATATATTCCTAAAAATAAATAAGTTTATTTAAATAACTAATCAATCATTTTTTTTTTTTTTTTTCATTTTCTTAATAATTATGTAGTTTATAAATCCAAAACCTATGGAAGATATATGTTCTTAAAAATAGATAAGCAAATATCTTTAATAAATTTCTTCTTTATTTTCAAAAAACAAAACCTTTATAATATATATATATATATATATATATATATATATAAAACATTTGGAGAATTAGAAATACAGACTCTATGTTTTTTATTTTCTATTTTTAGAAGAAAACAGAATTTTGGTTGTTGTGGTTGAGAGTTAGAGATCTTATTACTTCTATGATGTATGAAAAATAAGGTTTATATATATATATATATATATAGAGAGAGAGAGAGAGAGAGAGAGGCAATTCTTTGGATTTAAGATTTCTTGATGTATTCAACTTGTTCTACCTTAAAAAAAGAAAAAAAGAAAAAAATTATGACCATCATTGTGCGAAACCTATATATAGGTCGAGTCCACTCTTATATGAGAGACTGAGAGGATACTTAACATACTAGATGAACAAAATAATTTTAGTACTAATGAACCTCATGTGTCATTTTATCACAAAGCCATTATTCCTAATCCTTGATCAAGTTCCTTACACCCTGGGGCGGTGCTAGGGGGCCCGACTCTCCCTCACATTTTGATTTTTCCTTTTAATTTATTAAAAAAAAATATATAAATGAAATAAAAAACTGCTTATCGGCACACCTGAATAAATTTTTAAGGATTCTGGCTCTGCCTTTATGTTCCACCCTCTCATCTATCTTTACAAAATATAAGTAAAAAAAATGCTTATGTACATTAATCCAACCTTAAGACGTGTAATCGCAAATTAAGCAATGTTATTCTTTCCTCACCGTGGTGCATTTCCTTTGACTTGTGCATGCACTATAATTTTGTCCATTTTTATGAAAATACTACAATTTTGTGCATTAAAGAGGTACCCCACAAATTGATTGGTCTTGGTCTATCATCTATCGATAGGAATAAATATTGTTACACAGTTAACAGTGTAAGACATAACAGCTCCTCTTGCCATCACATACATGTAGAAAAGTCCGTCTTCCTCTTCTAATATAAGTGGGACATGAATGGATACAACTTGCTTGAACTTATCACCCTTCATTGTCAACTGAAAAAAGAAAAAGATTTAACATGCATTCAAAAAATGCTTCTAACCTCATTACTTTCACTTATTCTTTTTACCAGTAGCACTTTTAAATTGAAAAAGAAAAAGAAAAAGAAGAGTTTTTATTTTTATTTTTTATTTTTAACTGTTACAATAATTGGGAGAGGAAGATTTGTACTTTAATTTTTCTCATAAAGGAGACTAGACAATGTTACTGATTTACAAAGTTCTTTGCATTAAAAGAAGCAAAAATATTACCGACATAACAAATTTCATAATTTGTTATGTTAATAGATTGTGATTAGGATAATATTACTTTCATTGGAATGACCATTGACATTATTTTTATTGTACACACCAATCACTACTTGCCACTTAGCAATTGTAAAAAATATTTTAAAATTTATGTATTTTTAGACTTATTATAAAAGAGGATCTAGTTGTGTCATGGGGGAAAAGAAAAATTGGTTTAAGACCCCTTTAAGCAGAATTAGTAATAACTAGATCAAAGCTAATACATGAATGTTGATTTCAAACCAATTCACACGAGACATGCTTTTATGCTCATTATACCACCCAATCCAGGCCTGATCTATTTAAGTGACCATATATGTATTCAAGGAGAAAAGCATGGGGTCAAAGTAATTTATGTATACGCTTAGCTATCTTTTCTAGAACAAGATAAATTCAGAATGCTAGCTTCACAATGACATTGACTAAGCTAATTCGAGTGGTAATTTGTTAAACTTGGATATCACCTTTTCGCAAAGCATTACAAATCATTCTAGGAAATTTACTACAACGTGCTGGCACTAGCGATGATTGCGATTCCCGCAGTCCAAATGGTTGAGGACACTCAGGCTGTCGATTTTGCACCTCTCAAACCAGATTAATTGGTTTGAAAAATTGTACCCAAATGACATGGATTTACCGCATGCTGCTTCCAATCTCGTTGCTAATAATGAAATGTGAAATTCCATCAGTTTTTTTTTTAGAAAAAAATTCCATTAGTCTTTTTTTGATAATTAATTTTATTAGTTAAAATGCCAAAGATAGCCAAGCTCATCATGATTAAGACCAAAGAAATAAATGATTTGGATTAAATATTACAGATCTAGCGATATAAAAATTATTACGTTATTTGATGCGACCAAATATATATTTGGAAGTAGAAGAAATAACTTGCTCAAATACTATATTAAAGATAGAGCATCCAATCTAAAACTAATTGACCATGAATGAAGAAACTCAACATCTTATATATAAAAATGTAAAGTTTTAAATGATGAATGTGAAATTTTTTAATTCTCATAGTTGTACGCGTTACATTCGTACGACTCTTTTAAGTCCCAATTCCCAGTGGCTGTAGGTACCGTATTTAAACCACTTGCACATTTATTCTCCGATAAAGACACTAGAGACACGAATGCCAGATGTCTTAATGACCGACTTGAATGAATGCCGCATGGGCTAATTAATTAACAGGCTCATCTGGAATATGCAAACTAGCTACAAACAATTCGAAGTAGAGAATTCCACTGAAGAACCTAATTTATGTTTAAGTTCTTGAAACCTATCTATGTGTTCTTTAGGTTGCTCAACCTACAAAACAAAACAATATTTGTAACCATTGTAATGATTTCTCGCTTGGTTCTTTCTCTATCTCCTTTGTCAGCTCTTCTTGATCTCTAGCATGCATGCATGACTCATGGGGAAGTATTCTCTCGATTCTCTCATTATCATTCACTGGCGAGCCCCCACAAAATGACGTTTCTCCTTACACTTGAGAGTTTATCGTCATTGTCATCCGTACAAATGTTAGATTGGACCATTTGAAAGAACTGCCATTTGCAAAAGTTGGGTTGGATTTTGATTGTAGGGCTTGTGGATATTCTATATATCAGAGAGAGTACTGGGAATGACATATTAGAGAAGGATGGTCCATTGGATAGAAGAAATTAAGTTGCGGATCTTACATTAATGAAGATATATGCAAGTTGAGAGAACGCCCTTTCAAGAAACAAAAAATAAAAAAGAAATAAAAGGAAGGAAAGAGGAAGAAGAAATTAACTTGTTGATGACGGCATATCAGGTAGAATATTATCACTGCCAGCTAATTGTTTGAATTGTTTAATCATTTTTTATAAGAAAACAGTAAAGTTAATTAATATAATTTTATGGGGGAGAGAAAAATAAAACACACTCTCCGTTGGGTTAAAATTAAAAATATCCGATATCTTATTTTGAAATTAAAAGTCCATGAGTTTTGAGAAATACTCAAAATTTTCATTTTGTCTAAATTTCTATCACATTTGTTGTTCATTTATATTAAAAATTCATCTTAGAAAATTTTTTTGAATAAAAAAATGTTTTTGAACGAAAATTTAATTATTAAATTTTTTTACTTCATCTATTTATAGAGGTTCAAACATAATGATTAATGTGTGTAATTTTCAAAGTTCAGGTGTCTCTAATTTCAAATTAGAAAATTATGAGGTTTTGATTTTGACCCAAAGTTTAGAAGGTTTCTTTTTATGTTTTGTTAATTTTTATTACAAAAATTTATAAAATGACCTCATAATAAATATGATTAGCGTTATTTCAATAACATAATAAATAAATGTTTGAACTATTATTTTTATTAATAACACATAATATTGTAATTAATATCTCAGAAGAGGATCCTTGTCTAAAAATATATGAGTTAATAAGAAGAAGAACAAATTAATTTGTTTCCCCTGATATGCTTAATCTACGGAAATGAGTAACGGTGTGAAGCCCAAGGTATAAATCGAAACCATATACAGCCAATATATAGTTGACTTCCGAGTATGTAAAGGGTTACACGGCGAGCCGCGTCCCAAAAAAGCGCAACTCACGCCACGTTTGACTACCTAAAAGACCTACCTAATTGAATACTGTTATGGCCGTACGTGAGCAACGCAGGATGGTCCCATTTTGGGTAAAAACCTTACCTCTCAATAAATAAAGATATAGAGTTAGGTGGGTAGGCGTCTTGAGTCTTGACTCTTGAGGTGATCTCACAAAAAATGAAGAAAAATAGAGATGAGTGATAACCCCAGAAAAGAAAAAGTAAAAAGGAGTGACTTAGAACGTGGTTAGACTGGCCCTGATTAATTTGTAGTTTCTACTTTCCAGCACCATGTCGGCGTCCACTTGACTTCAATCTGAACTAGTGGACCGACATACACTCTAAATTCCGTATGTCGGGTCTACCTATATTATATGCTCCAAACTCAAAACTCTAATTTAATACCTTACAATTATATACGTGTTTCTTTTTTAGCTGTTCGTATACATATGAAATATATAGTATGTAGTTAGTAAGAAGAAAAAAAGATGGAGGTTGAGGTGTCAAAGTCTCCCTCTCTCTCCTGTTTACAAATTGAAAACTATAACCAGGTTTTTTACTCTTTGATTACCTAAAGCCAACTAATTCCTCAAATATATTAGTGTGTGCATTTTTCTGGTAAAAATTATTCAATTGTGTTTGATTTTTTTGTTTTGTTTGTTATTTATATAGATAGCAGCTTTTATAAAACACAAATTAAGGAGCAATACAACATTCTTTCCTAACAATATTAATAACCTGAGGTGGGAAAGAGAGATGTGTACTCAAAACAACCAAAAGTACCGGATTGCGATGCCCATACCTAGAAGGCGAGCTACAACATGGCTTCTCTACAAGACCAAACAAAATTGCAGTTTGTCACATCTTTTGCTGAGGAAATTATAAGAACAAGAAAACTTAGAGTTGTTACTGACTCTCTCGCATAATAGCTGAGAGGAGTTTGTAAAGAGTTTTGTTACATTCTGATACAGATACAGATTGTTGGTTTAAAAAAAAATCATATCTAACATTTATTTGCATTTCAAATTTTACAATATTTATCTATTTGTTCTGTGGTTCAGATGATGTGGGAGACTGATTTGTGTTTATCTTCTGGAGGTGTTTATTTTTTCACGTAAGAAAAGCTGACTAATAGGGAGACATCCCTTTGCATGAAATAACCTGTGATCCCGGTTCTTTTTCTCTTACCAACCTGAAAATATAGATTTAATGCTTCAGATTCTTAGTCAACCCAGTGGGGGTTGGCCTTTAATCCTCCGATGCCTTTGTTAGATATGAACTGGAACAAAAGCGAATTCAATTTAGAAAGAAAAGCTTCAGAGGAGAATGTTTGCGTACCTCATCAATAGGGTTTGTTCAACTATTTATATCCCTTGCAATGCTAGATGTTATTTTAGATATTTATCCATCTTTTTCTACTTTCCTGAATCTTCTTTCTGCCAACATTTATGGGATCTTGGACAACAACACACAATAACTTGCTTTTGGCTTTAATCCAGGAGTTGCATTTAATGTTGTACCTCAGAGATATTTCTAGCATTAAATGCGATATCTTAGAATAATTCTAGATCATTTCAATATTAGCCGAACAAGATCTCTATTGGCTTGTTCGAACAATTGTCTTATTCAGCATAGACCGAACATTATGGACCAGTTCAGTCTTGGCCGAACTATACTTACTGAATGGTCTGAAAGGCTTTTCCAATTCAATGAATTGCCGGTCCCTTTCTAATTTTATCACCTCCATCTTCTAAAGTGATTCTGCTGCATTGGACTCCAACAATTGCGGCTTGGGCTGTTGCTGGTGGTTTATCTATTGTATCCTCAATAGGCCTTCGCAATCGTAATGGGAGAGCAATGACGATTAGAGTACGGTTACAATATGGTATATGGTAGGTATTTTGTAGGGTTGTCAAATGGGTGGGTTTGGTGGGTAATAAATGGGTTAGGTCTTTAAAAACCAATTACTCATTTAAACCCATTTAACAAAGTATGTATTACCCATATCCAACCCAACCCAATTATCTAAGGTAAAATCCAACCCACCCATTTATCCAATAATTTTATGTATGTATATGGCTAGAATATCTTAAAATTTCTAAAAGGATAAATGTAACTCTATAAAAATAATAAAAATACCCCCAAATGATTAATAAGTGGGCTTAGATAAATTTGTTTGATATCCAATAAGCAATCCATTTAAAGCCCAATTAAACTTAACTTAATTGGGTCTAATTGGGCTAGCACCCATTTACCCATTTATTAAATAAGTGGGTTTGGTTGGACAATTAATGGGTGGGTTTGGGTGGCCTAATGAGTTTGGATTTTTTTTGTCACCCCTAGTATTTTGATACCATACCACAAGGATGTGGTATTCAAAGGCCAATACCACATACCATACCACATAGGTCGGTAACATACCATATATGGTATGGCGCAGTACCAGTTTGGTATGCGGTATCTTGGGCTGCTATTTTGGGCCGGATTGGGTCAGCCCAAATTCTATTTTGGGCTGTTTGGGCTTTTGATTTGGCCCTTTTAGAGTTTTTTTTTTTTTGGCCTTTTTGGGCCTTTTGGCTGTTTTTAATTATTTTAATCCAAACATTAATTCAACAAATATAAAGTAATCTTAAGTAATATTTGTTTCTAATTCAACAAAGTAAAATATATAAATCTAAAAGATAGCAAGCAATAATTCAAATAAAAATAATTTACACTACTACCATACTAAACTACTACTAGTATACAAGTCTCCTATTTCAAAGTTTACTACAAATCCTATAAAATGAATTGTTCAATTATAAGCCCAACAACAAATTGTTTTAATAACCAATTAAATAGAAACATAAACATAGACTACAAATTCTAATGCCCAACATTCCAAATTCCAAGCCTCATCTAGATATCAACCCATGCATAAAGCATAATATATTGATCAATTTATAATTCAAACATAAAATAGAGATATATAATAATATTTGATGTCCAATACAATAAAAACAACATATATACATGTATGTATTTGATTAATAATGATCAATCATTCAAGATAATAGAATTTGTAAACCTTACAAAACACAAACCCGGATCCTTACTGATGTTGCTCAATAGTAAGCGGTACCTTGTAGTACGTGTAAGGGTTGTCAATCCTCAGAAAGTTGTGTTTTCAAAAGACAATGTAAATCAATATTTAAAAAAGCTAAAATGAATTTGGTTTATGGAAATTTTGTAAGAAGTTTATGAGTGAAAGGCACTAGGGTTTCGGGGTGTTTCTTTATATCGGTATGATTCCTTTATAATATCGATTAAAAACCTTGTTCTAAAAACAGTATACAAGTTGATTATTTTCCTTTTAAAAAGCTTTTGACATGGTTGAACTAAGAAAACTCAGGAACACTATATAACCGAAGAAATAAAGTGGCTAGAGTAATATTTAGAAAAACCTTTCAATTTATATAACACGAGACCTAATTAAAACCATGCAATAGTCCCCCTTAATCATAAGAAAAACATGATTGAACTTTATAGAAAGTATAGAATAAAACATACATCAATTAGGAATCCATAAATTAACAATCAACTATAATTTAACATTAAAAAGCAAAAGGACTACAAAGTTCTCATACTGTTATACAGAAAACATAGTCCCTAACCCTAACAAGGGGCTTAGGCGGTCATGGGAGTGAAAACCTAAGCTTGGAGAAAGAGATTAGCAAAGGAAAAATATTAAAACTGAGAAAAATTGTGCACAATTGCACATAAAACTACTATATATACTATTCGGACTGCACTCCTCTTTTGCAACTGGCGGCTCCTTTTTGTTTTCAATTCATGCATCAATTAGGGCTCCAATGGGAGCTTCAATCAGGTGTGATGCGGCTAATGAGAAGCCTTGTGAGCTGGAGTGAGGAAGTGGGCCCGCGTGGGATGTAAATGAGCTTTGTAGTGGCAGCCCGCGTTGGACCCGCAACTTTTTCTTTATTTTATGTGCACAAATAGTTCTTCAACTATCAAAAGATTTGATAACTTCATGCACCACTTTAATATTCATTTGCTTTTGTTTTATTTGATCATGCAAGCAAACCATTTCTTTTCTTTGTATTCAACATATTATGGACCATGTTCCCATGTGACAATGTACAAAGTGATCCCATGAACTCATTTATCAAATCCTAAATTTAATTCCTTGGCTCCTACAAAGTTGTCACAAAATTAGACTTATAAGATTATAATAATACATATGAATCAATGATTTCCATATAATGCATTGGAATAAAGAGAATGTCCTAATTCACATGTATTTTGAGGATTTAAAGCACATAATCTTATTAAAGTCTCTTTAAAACTTGGATAAGTAAGTCATATTTCATGACTTATCACTCACATTCACACGTTAAATAAATGTAAGTATATTACCCGTATCTTCTTCATATTCATCCACTTAATTCTTTCCTTTGTTCCCATAGATCAATTGGGTTTTTGCTGTATATTAACTGCAATCAATTTTGAGCACAAATAAGGGCCTTAACAGTTTGTGTCCTCGTTACAATTTAACTAGAAATTTTACAAGGCTTTGTGTCCTAATTACAATATATCTAAGATAGTAATAAGGTTACAAACTAATTTGACATTTCCAAAGACTAAGTTCAGGGGATAATTTATTAGATAGAAAGGTGTTAGACACCTATCCAATCTGACCTAAATAAGTCTTTTAAGACTGAATGGACTATAGTTCACTGACTCAACAAATCAACTTGCAGACTCATGAGGAGTTCACGTCCTCAAAGATAGCACATACAGACAAACATATATAATGATTACTTATCAAGCAATTAAAATTAACAAGCATGCATATTCAAATGAAATACAAACATTAATACCTTTGGAATTATGGTGCATCATATCAAAAAAATCAAACTTGCAGAAACCAGAAAACAAAATCAGTGCAGTAGGGGCACTGTTTATGCAAAACAGGGACTTGAGTGCCGATTGACACTCAGGGAACCTAATTCGACACTCCGGTAAGACTAGGGTGTTGGTTTGCTTAAAATATGCCTTTTCGAATTATTTATAAAACAAAATAAATTCCAAGAGTATTCCATAACATTCACCTCATCCTAACATATTTCTAATCTTGCTTTTGCTATAAAAAAAAATTTAAAATCAAAGTTTTACATAAAAACAAAAAAGCGAACACCTAGGCATGCATCTAACCAATTCATTTTTTTTGGCATTAAAATAAAATGAAAAGATGATACTTGTGTGTGTTTTGGAATGCAACCACTTGAGTGAGTGTCCTAAATGAAAAACCTACACAAAATACTTGATTGCAATTTGTTAGTATTAAAAAAAATGATTTTAAAGCAATAAAATTGTGATGGTGAATTGAAATCACAAAGATAATTGTTGTGAGATAATATCTTAGGGAGCCTTTAATTGAGGAATTAATATAACATATAAGTACACTACTTAATCCAAAAGCTTAAGTTTATGGGTTTTGGCCTAGTTTTGTTAATTCATAGGCCTCTTGTATGCCATCCATGAACCACGTGTCATCCCTGCACTCTCTTTCGTGTGGGAACCCTGTATGTCTATATCCATGAAAACCTTTTTTCTTAGGCCGCGAACATATAGGACCAAGTCGATGCCTTGTTGGTCAATATAGGACTGAATCCTATTAGTTTTAGGACTCTTTAATGTAGTTGACCCAATTGGTATTGGTACTTTGCAGAAAACCTAATAACCTTACCGACTTTATGGGTTATGTATACACTTGGCTTTTTTTCTCTGTTAGAGTGTGCCACATAATAGATTAATAAAAGAGGTTTGTTCTCTTGGTTTATTCTTTGTGAGAGAGCATATGGTGTATTTGGGATTTGGATTCTTTGATAGAGTTTTAGTACCATTGTTGTAATCTTCATATTTTCTTAGTGAAACTCTCTCCTCGTTTCTGCTTATAGATGTAGCCATATTGTTGAACCAAGTAAATTCTTGTGTTCTTTGTTTGTGTATTTGATCTCTTTCTCCCTTCTTTAAAATTGTGCAAATAGTTAATTTTCACAACAATAATATGTAATTTCACAATCTCGATTCTTGGAAACAAGAACACTACGACTGCCACACTTTCCTCCCGATTTTTGGATTATGTGAAATTACCTTTTTACTCTTTTTTTCATTAAAGTGTAAAACATTGGAAATTAATTGTTGTAAAATGGGGAATAGGATCTTCTTCATTTCAAAATCTCTCCATTTGTCCATTTCATAGTTCAGATTTTACTTCTGGATCTAACAGTATATGGACTAACACGTCATTTAAAATTGTAAATGATGTGATAGTCTCTACATTGTTAGATATGAAATATTTAGACTAAAGTTCATTTTTGGCCCCCTAACTATGGGGGTGTTTTCATTTTGGCCCCCAAATTTTAAAACTTTTCATTTTGGTCCTTTAAGCTTGTTTAACTTTTAAATGACCCATTCCGTTTATCTCAGTTAATCTCTAATTACCGTTAAATGTCACCTAGACACCCAAATCAGTATTTTTATTATTATTTAATCTAATTTAGTGTTCTTTTTAATTATTAAACATAGACCAAAATAAATCCATTGGGGAGTCTTCATTTTCATCAAAATCTTTCTTGAGGAGGCACTGGAAGGGGTACAGTACCCTTCCTGTGAAAATGATACCTTCATCAATCTTCATTTTTTGGTCTTCATCCCATGAAAAATGATCATTGGGATCTCTCTCAAAATGGAGATGAGTTATTCCCTTTTCTTTTGATAGGAATGATTAAAAAAAATAGAAGAATTTGACCAAAACTCAGTTCAAGTGTTATTCAAAGCCCATGCCAAGCACAAAATAAACTAAATCTCTCCAGGGCCGGTCTTGGGAATCATGAAGCCTAGGACGGTGCAAAAAAGTGAGGCCTTCTATCTTTAAAAAAAAAAAAATATATATATATATATATATATAAATTAAAAATTACTCTACATACGATTTCTGCTACAAAATTACTAATTAAACTTTTATAATCAATATTTTCTAACAAATCTTGTTCAATAGATAATATGGCTAATCCAATTAATATTTCTTATGACATAATAGATCGCAAGTAAGATTTTTATAATTTTAACTTTGAAAAACTTCTTTCAACGGATGTGACTGTGACAAGTATAGTAAATAATATTCTATATGCAATAGATGCATTTGGAACAATTCAATTTCTTGATAAAATTAAGTATATTTATCGCTGTCTTTTTTTCTTGTGGTAAAATCTCTTGTAAAGTTTTAAGTCTGAAAATAAATCAATATCATCAAGATCAAAAAAATTATCAGGTTTTAAAAATCCCTCAAGATTAACATAATACCTTTTCAAATTATTATAATTTAGTAAAGTTAGCTTCTTCACATCAAATAAATACCAAAAATTGTTCTCATCAAGTAAAGGCTTTTCTGAATATATGAGCCTTTTTAATTTTTGCATATATAAATATATTGAGATCTTTCAATAAGGCTTTAAAATTTTTTAGGATGAGGCCTAATTTTGAGATGAGGCCTAGGACGGTCGCCCACCTCGTCCTTGCCCAGGGCCACCCCTGAATCTCTCCCATACTCCTATGTCCAAAAAGTATTCAAAAGTTGAAAATTTTCATTTTGCTTGGTCTGACCCTCTTCATGGCCCCAGTCCCTTCCGTCTCTATCTCTCTCTCTCTTCTCTATCTCTTTATCTCTCAAATCGGGATCTAGGCCAAACGTCCCATTAGGTTATGTTCACAGATCGAGGTCTTAGGGACTTGGGAGTGTGCAATGTTGGGGGCTTCCAACGAAAGCTTGGGCTTTGAATTTGAATCGTAGGGCCATGGACAAGGACTAGAAGTACGACCAACAGATAAATGAAAAGGAAGACAATGAGGAAGGAATCGCCTAGGACGACGCTTGAGTTGTCATCTCGGCCTACTTTGAAGATAGTCTTGGCTCCCCAGTAATTTGACTCATTCGACGATGTTCTATTTTGATCATTTTTGTTTGGATTCTGAGAAAGTTTGGGAAAAGAAAATAAAAATAAGTTTGTGTTGTGGAATTTCTGGGTGAAACCTCTCTTATTTTTCTATTGGGTTTGTGAATTTGGTTGAAGTATTGTGATTCTTTGGGTTTGTGAATTTTTTGGATAATTTGTACTGGTTGATTCTTAGCAACAAAAATGTTGAAAACTCGTTCAAATTCATATTTGGCTTGGGAATTTGGACAAGGTATTTTGATCCGGGTTTATGAAATTTTGTTCATGATTGTTTTATTTGTTTATGTTTATGTAATTATGTATTTAATTTGTTTAATTAAAAAAATATCAAATTAGATTAAATAATATTAAAAGATGCTAAGTTGGATGGATGAGTTGGCATTTAACAGAAAATAGATAACATATTTGGACGAAAGTGTTTGTTTGAAAGGTAAATAAGCTTAAATGGACAAAATGGAAACTTTTAAAATTAGGGGGCCAAAATGAAAATACCCCAAAGTTAGGGGGCTAAAAGTGGACTTTAGTTTAATATTTAATTTAAACCATGAAATTGATCAAATAGAGAGATTTTGAAATAGAGGGTTTATTTTCCATAAAATAAGGTGTCTACAAATAATCATTTGATTCGCCACATAGTAGATTGAAGAAACTTTCCAATTTTGTCTCAAACCAAATGCAACCTTTGATTTCTGATCCAATTTTATAATATATGAATGTACAGGAATAAAAATCCAACACTAATTTAATTTTTTTGAGAGAAGACTTTTGGTGTATTATTAAAATATAGAGAAAAGAATACAAACACCAATCACCACGAAAACAAAAGAAAAAACACAAAGCAGGGTCCAAAACTTGGATGAGGGAAATAAACCTCATGACCTGCTATGAATCCCCATCACTTGTTCTGTCCTGTCCTAGCTGATGAAGTATAAAATCCGGGCCACTATTCCTCCATATGCTTGTGGTCCCAATGTTCTGAGCATATACAAAAAGGGTGTAGGCGTAAAAATCAATTCATAAAGAAGTATAACAATGCTTGAGTTTTCTCAATCAATATAAGTAAAAAAACAAAGAAAGCTTAAGTCCCATATTTATTTATTTATTTCATTAATTTAATTTAATATGTTGATTAAGGCAAAGTTCCATAAAAACTCCCGCCTTCCTTAAAATATCATGAACAGTTCTTGTAGGTTGAGCACCCCTTTCAAGAAAATATAGAATACCAGGAATATTTAAATAGGTTTGATTTTTTATCGGATCATAAAAACCCACTTTCCAAAGAGCTCTTCCTTCTCTTCGGCATCGAACATCAATTGCAACGATTCGATAAACTACCCATTGGGATAGATGTAGATGAATACTACCCCCTAGAAACGCATAAGAAGTTTTTTCCTCGTATGGCTCAAGAAAATTCAAAATTATGTCTTATATCTATGTAGAGATCAATTTAGAATTTTTAATGTCAAATAGAGCCATAAAATAATCAAATCAATGAAATATGAGTTCAGTATCTTTTCTTATTCCTTATTCTTATCCGAAAAAGAAAAAAAAAAAAAAAATCATTTGTATAACTCGCACACTAATTTATTTATTCATTGCTCACCCTCTAAACTGATAAAAAATTACAAGAGTAGTCATTGGATTACTATTTGGAAAATTAATTTAATTTCACTATAGACTACTACATAATCGGTGTCAATTCAAATTTCTCAAGTTGCTCTTACAATCATACCCAAATCAGGAAAAGGAGTCATAAGACACCACTCATCAAGCTTTCTTTTTCTTTTTTCCTACTTTCTTTCGTTGTTGTTGTTTTATTTTTTATTTTTGACTGGGGGCGTAATCATTTAGAATTTGATTCAGAAAATTTTCTCTTTAAGAAGGTTCCCTATCTTTTCTCATTCAACGTAACATTGTCAATCGAAGAAGGTTTGTTTATTACCATCTCATAACCACCGCCATCATCATCTTCTTCCTCACTATTTACATCTTCACCCTCTTCTTGATTCTGTTCCCCATTTTCCCTATTTTCAATATCTTCTATCACTGTCTCCGGTTGTTGGTTGTCTTCTTGTGGAGGCCACTGCTGCTCTGGCTGGACCATCAACGCCTCCATTGGGTTATTGGACTTCATATTATCATCAATCTTGTTCTTTTCTTTGTATAAGGCATCTAGCTGGTGGAAGTATGGACAAGTCTTTGAATCCTCGGGTCGTTTCTTGCTGCTTTCCTTCACCCTCTTGAAGTACTTGTTAATGTTCTCCCATTTCTCCTTGCATCTCTTCGCATTCCGATTGTAGCCAAGCTTGTGCATGCCGGCCGAGATGTCCTCCCACAGAGGCCCTTTTGCCCCATTTTCATGATACTTACGATCAAGATTCGTCCGAAGCCCTATAAGAGCTTCAACTTCAGCTTTGGGCCATCTAGAAGAGCTTATTGGTGAGGGCGTAGTAGAATTATTCTCAAATTTGGTTTCAGAAAATTGAGGTGGCTGTGGTAGCCGAAGCATTGGCTTTGACTGCAGAGTGGTATTAATATTGTCATGTGTTTGTTGATGTTGTCCGGATATACTCTGCAAGAATGCAATTACAGCGGCGTCCTTTGCTGCTGCCGTGGACCGTTCTTGGACCAAGATTTCATGCTCTCTATTCATTCTTTCCATTTCTTGGATCCTCCAAGCTTCTTCTCTACCCATTCGTTCATTATCTTGTTTCTCTATAGTTTCCAAGAATTTCAGCTGTAGTTCCTCTTGCTTTTCTATCACCTCCATGGCAATACTCTTGAAAAAGTCCTTCCATTTCATCCTTCTCTTACAACGACGTCCTTTCAAATCTTCATCAGAGGCCGTGGAAGAGGAGGTCGAACTACCAGATAAAAGATTTCTAGGAATAACAGGTTTTGGTGCTTGTAATGTAGGAATTATAGGGTTTGATAATGGAGGAATTGTAGGGTTTGTTGTTGATGGAACTGTACTGGTAGGAACACTTGGAGTAGTAAGGTGAGTCCAGGGTAGTGCGGGAGTCATTGCTCTAGAAGGTTGAGGTTTGTTTTCGAGGGCTTGTAATTGGTCAAAAAATTTATAGGTCTTTCCGTCTGAATTCCCAGTTCGACCTTCTTTGGTTCTTTTGTGGTACTTGTATACATTCTCAAATTTCTCCTTGCATTTCTTCGCGCTTTGATTATAACCAATCTCTACCAGTTTCCTGACACCAACATTTTGGAAAAAAACATTTATGTTTCTGTCCATTGGTATATTAGTAGTTACTATTAAATCTACAAGAATTGATTTTTTTTTAGATATGATAGAAATTCTAATCTAAACTCACACACACGTATATTTTGAAGATCCCGGGGATTGAACCCACACCCTCATAGAGAGGGGCTTTTTGGAGGGGGGATTACCACTGGACCGAATACCCAAGTGGCAATCTACAAGAATTGATTGATATAACAAATCATGACCAAAGTTTTTCCAGCATTACTGATGTTGGAAAGCCAAATTTTGTCTAGGGAAAAACTCATTATACATAATAGCTCTTATTCTTAAAAACTGAATCAACTTAATTTCCACTTAGAACTATTGAAAACAATAAGTAGAAAATAAATTTGAATAAAACTTCATGTTCATCATGTGGGTTTTGAATTTCTCCGAAACATTACCAAATTAAAGTACTAGAATGTCCCAAAAAAGTTTAACAAAAGATGAAAACAAATTTCAGTGGAAAGCCAAATCCGGATCTCAAATATTAATGATCTAAAACAAGTAAACAACACAATTTCAACAAAACAAAAGCATACTAATAAAAACTCATCACTTACAAAATAAATAAAAGAAAAATTCACCTCGAAACTTGTTCCCATAGTGGAGCTTTAAGACTTGATTCACGAAACACCTCATCCATATCCAACCGTATCTTCAAGAGTGCCAACGTTTCTTGTCGAGGCCATCGTTTCCCACCACAAGTATTCCTCTCACCACCTTCATCACTCCTTATACCCTTATCTTCTTCACTTGAATTCGACCCAATAACATTCTCCTTATCACCAGAATCCCTCAGCATCGTACTCTCCTGCCAATTACAGCTCAAATGAGACGGTGAATCCCCAAGGGTACTTTTATATATGAGGATCTGCTTCTAAAGAAAACAACAAAAAGTAGAGAAAGAGAAATCAGGTTTATTTCTCTAGCTAATGTCTTCGGTATGGAATCTTCAGTAATTTTTGTTCCTTTTATTTGTTAAAGAAAAGAACACAATAATGGTCACTGGGGTTTCCTTATATACATAGCATCAAATCAGTGTATATAAAAGTACCCGAAAAAGATAAATATAAAAAATACATAAATACAAAAATATTTGAATACAAATTACATATAATATTAGAGTAATGGAAATGTGTAAGTGATAACTTACAGATAGTGACGATGAGGATAATAAGTTGGCCTGTTATATTGTAGGTCAGCTTTGCTTTTGTGGCGTTTTGCGTTTCAGTGGCCGTTGGCAACACTTGGACTTGAAATTACTTAAAGCCCTAACATGAATCCCATTGACCCTTTAATCATGCAAGCTAATAGTACAACTATCAAATTGGATGAGGTCAGTAACAGTATGGAATTGCCACTTTATATTAAAATTTTATTTTTGTTCATTTGGGCATCTTTCTTTATGCCCTATATACCCTCTGGGCCCAGGATATTGAAAGTGATAAAATTGCCTATCATTTTCTACATTTGAAGCAAAAATTTGGCGCTTGTGCAGCCACGTGGGCAAAAGGAGCCTACTATGATGTCGACCGTGCTATACAAGGTAACATGGTTTGACAAATTTTGCTTTCCATGTCAATGTGTCATAATATCCATAAGAAAAAAAAAGAATCCGGTAAAATATAGAAATCACTTATAAGGTTTGAGCTAATGACAAAAATTATTATGATTTTTTGAAAATATTCAGTTTTCTTCTAAGTGCAAACAATTTTGGAAAAAAGTATACAAACGGTGTTAAATGTTGTTTGTACTTGGAAACAAATTGGATATTTTCGAAAAAATCTTAATAGTTTTTACCATTAGTTCAAACCTTTTTATCATTAGCTCAAACTCTATAGATGATTTATGTATTTTATCCGAAAGAATTTCCATAAATTTATCTATGATAATTGGTGCATATCATTGAATTAAACTAGTTAGAGGAAGGTCATGTTATTAGGCAAAGCCATTTATGAAAGGAAGTAAGTAGCGATCATTTCTGTTAGGATGCGACCTACCGTAATAAATGGGAATGAAATTTTGTTGGCTAAGATCATATAATTCGTCATCATTTGCTAATTATTTAAAATTCGGGGGACCAAAGGCTGTGGTAGTTTGTGGTTGTGGGTTCTTGGATATTACATTCCCTATCTGTCAAGAACATGGCTACCAATACTGTTCATGGAACGTTTAGAATGGCAATTTCTTAGTTTTCGTATGTCGGGGCTTGATTGGTATATTTGCCATATTGAAAGCTCCACGTCGTTGAGCTTTGGTTGTTGAAAGTTATCACTGATAAGTCATGAAATATGACTTATTTACATAGGTTTTAAAGATACTTTAATGGGATTGTTTTGCATTGCGTGTTGAATTGCACATAAATTGATACACTTTGTCATTTCATTGCATTGCATGAGATTCATCCATTTTTGTGTATTATATTAATCCCATAGATGTTAAGTTGGGTTGTGTTGATTGTAAGTATAAGCTAGAAGAAGAATAGAGAAGCTAAAGAATTCAGTCACCTAAATTACAATCCAGCAACCTAAATCACAATCCAGTAGCCTAAATTGCAATCTAGGCGCCTACTTTGTGATCCAGGTGCCTAAATCATGCACATGCGCCTATTTTTGCTTCAGTCGCCTACATTAATTCAAACAGAAACTCTTGAATTCAAAATTGAAGAATTCAGGCGATTGGATTGTGATTCAGGCGATTGGATTAATTAGGAAAAATCAAGCAGAAACTCTAGGAAGGTTTTTAATGAGAATCCAGGCACCTAGACCCAATCCAGGCGACTGGATTCGCACGATTTCAGTTTTCCAAGAGACCCATTTGTGTTTTAAACTCCTTCCAACAATAAGGCCCATTGGACACGAAATGTTTAGGGCCTGACGTGCGAATTAGAGATAGGAAATTAGGGTTTTTAAGAGGGTTTAGACTAGATAGACGTAGATTCTCTCTCTCCCCAAGTTTTAGGTTTTCACTCTCATGGCTGCCTAAGCTTCTTGCTAGGGCTAGGGCTATGTTTCCTTTGTAACGGTATGAATCCTTTGTAATTCTTTTGGTTTTTATTGATTAAATATATTTGATTGTTGATTATTTGATTTCTATAGATGCATGTTTAATTCCGGACTTTTTATAAGATTAATCATGTTCTTCTTATTATTAAGGGGAATCATTTATAATTTCAATTAGGAATCCTGTTTTATAAATTGAAAGATTTTTCTAAATATTATTCTAGCAATTTTATCTTCTCCGGTTATAAAGTGTTCCTAAATTCTTTTAGTTCAACCAGGTCAAAAGGTCTTTAAAGCAAAACAGTTAAATATATATTGTTATTTAGAACAAGGTTTTTACCAGGATTATAAAAGAGTTATATTGGTATAAAGAAACGCCCCGAAACCCTAGTACCTTTTACTTATTAGATTTCTATAAACCAATCCATTTTACTCTCATAAACATTTATTTACATTGTTTCTTGAAAACACAAGCTCTCTAAGGATCGATAACCCCTTTCTATGTACTGCAAAGTACCGCTTGAGTAACATCAATCACTATTCCATTCTTTCTTATATATGTGATGTGCACTGTTCATTGTATAAAAAAGGTTGTGTTTTTCCTTGTTTATGAGAACAAGGAAACCAAATTAGCAAAAAAGTCATTTTCTGATTCCTTTCATACTTTGAGAACTTGTTTTAACCAAATGTTCTCATAAGGTAATGTTTGTTGAAAACCATTAGAATCTACTAGAATTTTGAGCCAAAATCTTGTTGTTAACCCTAAGTAGTGAATGCCACTTTCCTTTAGGTGTACGCTTGTAATGAAGTGACGCACGCCATTCCGTGTAGGCGTACGCCAGTGCCGCTAGAAACCCTAATCGTGAATCCTAAACTGTTTTCCTTAGAGAACCCACAATTTACTTCTATTTCAAGCCAAACCTAGGTTATTTTCCCTTAATATAAAGAGTTATTCACCTCACAAATAAAGGGTCCCCAACTGAAGAGAATATTAGTTTATAGAGAAATTAGAGTGTTTAGAAGTTATAGTTCCAGAGAGGCGAAGCCCTGTTTAGGTAGAAAGAAGAAGGTAGTAAGGAAGAGTTCTTGAGCAAGTAGCTATTCTCTAGAAGACTAACCCATTTCTCATGAAGCTCCAATCATTAACCTAGGCATCCTAGTCTTTCCTTTGGTGTTCAACACACAATTTTGTCAATAAAAACAACAAAATAGCACGAACGACCCCTTGTTCCTCCGCTTTCAAGCCTGAAAAGGTTCAGTAGCACGAACGACCCCTGAGGTGCCCCAACGGTATCTCACAGCAACTTTCCCCCATGAGAGCATGAACAGTTTCAAGAATGTGCCGAAACTTTTGTTCGACTCTCTTGTTTTGTTGGGAAGAGCCTGGATAGGTTAGTTGATGAACAATGCCATATGAATGCAGAATATTTTGAATGACATGTTGTGTATATTCAAGTGTATTGTCAAATCAAAAAACTTTGATATGTTTGGAGAATTGAGTTTTAACCATATTTACAAAGTTATAGTAGATATTTAATAATTTAGAATGAAAACTCATACAAAATAATCCAACTATAACAAGAAAAATCATCAATAAAAATAACAAAATAGTGAAATCCACCAATACTATTGACAAAAGAAGGTCCCCAAACATTAGAATGAACTAAAATAGGAAATATTAGTAGACATTGGCTCATTATTATGAAATGGAAAAGCTGGTGATTTTCCTAAATGACATGAAACACAATAAAAATTGTCTTTGGACACTTGACCTAATAAACCTCTAGATGCTAGTTATTGTACCTAGGAGGATGGTGCATGCTAGAGCTGAGAGTGCCAGAGTGATAAAGAATGAGAAGATGAGGCAGCTGTGGAAATAGCAACATCGGGAAGATGAAGACTAGATGTTTTGAAGAGACGCTCAACTCTACGGCCGGTCCTAAGTTCTTGCCTAATCTTGGGATCCTGCACAACAAAACTAGAGAAATCAAGAATAATTCGATAGCCAAGTTCTGCCAGTTGGCCCACAAATTTTAAATTATAACAGAGTTTAGGCACATAAAATACCTCAGGAAAACAAGCATAATGGAGCCATCAACTGTGTAAATTGTAGGTGTATGACGTGCATAACCAATGTGACCGAAAAATGATGAGTAAAGTGTCATGTGATTGCAACAAGCAGAGTCAAGAAGCCAAGAGGAAGACTTACCAAGAAAGATAGAAAGAGCAGAGCTAGATAATGCATTACGAGACCGGATTAGAGCTTGAGTAGTGAAATTCTCTAAGTCAGCCGTAGAGAGTGTGATGGGGGATCTAGAGGACTTAGTTGGGACAAGAGTTGGTATCTGGTTAGTTTCTGGATGGGCAAATAAAGTTATAGGAATGACTGACTTGTTGCGACGATAAAAAGTGTCAATAATGTGGCCATGTTTCTTGCAATAATGATAGTATTTATTGGACTGGCTATTGTAATGGCAAGCATTGGGGCCATATTTGTCAAATCCAAATTGCCGAGGGTGCTCAAGAGGTGGTGTAGTAGCCAAGTGTGAGAACCACGACTTTTAACCAACCTTTAAAGGTATAAACATGATTCTCATTAGTGATGATGTCACTGTATCCCTTCCTAATCTCGAGGGAAGTTACAATGGAGTCGCCATTTAATTTTTATACAAAAAAATTAAGAAAAATACTCTTTATTGATTAAACAAATAAATATACAAGATTTCTAAAAAATAAAAGGTTGCAATACTTTGGTCCTAGATACAATCTAAAAAAGAAAAAGAAAAAGAAAAATACAAGTGTGAGCGCCAACGGAATCGCCTCCGTGACGTGGCTGCGATTCTGCCACTATGAGCACCCCTCAGATCCCTTTATTTCTTGAGGCCTTCCTTGGGGGGTCTCTCGGTTTTTCTCTCCCTATTGAATGGGAGGTAAATGAATCACTTATAAGGTGGTGGATCGGGTTTGCTCAGTGTGAGCCCAATCTAATACGTGGGCTCAAGAGTATGCCAACTAGCCTCAAGGACTAGGGCAGAGAATAAGGAGTCGCCATTCGATTTTTAGGTCCAGAAACCCATTTAGACATCCATTGCACAAAGGTACTAGCCGCGGACTAGATCCGGATGCTTAGGTACGTTCTTGGGAAGGTGTTAGGCACCCAAGATCGCCCAACCTTGCGGTTGGCCTTCATTTGTATTACTATTGGATTTTAGCTAACATTGAAATTTATTTTGTGAACCCTTATCATGCAAAACAGTGTATATCAAAGCAGTAAGCACACAAGCAAAAGATATAATAGGGAGATAAGCATGTGGAGCAATATACAGGTAATTGAGAGGTATAATATGGAGAGATAGCACATGGAATAATTTACAAGTAATAGAGATATATATAAGCATATGAGATATTATATGGAGAGATAGCACATGGACTAATATACAAATGACAAAGATGCATGAGCATGTGAGATAGGAGTATAACATATGATATGAGAAGGTATAATATCAACATATAATACAATGCATAAAGGAAGTGATGCAAAATGAATATTAACAAAGGATGGGACAATCGGTATCCTAGAACCTTTTTCATTGGTTCCCCATTGGGGATTTGGAGACTTAGAGTCTTTAAGAGAATTGATGTCCATCATGGGATTTAAAGAATAAAGAAAAGAATAAACAATTGACATGGTCCTAAAGTCTATTTTATCATCTTTGCACAAAACCCAAAGGTTTTGGATAGATGTTTAAATGAAGACTTATCATTGGACCAATAGAGAAAAGAGAACAAATGCATGAACAAATTTATGTGAGTCATCCAAAATTTCCAAGAGTGTGACTATTCAAATAGGAGAAAAGAATCAATAATGAGATCTTTTAGGCATGTGTTTAAATTAATTAGACAAAATTCCTAGATTTTAGGAAGTCAATTTAATCATCTTAATCACCCAAATCATGCATGTGATATGATAAAAAAAGCATGTGACAAATGAAGTTGAGGAAAGTAGTAAACAAATCAATCAAAATTAAATACCATAATCAATCAATTTTATTTTGTGAAAGAATAAAGTCAAATCTCATGCTTTAATTGTGATTATCTTGAAAACTTATCTTTTAATGAAAAATTCACACATTTCAAGCATTGCAATCCTTTCCAAATATACATTAACATGTCAAAGAAGGGAAATTCATCATTCTTGAGATCAAACAATACCATAATCAGATTTTTAATTGGAAAACATTTGAAATGTTAAAAGAAAGGAAAATAAGAATTTTGTTTGTGTTTTGACAATTTATTCATATACAAGAGAAAAGGGAAATGAATAACACCTCAAATGAGGATTAAAACAATAAAACGAAACAAAATGAACAAGAATTTAATCAAACAAGATAAAAATAACAAGACAGACGTACGCTACCTGAGGTTGGCGTATGCAACTTCAGCAGGAGCACCATAAAGAACAGAAAATTAAATGACTAGAATTTAAAGTTCTAGAATAATGAATAAAGATAAAAAGAAAGATTCAAGTAAAGAATATGAAGAACCTAAGGAGGAGAGTATGGTCTATTAAGAAGATGGGTAAATTACACTGACACCCCCTTCTTTTGGGAAAACTAGACTCGCTACACTCTAGTTTGGGAAAATGACACTTCACTCCTAAATTTGCAAAATAATTAACACTCAGTCCCACACCCCCTTCTTTTGGGGAAACTAGACTTGCTACACTCTAGTTTGGGAAAATGACACTTCACTCCAAAATTTGCAAAATAATTAACATTCAGTCCATTTTCCCCAATTTTTAAAGGAATATTCCCCACTTAAACTTGAAATAATTGGAATATAATTTTTCTTTTTAACTTTGGTTAGTTAGGCATTGGTTAAAAAAATTAATAAATAAATAAATAAATAAAAAAAGAAAAAGGGGGCGGAGTGTTAATTATTTTGCAAATTTTGAAGCGGAGTGTCATTTCTCCAAACTAGGGTGTAGCGAGTCTAATTTCCCTAAAACAAGGGGGTGTCAGTGTAATTTACCCTAAGAAGATTCATATCTCACCCTTTTGAAGTTTTAGAGAGCTAGTAGTTTAACCGGTCCCTGAGTTGTTGTCTATTATGACTTTGATTGTGATAAGAGGAGAAGATGTTTCGAAATAATAGGAGTGATGTTATTAGCCTCTTAAGAAGAAGGCTCGTTTTCTTGGTTAGATAACCTAAGAAAATAGCCAAATCCTCAAGAAGCTTTTTCTATCACTCTTTTTTAAACTTATTTGCTTATAGTTTTGCCTAGGGTTTTGGGAAATTTTTTTGGTCCTTTGAAATGGTGAAATGGGGGTATTTATATAGGAAAATGGAGTGTGGGGATGGATGTGGTTGGAATCTAGAAACCCTAGTTGACCCTTGTCAACTTCCCTACATGGCTGATTGAGACTGGTATGGAAAATAAGTGATTTTGGGGATCTGTCTCTAGAGTTGCGTAAACAACTTCAAAGTGGCGTACGCCACTTTGAGGTGCTCAGCCTTAAGTGAAGCATGTTGAAGTGGATGCGCTTGCTAGGTCTATTTTGGGCTTTTGGGCTTTGGTTTGAGCTTGGGATTTGTTCCAAATCATCTCTCAGGTTCACTTACTCAAAGTTGTTTTTGATAGACAAGATAGTATCGTCATCAGGACCAGGGATTCCGGATTTTCATAGGTATAAAATGGGGTGTGTACAACAAGGCTTTGGTCCTAAATACAATATAAAAAAGAAAATAAAAAAGGATACAAAAATTAATCTACTTTCCCCACAAGATTAGGATTCGAGGGCTAGGGGATTGGATGGGAAGGTGTTAGGCACCCAACCAACCTGACCTAAGTTAGTTTTTAAGGATTCCCTAATTTATAGTTCACGAATTTATAGCCATTCAAACATGCATATCTAATTGAATTTGCCTTAATAGTTCCTTGACGCCGTGAATTCCTTGCTCATTGTACAACGCACGGCACTGAGGACACCTTCTTCTTGTACGTTGCTACCACGGTCTCTTGAATTTGCATCATCTATTTGTTCATCACCAGTCCATGCAGTTGTTCTCTTTGCAATGCATGAGTTCTCCCTAGAATGACAACTTCACATCAACAAAATCAATCATTGTGTGGTCATAAATAACACATTTCTTGTTTAGGAAATTGTGGATAGCAGTGCTCATTGTACAACTTACGCTCTGATACCACTGTTCTGTTATAATGTGGGTAGCAATCTCGTTAGAGTGTTGATCACAGAGGTAACGTATTATGTGTGTAGAAAGGATTAAGTATATGAACCAAATGCCCACTAGGCATTTGGCCTAGTGGTGCAAGGGAATCCCTTCCCCCCATTTGGCAGAGGTTCGAATCCCCTCTGCCCTCCCCAAATAATGTGTGCGTGTGTGTAGTGTAGATTTCTATCTCAAGATAAAAAAAAAAAAAAAAAAAGTATATGAACCAAATGAGAGTCCATCTATTTATAGACAACTATATAGCACTTGGGAATGGATACATCCATTGGCCAAATGATATATCATATCCCAAAGGTTATGTCTCTCTACTGAAACAATACATAGTCTTGTGAAGCAACACCATCCACCAAGTGAGATAATTGCATACATGAGGGTGCACCATATAGTGTGATCACCCATCATGACCATATACTTACATTTTCATATTTAGACAAAAAATAAAAGAGATAAAAACTAAAAAGTCATATTATATTGGTGACCTTAATTGGTCAAATAAAATAATTGACTTTATGCCAAGTCCTTATTTTGGTAGGATTCAGCAAAACCCCTTGCTATATATATAAGGCTTTAGGTCTTATTTGTGTGCCACAATATAGAATAATTAGAGAAGGGTTTCTCTAGGTTTATTCTTGGTGAGAGAGAGGTTAGGGTGTAATTGGGGTTTGGGTTCTTTGAGAGAGTCCTGATACCACTATTGTAATCTCCCTATTTTCTTAGTGAAACTTTCTCCCTGTCGCCGCCGGTGGATGTAGGCATATTGCCGAACCACGTAAATTCTTGTGTTCTTTATTTATGTGTTTGATTTCTTTCTCTTTTCTTTAATCTTGCGCAAACAGTTAATTTTCACAACAATTGGTATCAGAGCTATTGGTCGAAACAATGACAATTAATGCTTCTATTGCGACGGTGGGCCTAGTTAAGTTCGACGGGACTGGTAACTTTGGGCTATGGCAAAGAAGGGTGAAGGATTTGTTAGTGCAGCAAGGTTTGGTGAAAGCTTTGTATGGGAAGACAAAGAAACCAGAGAAGATGACAGACGATGAATGGGAAGAACTAGACATGAAGGCGGTGAGTACAATTCGACTATTACTAGCAGACGAAGTCATGTACGATGTCATGGAGGAGAACTCAACTGCAGGGATTTGGTTGAATCTAGAGAAAAGATATATGTCTAAATCCCTCACGAACAAACTGCATCTAAAGCAAAAGTTGTATGGGCTTAAGATGACAGAGGGTGCGGACCTGAGGCAGCACATCAATACCTTCAAACAAATCATTAGTGATATGTTGCGAATTGATATAAAATTCGAGGATGAAGATAAGGCGATGATGCTCCTAACCTCCCTCCCGGCTTCCTACGAACACCTGGTGACGACCCTACTTTACGGAAAAGAAACTCTGGAATTAGAAGAAGTTTCAGGAGCCCTGTTGGATCACTACCAACGGAAACATAAGGATTCAGCTGAGAGTTCTGGTGAAGGGCTAGTAGTAAAGGGTTATCAAGATCGTGGAAGGAAGAAAGACAAGGATGACAAATCTGCTAGGGGAAGATCTAAATCCAAGAGCAAGACAGTAAAGTGCTTCAAATGCCAAAAGAAGGGGCATATGAAGCGAGATTGTCCAGAATGGAATAAGGGGAAGGAAGAGTCCTCTACATCTGTCAACGTAGTAGCAGACTCGGAATCTGATGGCGACATGCTTTCTGTTTCATCAAGCACTGACGGTTTGAACAATTCTTGGCTTCTGGATTCCGCATGTTCTTTTCACGTGACTCCCCACAGGAACTGGTTCGACACTTATAGGTCAATTAATTGTGGTTCTGTTCGAATGGGTAATGATGCTACATGCACAATTATTGGAATGGGAACAATTAAAATTAAGATGTCCGATGGTGTGGTGAGAACATTAGAAGAGGTTAGACATATCCCAGATATGAGAAAGAATTTGATTTCATTAGGAACCCTAGACTCAAAAGGCTATAGCTATAAGTCTGAGAATGGGATAATGAAAGTTTCAAAGGGTGCTATGGTTGTGATGACAGGTCAGAAAATAAGTAGCAATGTTTATAAATTGCTAGGAAATACCATTCTAGGTGGAGTTGCTGCAATAGCTGAGTCTGAGGATGATGATACACTCTTGTGGCATATGCGGCTAGGGCATATGAGTGAGCGTGGTATAAGGGAATTGCACAAAAGAAATCTGTTGACTGGGATTAAGTCATGCAAATTAGATTTCTGCAAATACTGTATTATGGGCAAGCAGTGTAGGGTGCGATTTAAAACTGCCACACACAAGACAAAGGGTATATTGGACTACGTGCATTCAGATATTTGGGGGCCAGTGAGAACTCCTTCGAAAGGAGGAGCTCAATATTTTATGAGCTTCATTGATGATTATTCCAGAAAAGCTTGGGTTTATTTCTTGAAGAACAAGTCTGAGGCTTTTGCTAAATTTAAGATTTGGAAAGCAGAAGTGGAAAATCAGACTGGAAGGAAGATAAAGTGCCTTAGGACTGATAATGGCACTGAGTACAAGGATGGTGATTTCTTGAAGTTCTGCGAATAGCATGGTATCAAGAGACATTTCATAGTACGGAAAACTCCTCAACAAAATGGGGTGGCTGAGAGACTTAACAGGACCATCACAGAAACAGCTAGATGTTTAAGGTTGAATGCTGAGCTTCCTAAAATTTTTTGGGCGGAAGCAGTGGATATGGCTTGTTATATCATCAATCGATCACCTAGAGTTGCACTTGATGGGAAAGTCGCTGAAGAAGTATGGACAGGACAAGAAGTTGATTACTCTTTCATGAGAATATTCGGGTGTCCCGCATATGTTCATATCTCAGGTGAAGACAGGTCAAAACTCGATCCAAAATCAAAGAAGTGCATCTTTCTTGGTTTTAAGAAAGGGGTAAAAGGGTACAAGCTTTGGGATCCAGTTGCACAGAAGGTGGTGATCAGCAGGGATGTAGTGTTTGATGAGAAGTCAATGACAAAAGCATTCAAGGAAGAGAAGTCTCAAGCAGCGGAAAGTAGTAATAACATTGGTAGATCAACGGTGCAGGTGGAGCTTGATGAATTGGAGTCTCAGTCAGATGAGGAACCTCACAGTAATGATCAAGAACAGGATAGCACCAGATCAGATAGGCCTAAACGCAACAAAAGACCACCGGTCAGGTATGGTTTCGAGGATCTTGTCTCTTATGCTTTACTTACCAGTAGCGAGGATCCTTCTACATTTCAGGAAGCAATTGAAAGCTCTGAAAAGGATAAGTGGATGGAAGCTATGGTGGAGGAGAATGAGTCTTTGAGCAAGAACAAAACTTGGGAGTTAACGGAACTTCCAAAAGGAAAGAAACCTATAGGTTGCAAGTGGGTGTTCAAGAAGAAGGAAGCAGTATCAGAAAAAGAAGGGGAAAGATTCAAGGCACGATTGGTAGCAAAGGGATATTCACAGAGACATGGGATTGACTACGATGAGGTATTTTCACCTGTAGTCAGGCATACATCTATTAGAGCAGTATTGGCTTTGGTAGCAGATCAGGATCTGGAATTGGAACAACTGGATGTGAAGACGGCTTTCCTTCATGGGAATTTGGAGGAAGAGATTTTCATGGAACAACCAGAGGGGTTCAAGCAACCTGGTACAGAGAATCTTGTCTGCAGATTGAAGAAGTCACTTTATGGACTCAAGCAGTCTCCTAGACAGTGGTACAAAAGGTTTGATTCGTATATGATCCAGATTGGTTATACCCGTTGTGAATATGATTGCTGTGTATATGTTCGTATACTTGAAGATGGTTCTTATATTTTTCTGCTACTGTATGTGGACGATATGTTAATTGCTGCTAAGAGCATGTGTGAGGTTAACAGGTTAAAATCTTTGCTACACAAAGAGTTTGAAATGAAAGACTTGGGTGCTGCTAAGAAAATTCTGGGTATGGAGATTCGCAGAGACAGAGGGGCAAGAAAGCTGTGGTTGTCTCAGAAAAACTACATCAGGAAGGTGCTTGAAAAATTTAGCATGTTGGATGCTAAGCCTGTGAGCACACCATTGGCGAATCACTTCAGATTATCTGGTAGTCAGTGTCCAAAGAATGAGGAAGAAATTGAAAATATGTCAAAGGTTCCATATGCTAGTGCAGTGGGGTGCTTAATGTATGCAATGGTTTGCACCAGGCCGGATTTGGCTCATGCAGTGAGTACTGTTAGCAGGTACATGGCGAACCCAGGGAGAGAGCACTGGAATGCAGTGAAGTGGATTTTCAGATACTTGAAAGGCACTGCGGAACATGGGATCTTATTTTCAAGACAGCCAGGGACTAATTCAGTTGTAGGGTATGTGGATGCAGACTATGCAGGTGAGGTGGATGACAGGAGGTCTACTACAGGTTATGTGTTTACACTATCAGGAGGACCTATTTGTTGGAAATCTACATTACAATCCATAGTAGCCATGTCCACTACAGAAGCTGAATACATGGCTGTAGCTGAAGCTGCAAAGGAAGCATTGTGGTTAAAGGGGCTAGTCAAGGAGCTTGGTTTGAATCAAGGTGGAGTTCAGATGCATTGTGACAGTCAGAGTGCCATTTACTTGGCAAAGAATCAGGTTTATCATGCTAGGACGAAACACATCGATGTTAGGTTCCACAAGATAAGAGAGTTGATTGTTACAGGAGATATTGTTCTGGAGAAGGTGCACACTTCAGAGAATGCAGCTGATATGTTGACGAAGCCAGTTACCACAGCCAAGTTCAAGCATTGCTTGGACTTGGTCAATGTTAGCAGCTTGTGATAGCCCTTTGGGGCCAAGGTGGCGGCGATGGAGGAGTTCGTTCGTGAGGCTTGACCAATTCAAGTCAATGTGGAGATTTGTTGAGTCGGTGACCTTAATTGGTCAAATAAAATAATTGACTTTATGCCAAGTCCTTATTTTGGTAGGATTCAGCAAAACCCCTTGCTATATATATAAGGCTTTAGGTCTTATTTGTGTGCCACAATATAGAATAATTAGAGAAGGGTTTCTCTAGGTTTATTCTTGGTGAGAGAGAGGTTAGGGTGTAATTGGGGTTTGGGTTCTTTGAGAGAGTCCTGGTACCACTATTGTAATCTCCCTATTTTCTTAGTGAAACTTTCTCCCTGTCGCCGCCGGTGGATGTAGGCATATTGCCGAACCACGTAAATTCTTGTGTTCTTTATTTATGTGTTTGATTTCTTTCTCTTTTCTTTAATCTTGCGCAAACAGTTAATTTTCACAACAGTCATATTATATTAAAATTTCCTATACGTTTTGCACGGGTTACCGACTAGTTATGCATGTATTCTGCTAGTAATACACAAAGGGATGACTAGTTGTGAATAAATATAATTTTTTTCTACTTTTTATGTTCCATTTTATAAACTGTAATACGATACGTGACTGATTTGTTTTCATTTTAAAATTTAATTATTTTATAAGGAAATTAAAATAAAGAACACGTAATAAATTATGATTGGTGGGGTATAATGTGAAATACAAAAAATAGGATACAAGATTTGTTTGTTGTGAAAATTAACTGTTTGCGCAAGATTAAAGAATAGAGAAAGAGATCAAACACACAAATAAAGAACACAAGAATTTACGTGGTTCGGCAATATGCCTACATCCACCGGCGACGACGGGGAGAAAGTTTCATTAAGAAAATAGGGAGATTACAACAGTGGTACCAGGACTCTCTCAAAGAACCCAAACCCCAATTACACCCTAACCTCTCTCTCACCAAGAATAAACCTAGAGAAAAAACCTTCTCTAATTATTCTATATTGTGGCACACAATTTCATTGAGAGAACATCATATATATATTGAGTTAAGGTTTGCCGCACAAGGTAATTAACCTAGAGACCTTGAAGGTCGGCTATAAAAGTCCTAACCATATTAGGATTCGGCCACATAATACCAAGTAAAGTCACCGACTCCAACAAATCTCCACCTTGACTTGAATTGGTCAAGCCTCACAAACTTCTCCTCCATCGCCGCCACCATAGCCCCAAAAGGGCTATCACAAGCTGCTAACATTGACCAAGTCCAAGCAATGCTTGAACTTGGCTGTGGTAACCGGCTTCGTCAACATATCAGCTGCATTCTCTGAAGTGTGCACCTTCTCCAGAACAATATCTCCTGTAACAATCAACTCTCTTATCTTGTGGAACCTAACATCGATGTGTTTCGTCCTGGCATGATAAACCTGATTCTTTGCCAAGTAAATGGCACTCTGACTGTCACAATGCATCTGAACTCCACCTTGATTCAAACCAAGCTCTTTGACTAGCCTCTTTAACCACAATGCTTCCTTTGCAGTTTCAGCTACAGCCATGTATTCAGCTTCTGTAATGGACATGGTTACTATGGATTGTAATGTAGAT
Source organism: Fagus sylvatica (assembly GCA_907173295.1). Taxonomy (NCBI): domain Eukaryota; kingdom Viridiplantae; phylum Streptophyta; class Magnoliopsida; order Fagales; family Fagaceae; genus Fagus; species Fagus sylvatica. Next base: position 21,691,912 of record OU015764.1, read on the forward strand.
TTCCAACAAATAGGTCCTCCTGATAGTGTAAACACATAACCTGTAGTAGACCTCCTGTCATCCACCTCACCTACGTAGTCTGCATCCACGTATCCTACAACTAAATTAGTCCCTGGCTGTCTTGAAAATAAGATCCCATGTTCCGCTGTGCCTTTCAAGTATTTGAAAATCCACTTAACTGCATTCCAGTGCTCTCTCCCTGAGTTCGCCATGTACCTGCTAACAGTACTCACTGCATGAGCCAAATCCGGCCTGGTGCAAACCATTGCATACATTAAGCACCCCACTGCACTAGCATATGGAACCTTTGACATATTTTCAATTTCTTCCTCATTCTTTGGACACTGACTACCAGATAATCTGAAGTGATTCGCCAATGGTGTGCTCACAGGCTTAGCATCCAACATGATAAATTTTTCAAGCACCTTCCTGATGTAGTCTTTCTGAGATAACCACAACTTTCTTGCCTCTCTATCCCTGCGAATCTCCATACCCAGAATTTTCTTAGCAGCACCCAAGTCTTTCATTTCAAACTCTTTGTGTAGCAAAGATTTTAACCTGCTAACCTCACACATGCTCTTAGCAGCAATTAACATATCGTCCACATACAGTAGCAGAAAAATATAAGAACCGTCTTCAAGTATACGAACATATATGCAGCAATCATATTCACAACGGGTATAACCAATCTGGATCATATACGAATCAAACCTTTTGTACCACTGTCTAGGAGATTGCTTAAGCCCATAAAGTGACTTCTTCAATCTGCAGACAAGATTCTCTGTACCAGGTTGCTTGAACCCCTCTGGTTGTACCATGAAAATCTCTTCCTCCAAATTCCCATGAAGGAAAGCCGTCTTCACATCCAGTTGTTCCAATTCCAGATCCTGATCTGCTACCAAAGCCAATACCGCTCTAATAGATGTATGCCTAACTACAGGTGAAAATATCTCATCATAGTCAATCCCATGTCTCTGTGAATATCCCTTTGCTACCAATTGTGCCTTGAATCTTTCCCCTTCTTTTTTTGATACTGCTTCCTTTTTCTTGAACACCCACTTGCAGCCTATAGGTTTCTTTCCTTTTGGAAGTTCCGTTAACTCCCAAGTTTTGTTCTTGCTCAAAGACTCATTCTCCTCCACCATAGCTTCCATCCACTTATCCTTTTCAGAGCTTTCAATTGCTTCCTGAAATGTAGAAGGATCCTCGCTACTAGTAAGTAAAGCATAAGAGACAAGATCCTCGAAACCATACCTGACCGGTGGTCTTTTGTTGCGTTTATGCCTATCTGATCTAGTGCTATCCTGTTCTTGATCATTACTGTGAGGTTCCTCATCTGACTGAGACTCCAATTCATCAAGCTCCACCTACACTGTTGATCTACCAATATTATTACTACTTTCCGCTGCTTGAGACTTCTCTTCCTTGAATGCTTTTGTCATTGACTTCTCATTAAACACTACATCCCTACTGATAACCACCTTCTGCGCAACTGGATCCCAAAGCTTGTACCCTTTTACCCCTTTCTTAAAACCAAGAAAGATGCACTTCTTTGATTTTGGATCGAGTTTTGACCTGTCTTCACCTGAGATATGAACATATGTGGGACACCCGAATATTCTCATAAAAGAGTAATCAACTTCTTGTCCTGTCCATACTTTTTCAGCGACTTTCTCATCAAGTGCAACTTTAGGTGATCGATTGATGATATAACAAGCCATATCCACTGCTTCCGCCCAAAAAATTTTAGGAAGCTCAGCATTCAACCTTAAACATCTAGCTGTTTCTGTGATGGTCCTGTTAAGTCTCTCAGCCACCCCATTTTGTTAAGGAGTTTTCCGTACTGTGAAGTGTCTCTTGATACCATGCTCTTCGCAGAACTTCAAGAAATCACCATCCCTGTACTCAATGCCATTATCAGTCCTAAGGCACTTTATCTTCCTTCCAGTCTGATTTTCCACTTCTGCTTTCCAAATCTTAAATTTAGCAAAAGCCTCGGACTTGTTCTTCAAGAAATAAACCCAAGCTTTTCTGGAATAATCATCAATGAAGCTCATAAAATATTGAGCTCCTCCTTTCGAAAGAGTTCTCACTGGCCCCCAAATATCTGAATGCACGTAGTCCAATATACCCTTTGTCTTGTGTGTGGCAGTTTTAAATCGCACCCTACACTGCTTGCCCATAATACAGTATTTGCAGAAATCTAATTTGCATGACTTAATCCCAGTCAACAGATTTCTTTTGTGCAATTCCCTCATACCACGCTCACTCATATGCCCTAGCCGCATATGCCACAAGAGTGTATCATCATCCTCAGACTCAGCTACTGCAGCAACTCCACCTAGAATGGTATTTCCTAGCAATTTATAAACATTGCTACTTATTTTCTAACCTGTCATCACAACCATAACACCTTTTGAAACTTTCATTATCTCATTCTCAGACTTATAACTATAGCCTTTTGAGTCTAGGGTTCCTAATGAAATCAAATTCTTTCTCATATCTGGGATATGTATAACCTTTTCTAATGTTCTCACCACACCATCGGACATCTTAATTTTAATTGTTCCCATTCCAATAATTGTGCATGTAGCATCATTACCCATTCGAACAGAACCATAATTAATTGACCTACAAGTGTCGAACCAGTTCCTGTGGGGAGTCACATGAAAAGAACATGCGGAATCCAAAAGCCAAGAATTGTTCAAACCGTCAGTGCTTGATGAAATAGAAAGCATATCGCCATCAGATTCCGAGTCTGCTACTACGTTGACAAATGTAGAGGACTCTTCCTTCCCCTTATTCCATTCTGGACATTCTCGCTTCATATGCCCCTTCTTTTGGCATTTGAAGCACTTTATTGTCTTGTTCTTGGATTTAGATCTTCCCCTAGCAGATTTGTCATCCTTGTCTTTCTTCCTTCCACGATCTTGATAACCCTTTACTACTAGCCCTTCACCAGAACTCTCAGCTGAATCCTTATGTTTCCGTTGGTAATGATCCAACAGAGCTCCTGAAACTTCTTCTAATTCCAGAGTTTCTTTTCCGTAAAGTAGGGTCGTCACTAGGTGTTCGTAGGAAGCCGGGAGGGAGGTTAGGAGCATCATCGCCTTATCTTCATCCTCGAATTTTATATCAATTTGCAACATATCACTAATGATTTGTTTGAAAGTATTGATGTGCTGCCTCAGGTCCGCACCCTCTGTCATCTTAAGCCCATACAACTTTTGCTTTAGATGCAGTTTGTTCGTGAGGGATTTGGACATATATCTTTTCTCTAGATTCAACCAAATCCCTGCAGTTGAGTTCTCCTCCATGACATCGTACATGACTTCGTTTGCTAATAATAGTCAAATTGTACTCACCGCCTTCATGTCTAATTCTTCCCATTCATCGTCTGTCATCTTCTCTGGTTTCTTTGTCTTCCCATACAAAGCCTTAACCAAACCTTGCTGCACTAACAAATCCTTCACCCTTCTTTGCCATAGCCCAAAGTTACCAGTCCCGTCGAACTTAACTAGGCCTACCGTCGCAATAGAAGCATTAATTGCCATTGTTTCGATCAACAGCTCTGATACCAATTGTTGTGAAAATTAACTGTTTGCGCAAGATTAAAGAATAGAGAAAGAGATCAAACACACAAATAAAGAACACAAGAATTTACGTGGTTCGGCAATATGCCTACATCCACCAATGATGACAGGGAGAAAGTTTCACTAAGAAAATAGGGAGATTACAACAGTGGTACCAGGACTCTCTCAAAGAACCCAAACCCCAATTACACTCTAACCTCTCTCTCACCAAGAATAAACCTAGAGAAAAAACCTTCTCTAATTATTCTATATTGTGGCACACAATTTCATTGAGAGAACATCATATATATATTGAGTTAAGGTTTGCCGCACAAGGTAATTAACCTAGAGACCTTGAAGGTCGGCTATAGAAGTCCTAACCATATTAGGATTCGGCCACATAATACCAAGTAAAGTCACCGACTCCAACATATTTGCTAGTAACTTTTGAAAGATCTAAAGTGGGTTACATACATTTCTTATCTTATGTTACATAATGGCTAAACTATAAAATTAATTTCGGTTCTGTTAACTGAACAATCCTTAAATCGCAAAATGAGCATCATATCACAATTTTGATAGAGTTTTCGGTTATTATTTTTTTAAATGAAAAATGAGTTTAATTTTCTCACAAAAAAAAAAAAAAAAGGAAAGGAAAAAATGGTAGTAAAATTAATATATTTTTTCCTTTACAAACTTTTTCCTAACTTTGCTCTCAACTCCTTCAAATTAATTGAAAAACTAAGGAGAAAGCCAGAAAAACAATGAAATGATTTTCCAGTTCCGTGGAGAATTCGCACAAGACTTTTTTCAGGAGCAAATCATTCTTCAGGAAAAGAAAAAACCATGGTGATCATATTTGGCTGCTAAGTAGCTATAAGAAGAAGAAAAAAAAAAAGACTGGATAGACACTTGACGAGGAACACCGATGACTCGATGAATTTTGAAGGAAACAAAATGAGTTAAATTTGCGTTTTGGGCCAACTTGATGAGTTGTTTTCGTGTTTCTTCAAGTTTTCACTGGTAATTTTGTGTGTGGATGTTTTGGAATTGAAGTGAATAGATGCTTGTACCATTGAGAGGAAGTCATTTGAAATTTTTTTTCTTTTCTGGGAAGTAACAACACTAAACTCTATTAATAAATAAATAAATAAAAGGGTAAAATGTATTGATACCTTCTTGAACTTTGGGTTAGTTGCCTGTGTCGTAGACCCCCTCATATTTTATTTAGTTAATTTAGTACGTTAATATTGATCTTGTGTCAAACAAACACTTCTACTAGTAATTATGTCACTTTTTAACCGAAGACTTAATCGAGACTCACGTGAGCCTTATTAGAAAAATGATAGAGTTTAGATACAAAACAGTTTGTAGCTCAGGACTACAAACCTATTATGTAACAACTCATAAGACCATCTACACTTATTATTTAAACAAGTCACATGACTTATTAAATAGGTCTTATGACTAAAAATACACGTGCATGATCTTATGAGTTGCCACATAATTGATTTGTAATTATGGACTACAAACTGGTTTGTGGCTAAACTCTGTCCTTAAAAAGATAAATTAATAATAACTACTCATTTAAACAAATTAATAATAGACTAATCGAATCGCTGCTTCTTGGCCTGGAAGGAGTGGGCCTTGGTGAAAGCCCAGGTGAGGACAAGGTCGGAATGGGTGCGGAGGACGAGGGTGATGGAGCACACGGACGAGGTCTATGGTGGAATCTTTGCCAGCACCTGCAAGAGTATTATTGATGGTGCTAGATACATTTAGCTAGGGGCGTATATGAGGTTTCGGTTCATTTGTTCATCTTTGACGTAGCATTTTCTTCACACTGCTTTACCACAGCTGTAATGTTTTGACAACAGCCATGCAATATTAATGTATAGGCTCACAAGAGAAGCTTAATTGGAAGGCTCAAATCAAGTATATATTTCAACCACATCCAGGTGTTTGTGGCTATGGTTGCTGCGTGTGGTTGTTGTATTGTTGGTTTAAGATAGTTTACCATGACACTGGAGATTTGTTACTTGATTCTTTTAATTCGAATCAAGATGAAGATTTGTATGAATTTTGGGGGCTGATTGGTTGTTTTGGAGGTAGGTTAAGCAAAATCTTCTTTTCTTGCTTGCTTGAGTTTTGTTGGGGACTGCGGTTTTTTATTTTATTTTCTTTTTTCCTTCCTCGGTTAGAAATCAACGGAAATATTAATAAAAATGTCTATTCCGCACAACATCAGAGTTAAAATATTAAATCGGTTAAAATAAAAGATGATGGGAGTCTAATTTTAACCAGTAACCACCCAAAATTTAGGGAGTCTCAACCCAATGCATTTTACCCTAAATAAAATTGTTTCAAAATGATGATACAGTGTCATTTTAACAAGTAAACAACTATTTGATTAAGGGGACAAATATATCACATTGAAGGCAACCTAAAAGTATGAGTATTAAATTGATGAGCCTATAAGACCCTATGATTGCAAATTAAATTTTAGAGGGATTAAATGTTGATTTATTCTTACATAATCACAATAAAAATGATGAGATGGTGAATTTATTATCAACATATGAAAACTAAATACAAAAACTCCGAGAGTTGCCATAGTGCACAACTGATGCTTTATCATCAGCTGTCGACATGGCATGCCGTAGCTGTTTGATCTGACCTAGATGGCCTACTATGAAAAGTTACATGTGGACAAAAGTTTTCTTAGCATGGAGGGCATGTGAAGCTCCACTTGCATCATATGTCATCCATGTGGAAATGGAACAAAATTCTGGTTTTATCTGGCACTAGCTCAGCAGCCCACCTAGTTGATTCTCTATAATTCAGTCTTGATATTTTCTTGAAATTTTCTTTAATAAGAAGCGGTTGGCATACGCATCACACATTCTTAAAGAATCCAACAAGAAGAATTGTGAGTCCCGTTTATCGATTATTAATATTAGATTAAGTACCAGGGATTTAGGATCAATTGGAATCTTGTAAAGAATAATTGGATAGTTGTGGGAGTAGGTGAGTAGACCATACCAATTGAGCTACAATGTTTAAAATAATGTCAAGGTAAGTACAGCATGCATATTTACTATAATGACATTAACAATTTTTCCTAATAATTCTCATGTTTTATTTTAGAGGATTAAAGATTGAGATTGATGGTAACTATCCATCTTTATGAACTAGGCATTGTTTTTAAAAACCAGACAGTTCAAAGAATTAGAAAAGGGAGTGGTTATTAGTTTTGTAGTCTGACCGGAGACAAATCAATGATTAAACTGATGACGTCATAAATAATTTTTAAATTATATAAATAAATAAAACAATTACATAAAATTTTTGCCTTTTTAATAATGGGATTAATTACACTTTACTCACCTATGGTTTCATCCATTTTAACAGTACCAATCCATGGTTTAAATTTTGTCACTTTACCCACTTGTGCTGGGACATGGTTAGCCACCTCTATGTTAATAATAAGGGTTAATTACAGTAAACCTACCTGTGGTTTGGCCCGTTTTAACATTACCTACCCGTGGTTTAAAACGTGTCACTTTACCCATCTGAGGTTTAAAACGTTAGCAGCTGTTACCCACCTAGTCCATTTTCGTTAATAAAAACAAATAAAAACATAAAAAAATACAAAATTTTGGATCAAACTTCACGTTAAAACAAAAATTTTCCAGAAATTGAAGAACATTTCTTGAAAATTAACACCAACACCAATAAGAAATTGAAGAAATTTTACACCACTACCATTGCTCCAAATCCCACATCTTTCATCCCCAACAAAGTCAATACATTATCCCAGCTCCCATTTTCCCTATTCTCTCACTCTTAAATTCACCATTTTCCCTAAATTCACGTTAAAAAAAATTTTAAACCACTTTGCCCCTTTCCAGAAATTAAAGAACACAACCCACTTTGCCATTTTAAACCACTTTGCCCATTCCAGAAATTAAAGAACACAACCCACTTTGCCATTTTAAACCACTTTGCCCCTTTCCAGAAATTAAAGAACACAACCCACTTTGCCCCTCTCCATAAATTCAAGAACACAACCCACTTTGCCCCTTTTCCATAAATTCAAGAACACAACCCTCCCATCGGCAAAAACAACCGTCCATTCGAATCAGCATCTGGCTCTTACTCTGCTGCTCCACCATAACACCTTCAAGCTCTGCTGCAGTAGCACCGAAAGCTAAAAACTTTGAAGGATTTGAAGGATTTTGGTTAATGGGTATTAATTATAATACCTCGGTGTCTAGATCGGAAGAGTTCTTGAGGCGACGGCGGAGCCAACGAGGCCATCCTAAGGTGATGGCGGAGCCAGCGACCCGATCTCTCTCTCATCGCTACGAGGTGAGCCTCTCTCTCTCTCATCATGATTTGTAGGTTGTTGGGTTTTGTAAAGTGGTGGTAAACGGTGGTGGAGCTCGTGGTGGATTCAGATCTTGGGCTACTTTTTTTTTAAATTGCAAGTGGTGGTTTTGTTGATTTAGGTTTTGGTTTGGAGTTGTTCTTGCTGTATTGTGCTTGATTTGGATTTGTTTCTTGGTTTGGTGTTGTTCTTGATGTACGTACTGTGCTTGGTTGTGATTTGCAGGTGGTGGTTGTTCTTTGATTTTTTTTTCTTTGGATTTATTGTTGTTGTTCTTACTAACCCTTGATATGATGAGAGAGAGAACTGAGATGAGAAAGAGAGAAAGAGAACCCTAAAAATCCCAATGCTGCCCAGAAATCCAAGCAAGTTTTTTGAGTTAGAACTTAGAACCCTAAAAATCAATTGGAAAGGTTGCTTTTATATTTGACTTTTTTTTTTAATAGAATTGGGTTAGGTGGGTGACGGCTGGCGGCTGCTAACGTTTTAAACGTCAGGTGGGTAAAGTGACACGTTTTAAACCACGGGTAAGCAATGTTAAAACGGGCCAAACCACATGTAGGTTTACTGTAATTAACCATAATAATAATAAAAACTTAAACATTAAACAAAATGTATCAAAACTTATTCTGAAGACAAAACTTTGCCCTTTATTTCGAAACTGAAGCAATGATAAAAACAAAATAGTCTTAAAACCCAAAAATCCGATCATCAAACTCAAAATTCAACAATGATAACAACAAAGTAGCATGGTACCCAACAATGGCAAACAAAAGAACTATTTATAAAAAAGATTCAGATACAATTTTCCCCAAATCAAAAAATTTCACACCCCAAGCGACGCCACCCACACCTATCCTCTACCACCGGCGCCACCTGGATCTATCCACTGTCGGCGTCCTTCGTTCCTCCATTTCTGGCACCATCCATCCACACACACTGTCGCTTCTGGGTCACCTCAGTGTGGGTTTCACTCTCGCGTCGTTCCCATACCCATTTTTGTTCATAACCTCAACCAAATCCCAAAACTCCTTCACAAACCCATTAACACCCAGAATCTCTAGCATCAAATTATACGATTTGTAGCTCAATCTCGAATCATCACTCTCCAAAACCCAATCAAAAAACCTATCGGCTACGTCGGGGCTCGATTCGAGCTTCCCCAGAACCTCTCCAAAACTCAATCTCTTCTACGAAAAATGAGGTTTGTATGGTTTGTGAATTGAGAATCAAAAATGAGTTGTGGCTTGTGAGATTGTTGAGAGAATGAAATGGTGGAAGATTGGGATTGGATAGCGTGGAGAGAGAGACGGTGATAAGAGAGGAGAGAGAATCACAAAAAAAGAAAGGCGAAAAATAACATTAAAATGACATAATTATCCCTATTTTTTAAGGGAAAACATAGAGGTGTAAGTGTAACAAGTGTTTTATTTTTTTTGATGCTTGTAACAAGTGTTTTATGGATTCACCGGAGCGGATAAAATGATGAATTCCAAACCACGAGTAGATACTGTTAAAATGGGCAAAACAATATGTGAACAAAGTGTAATTAACCTTAATAACATTTAGTTAAAATATATATAACAATTTTTGAAACATTTAATATAATTTTTCACATCTTATGTTTAGTAAAAAAAAAAAAATAAACTAAACATATTAACATTACAAGATAATCATCCTTAAACATTTGAAATAATAATCCTTCAATAAAATCAAATAAATTCTAAATTTCTTTACTATATATTTTGATGAAGTTATAAATAATTTTTCCTAGCTGAAACTAGATAAGTAGATCCTTACAATTCTCTCAAAAAAAAAAAAAAAAGTTGATCTTCAAAAGAGTGTAACTAACAACAGTTAAACAATATTAGTAATTAGTTTGTTGTTACGTCTTGAGTCTCATGACCCATAATGCATTTACTTTTTTTTTTATTTTTTTTTTCTTTGAGCACAGTGCATCTATGTATTTGACAAGCAAAAACGAGAAAGTTATCAACTATTGTTTATAAATATGTTCTATGAACCACATTTAGACCACGAATGCTACCGCCATGGTTTTAACACTCATTTAAGATCTTTGTGAAAGTAGTTGCTTGACAACACCGTAGTTTTCTTTCACAATTAAAGAGAAAGAGAAAGAGTGGGACTTATTATTAATATCATTTTAATTTTTCAACGTGGGACTTATTGTGTTGTGAGAGAAACTTTTTCAAAGTTTCACATTAGAAAAATGAAAGAAAATACTATACTTTCTCCTTTATAAATACAAGCATATAACCCGCGCAAAGCGCGGGATCATCTATATTAATTCAGCCAATTCAATTACTCAAGTAAATAATATAATTAAATACAAACATGAGATATTATTAGCATCATATTTTAACTAAAAAGTATCTTAATTATATAAAAGAGAAAGCAAGATATTTTTACGCAGTATAAATTAATTCAACCACTTCATGTAAAGAATATAATCAAATAATACAAAACATCATATTTTTATTTAACGTGTAATCACATAAAAGAGAAATCATATAAACTAAGAAGTGTATTTCAAGAAATCACTTTGCACTTGAAAGATGAAAAATTTAAAACAAAAATACTTTTATTATAAAGGCTTTTTGTAAAGCAGTACTTGGTCTATAAAATAGTAAAACACACGCGTATAATGCAGAAATTGTCAATTTAAAAAAAATAAATTTGTGAAAAAAATAATAAAACACACGTTTAAAAAGTTTTTATTATTATTAGGATTATGAAGATGTCTTTTAGTAGTAGGTGTTTATTATGATATTTTATGAAGATGTCTTTTTAGTTGTAGGAGACTTTTAAAAAAAAAAAAAAATTATTATCTGTTTCTATAAGAGAATTATTTAAACTTGATAGTCGTCAAACAATTTAATTATGATACTATATTAAGATGTATTAAAAAAAAAAAAAATCAAACGTTCAATACCTTCAATGACTATCAATATGTGTCATACACTCATACTAATCTAATTCTTTTTTTTTAAATAATAATAATCTTAGATAAGTATATTTTATTAAGATGTCTTTTAGTAGTAAGAAATTTATTTTAAAGAATTTGTAATTATCTGTTTTAAATTTAAAAGAGAAATATTTTTATTATAAAGGCTTTTTGTAAAGCAGTATTTGGTCAATAAAATAGTATAATCACATACAATAGAAATTTTAGAAATAGAGAAAAAAATAACAGCAAATGTATCAATTATAATTTGACTTGGATTTTTATTTTCTTTTTTGTTAATTATACGTGCATTAACAAACATTAGAAAAAACAAATTAGTTTGCCTAACCTTTCAATTTGCTTGAGTATTTGAACTTGCTTGGATCTCTTCTAACTCTGCTTGCAGAAAAACAAAGGACTTGCTTCCTTGAGTAAATTGGTTTTGCAGAAAAGACTATCGTTGTTTTTTCTCTAATTGATTTGCAAGGGAAGAAAATAAATAATAAAAAAGTTGTTTTTTCTGTAACTGATTTGCAAGGGAAGATAATGAATAATAAATAGAGGTTGCGTTTCAAATAATAAAACACACACGTATAACGCAGAGATTGTTAATTAAAAAAAAAAAAAGATTTAAAAAATAAAAAATAAAACACACGTTAAAACATATTTAAAAAAAATATATAAAACACACGTTTAAAAAGAAAAAAAAAATGGTGTTGATCATTAAATTGAACTAATCTAATCCTTTCTTTTTTTTTTTTTAAAGTAATTTTAGATAAGTATATTTTATTAAGATGTCTTTTAGTAGTAGGAAATTTATTTTAAAGAATTTGTAATTATCTGTTTTTATTTAAAAGGTTTTTGGCATGAATTAAAATTTATAAAAACATACAAACAAAAAATACACGTTGTTCAATTTTTTTTTTTTTTAAGATATTCTGTGTTCATTAAAAAAAATATAAAACACACGTTTAAAAAGAAAAAAAAAATTGGTGTTGATCATTAAATTGAACTAATCTAATCCTTTCTTTTTTAAAAAAAAAAAAAAAACTAATTTTAGATAAGTATATTTTATTAAGATGTCTTTTAGTAGTAGAAAATTTATTTTAAAGAATTTGTAATTATCTGTTTTTATTTAAAAGGTTTTTGGCATGAATTAAAATTAATAAAAACATACAAACAAAAAATACACGTTGTTCAAATTTTTTTTTTTTTTTTTTTTAAGATATTCTGTGTTTACTGTTTGATAAATAAACTGGATTAAGTCAAATTATTAAAACAATGTATCACTTGGGAAATAAAAACAATTGATAGACATGCCACTTGTCATGATAATCCTTTATTTAAAAATAAAATAAAATAAAAAAAAAATAATTTTAGATAAGTATATTTTATTAAGATGTGTAGTAGAAATTTATTTTAAAGAATTTTTAATTATCTGTTTTTATTTTAAAATGTTTTTGACATGAATTAAAATTAATAAAAACATACAAACAAAAAATACACATTGCTCAAAATTTTTTTTTTAAGATATTATGTGTTTACCGTTTGATCAATAAACTGGATTAAGTCAAATTATTAAAACAACGTATCACTTGGGAAATAAAAACAATTGATAGACGTACCACTTGTTATGATGTTAGACAATCTTAATTTTAACGCTTATATCTTCTGCTATTATATATTACTAACATATAACCTGCGCAAAGCTCGGGATCATCTATATTAATTTAGCCAATTCAATTACTCAAGTAAAGAATATAATCAAATATGAACATGATATATTATTAGCATTATATTTTAAATAAAGACTATCTTAATTAAAAGAGAAAGCAAGATATTTTTACACAGTATAAATTAATTCAACCACTTCACGTGAAGAATATAATCAAATAATACAAAGTATCATATTTTTATTTAACATGTAATCACATAAAAGAGAAACCATATAAACTAAGAAGTATATTTCAAGAAACCACTTTTCACTTGAAAGATGAAAAATTTAAAAGAGAAATATTTTTATTATAAAGGCTTTTTGTAAAGCAGTATTTGGTCTATAAAATAGTAAAACACATGCGTATAACGCAGAGATTGTTAATTTTTTAATTTTTTTTTTGTAAAAAAAATAATAAAACACACGTTTAAAAAGTTTTTATTATTATTAGGATTATGAAGATGTCTTTTTGTAGTAGGTTTTTATTATGATATTTTATGAAGATGTCTTTTTAGTTGTAGGAGACTTTAAAAAAAAAGAAAAAAAAAAGATTCTTATCTATTTCTATAAGAGAATTATTTAAACTTGATAGTCATCAAACAAATTAATTATGATACTATATTAAGATGTATTAAAAAAATCAAACGTTCAATACCTTCAATGACTATCAATATGTGTCATACACTCATACTCAACTTTGTATGAATCATAATTCTACTAAAAGACTTCTTTTAAAAAATTCATTGTCCTAATCATAATCTACTAAAAGACTTCTTTTTAAAAATTAATTGGCCTATTATTAAAAGAGTTCCTAAACAAATTTAATTCCATAAAAAATAGTAATAGTCAAACGCATATTTTTCAAAAAATGATTGGCAGGAAAGGACATTTATTCTACACGTTGTTTAGTTTCATTTTTTTTTTTTTTTTTTTTTTTTTTTTTTTTTTTTTTTTAGAATTTGGTGTTGATCATTAAATTGAACTAATCTAATCTTTTTTATAATAAAATAAAATAATAAATAAATAATTTTAGATAAGTATATTTTATTAAGATGTCTTTTAGTAGTAGGAAATTTATTTTAAAGAATTTTTAATTATCTGTTTTAAATTTAAAAGAGAAATATTTTTATTATAAAAGCTTTTTGTAAAGCAGTATTTGGTCTATAAAATAGTATAATCACATACAATGGAAATTTTAGAAACAGAGAAAAAAGAACAGCAAATGTATCAACTATAATTTGACTTGGATTTTTCTTTTCTTTTCTGTTAATTATACGTGCATTAACAAATATTAGAAAAGCAAATAAGTTTGCCTAATCTTTCAATTTTCTTGAGTATTTGAACTTGTTTGGATCTCTTCTAACTCTGCTTGCAGAAAAACAAAGGACTTACTTCCTTGAGTAAATTGGTTTTGCAGTGAAGACTATCGTTGTTTTTTCTGTAACTGATTTACAAGAGAAGAGAATGAATAATAAAATGGTTGTTTTTTTTGTAACTGATTTGCAAGGGAAGAGAATGAATAATAAAATAGAGGTAGCGTTTCAAATAATAAAACACACGCGTATAATGCAGAGATTGTTAATTTAAAAAAAAAAAATTAAAAAAATAATAAAACACACGTTAAAACATATTTAAAAAATATATATAAAACACACGTTTAAAAAGAAAAAAAATATTTGGTGTTGATCATTAAATTGAACTAATCTAATCATTTCTTTTTAAAAAAAATAAAAAAAATAATTTTAGATAAGTATATTTTATTAAGATGTCTTTTAGTAGTAGGAAATTTATTTTAAAGAATTTGTAATTATCTGTTTTTATTTAAAAGGTTTTTGGCATGAATTAAAATTTATAAAAACATACAAACAAAAAATACACGTTGTTCAAATTTTTTTTTTAAAGATATTCTGTGTTCATTAAAAAATATATAATAAAACACACGTTTAAAAAGAAAAAAAAAATTTGGTGTTGATCATTAAATTGAACTAATCTAATCCTTTCTTTAAAAAAAAAAAAAAAAAAAAAAAAAGAAGAAGATAAGTATATTTTATTAAGATGTCTTTTAGTAGTAGGAAATTTATTTTAAAGAATTTGTAATTATCTATTTTTATTTAAAAGGTTTTTGGCATGAATTAAAATTAATAAAAACATACAAACAAAAAATACAAGTTGTTCAATTTTTTTTAAAGATATTTTGTGTTTACTGTTTGATAAATTAACTAGATTAAGTCAAATTATTAAAATAACACATCACTTGGAAAATAAAAACAATTGATAGACATGACATTTGTCATGATGTCAGACACTCTTGGTTTTAACGCTCATGTCTTCTACTATTATATATTACTAGTCGCAAACCTGTATGATGCACAGAAAATGAATTAAAATTAAATCTAAAAAATTATTGGTCTAACTATGATTTTTATTATCTTTTATATTTTATCTAAATATGAAAATTGATGATTATTAAAAGACATTTATTATTATTGTGTTTATATATAAAATATATTATAGTATTAGGCATTTATTATGATTGTGTTTATATATATGGAATAATATATTATTTCTATTAAAGAAAATATAATATGTCAAGATTCTAATGAGATGTTTAATTATAGAATAAAATTTAAATTCAATTAAAAAATATATATATATTAAAATAATGAGGTGTAAAATTGTGAGAACTCAAAAGCTTTTGTGACGTAATATTATGAGGTCAACCAAAAGTCATAAAGCTTCGGTTTTACATTATAGTATAGATATAGATATAGATATAGATTACACTCTACCAAGAATTTTAAACATGAATGTATTGCCTATTTTATTTAATATTAGGATACTTTTGTGTGAGCCTTATATTTTTTAGTTTAATGTTGGGCTTTTTGTGGCCTAACATATAAGTTTTTTTTTTTTTAAAATTCTTTTAGTAGTTTGAAAAGAGGGTCAACCGGTTGAACCGGTCTGATTCTCGGTTTTGCCATGTTTGTTTTCTTAATTTTGGCTTCTTTTTTTTTTTTTTTTTTAATGTTAAATCAGATTAGATTATATACCAGTCCTCGATTAAACCGATTGAACTAATCGGTTCGGTCCAGTGTTGAAAACCATGGAACTAGGACGTCTACATAACAACGTCATAGTGATGGTTATTATTAGCGACTCGTATCACTTTTTTGTTTATGGTCAAGTGAAAATGAACTTTTTTATTTAATACATTGGTCCATAGGCAATAATAGTTTGTCAAGTTTGATTAGTGAGAAATCTAGCAAAGTGGTCTATTCGACATTCATCATTTTCAACAACAACAACTTAAAAGAAAAAAAAAAAATATATATATATATATATATATATTAATAAATTGCATTTCCTCTTTTTAACTATTGGGTTAACTTTAACCCCCCTGCTAAACTTTCGAATTGAGCAATGTTCTCCCTGATTTATAGGAAATATGCAAATCACCCAAAAATTAATCATTTCTATTAAATAAAAAAAAAAAAAATCGGAAAATTCAATTTCTTACACTATACCCATGGAAATGGCTAATATACTCGATGAGTGCACAAAAGTGTACTCTGAATATGTTTTTAATTAGATATCATATATTGCATCTTATTTTGACCAAGTCTTTTATTTTAAGTATGAATTTTAAGCTTAATTTTCAGCGGAGTCCGATATGAGGAACTAATTTGCTACTGAGGGCTATCCGCAAGGATTTTCATTTTTAATGTATTTTTTAGAGTTGTGGGGTAGTTTTGGTATGTTTGGTATTTTCAGGATTTTGAGGTTTTAATAGACAAAGATACCTAACTAGGGCTTCCCTTTTTAGTTTTGCTAGATGCCACTCTTTCTAAAACTTCTTCTCTTCTTCTCCTTTATGGATTGCTAAACTCCTAGCCTAGGCTATGGGGGAAGTCTTTTAATGAGGTATTATTAATTATGTTTAATCCATTCTTGTTCTTGCAATGTTTATAATTTCTCTTTGGTTGTTCATCTTTATTTATTATTATTTCTTTGATTTGAATTTGTAGGGTTTAAAGCAATTCATGGGTTCATTCATGCTTTTCTCATAGTTTTATAATAACTCTTGATTTTTCAAAGAGAAGATCTTTAATCTTATTGGACATTATCTTCTGCTGCATTTTTCCTAAGGGTACAAAGTCGTCGTTGGGTTTTTTCGGTAAAGTTATTATTATCAACTTTCCGATTGGGGATTTGGGATGTGAAATCCTCATTCAGGGATTGGCTTCAATAATACTCATACCATAGAACTTGGTAAGGTAAAAGGTAGTGTTGACTTAAGATTCAATGGTTTTAACCCACTAAAGGCAAGGTCTAATAGTGCGGCAATCACTTCAGCCATTGCAGAGGATAGGAAAACCATTACAACTCAATCGTTTAAATTTATGCAAAACCGGTTGGGAATAATCTACCGGTATAATGGACAGTTACATGCTAGGTATATTAAAAACACTTTAAGTCCACTTGATTCATCAAGTTGATGAGTGTGAGCACCAACGAAATCGCATCCGTGAGGTGGCTACAATTCCGCCACTGTGAATGCCCCTCGGATCCCTTTATTTCCCGAGGCCTTCCCCAGGGGGTCTTTCGGTTTTGTCTCCCGTTTGAATAGGAGGTAAATGAACCATTTGTGAGGTGCTGGATCAGGTTTGCCCGGTGTAAGCCTAACCTAACACGTGGGCTCGGGAGTACGCCAACTAGCCTCAAGGACTAGGGCGGAGAATAGGGAGTCGCCACCGATTTTTGGGTCCAAGAACCCATTTAGACATCTATTGCTCAAAGGTACTAGTCGCGGACTAGGTTTGGATGCTTAGGTACATTCTTAAGAAGGTGTTAGGCACCCAAGATCACCCAACCTTATGGTTGTCCTTCGCTTGTATTACTATTAGATTTTAGCTAAAATTGGCATTTATTTTGTGAACCCTTATCATGCAAAAGCAATAGATATCAAAGCAGTAAGCACACAAGTAAGAGATATAATATGAAGATAAGTATGTGGAGCAATATACAAGTAATGGAGAGGTATAAGCATATGAGATATAATATGGAGAGATAGCACATGGAATAATATACAAATGACAAAGATGCATGAGCATGTGAGATAGGGGTATAACATATGATGTGAGGAGGTACAATATCAACATATAATACAGTGCATAAATTAAGTGATACAAAATGAATATTAACAAAGGATGAGACAATCGTTATCCTAGAACCTTTCTCATTGGTTCCCCATTGGGGATTTGGAGACTTAGAGTCTTTAAGAGAATCGAGGTCTATCATAGGATTTAAAGAATAAAGAAAAGAATAAACAATTGACATGGTCCTAAAACCTATTTTATCATCTTTGCACAAAACCCAAGAGTTTTGGATAGACGTTAGAATGAAAACTTATCATTGGACCAATAGAGAAAGGAGAACAAATGCATGGACAATTTATATGAGTCATCCAAACTGTCCAAGAGCGTGACTATTGAAATAGGAGGAAAGAATCAATCATGAGATCTTTTAGGCATGTGTTTAAATTAATTAGACTAAATTCCTAAATTATAGGAACTCAATTTAATCATCCCAATCACTCAAATCATGCATTTGATATAAAAAATAAAAAAATAAAAAAATGCATGTGACAAATGAAGTTAGGGAAGGTAGTAAATAAATTAATCAGAATTAAATACTACAATCAATCAATTTTATTTTGTGAAAGAATAGAGTCAAATCTCATTCATTAATTGTGATTCTCTTGAAGACTTATCTTTCAATGGAAAATTCACATATTTCAAGCATTGCAATCCTTTCCAAATATACATTAACAGGTCAAAGAAGGGAGATTCATCATTCTTGAGATCAAACAATACCACAATCAGATTTTTAATTGAGAAACATTTGAAATGTTAAAAGAAAGGAAAATAAGAATTATTTTTGTGTTTTGACAATTTATTCATATACAAGACAAAAGGGAAATAAGTAGTACCTAAATAATAAAAAAGGCAAACTGAATGAACAAGAATTTAATCAAACAAAATAAAAATAATGAGACAGGCATAAGCCTACCATGAAACGGCGTACGCTACCCAAGGTTGGCGTATGCGGCTTTAGAGAGGAACACCATAAAGAACAAAAAATTAAATGACTACAGAATAAAGAATGGAATGATGAACAAACATATTAAAATAAATAAATAACTAGAATTTAAAGTGCTAGAATAATGAACAAAGATAAAAAGAAAGATTCAAGTAAAGAATATGAAGAAACTAAGGAGGAGAATATGGTCTATTAAGAAGATCCATATCTCACCCTTTTGAAGCTTTAGAAAGCTAGCAGTTTAATCGGTCCCTCGGTTGTTGTCTATCACAACTTTGATTGTGATGAGAGGAGAAGATGATTCGAAATAATAGGAGTGATGTTATTAGCCTCTTGAGAAGGAGGCTTGTTTTTTTGGTTAGATAACCTAAGAAAATAGCCAAATCCTCAAGGAGCTTTTTCTATCACTCTTTCCGTTCAAGCTTATTTGCCTAAGATTTTGGGAAATTTTTCTGGTCCTTTGAAATGGTGAAATGGGGTTGTTTATATAGGAAAATGGAGTGTGGGGGTGGGTGTGACCGGAATTTAGAAACCCTAGTTGACCCTTGTAAACTTCCATGACTTCCCTACATGGCTGATTGAGACTAGTATGGAAAATGAGTGATTTTGGGGATTTGTCTCAAAGTTGCGTACGCTTCTTTGAAAGTTGCATACGCCACTTTGAGGCCCTCAGCCTTAAGTGAAGCGTGTTGAAGTGGCGTATGCATCTTTCTTACTTGGTTAGGTTTGGGCTTTTGGGCTTTGGTTTTGAGCAATGGGTTTGTTCCAAATCCTCTCTCGGGCTCATTTTCTCAAAATTGTTTGTGATAGACAAGATAATATCGTCATCAGGACCGAGGATTCTGGATTTTGGTAGGTACATGCAAAATGGGGTGTCTACAATGAGGATCTTCATATCTATCCTTAGTCTAATACGCAATAGAAATAGGCCTGATTCATGTAATAACTACATGGGTTGAAATTTAATTATTGCTAACTGAACAAATAACTAAAATTTAGTATATTTATTTATTTCCCAACACTTCGTTTGATTACTGGATAAACAAACTAGAGTACTCTGTTTTCTTTTGCTCATTGGTAGCAAAGGAAATATAACTTCTTGTTTTTTCATCACTAATTTTCTTTTCATTGTTCTCTATACTAAAAAAGTAGCAAAATGTAATTATGGGACAAAAAAAAAAAAGATATAGAAATTTCATAACACAAGGATATATTCTGAAAAAGTTCTAAAATTCGTCAAGTACTCATTGAGATTAAGGTTTGGTTGTTGAGGATTCATAGTCGATTCCAACAACTTGTTATTGTTATTGTTGTTGTTGTTATAGTTACTGTCATTTGTATTACTATTACTATCCAATGTGACTAGATAAAAAATTTAAACAAAATAAGAACAAAAACATAAACAAATAAAAACACAAAAAAAGAGATTGTGACATAAGGTTTTCCAAAAAAATGTTATCTAGTTAGTTTCATATATGACATTGTTTTTATCAAATATTACAATATAATAATTTCAAACAAAGAAAAATGTAACATAAGATACCAAAAATTGTGATAAGTTACTATTTAATGTGACTATAAACGAAATATAAACAAAAATGAAACAAAAAAAAAAAAAAAAAAAAAAAAAAAAAAAAAAAAAAAAAAAAAAAAAAAAAAAAAAACCACTAAAAAATATAATGTGACATTAAGTTACCAACAAATGTAATGATGTTACTATCATATGTGATGTTAATACCCAAAATTGCAAATCAAAAGAGATTACATTGGGGCTCACCCAACTAAAAACAAAATTATTTGGGATATTCGTTGTGTTTGTAAACTTACTCTTTTTCCCCCTGCCATAAAATAAAAACAAAAACAAAACCCAAAGAAAGTAATTTCAACATAAAATATTCTTTAAATAGTGATAATATGATATAATCTAATCCACTTATACAACAATGCAAACTTTTAGAAACACCATATTAGAGTTACCAAAAAAAAACATTGAAGGATCCAGATCAATCTGCTTAGTCTCTCAAGGGGTAAATTATTTAAAACAATCTCCAATTATCTACTAATACCATTTTCTTTTCAAGGATAAGATTTGATTTTCTTAAAAGAGATATGCCTTCCCATATAAATATTGCTAATTGGAGATCCTTTACAACAGAGCAAAGCACACCCAAGAGAAGTCATAGATTTCTAATCACCACACAAACCTAGAAAATATGGAGCATTCATCTTCCAAAATGACTTCTATGGTCATGATCGTATTGGTCATTGCATCTTGTTAGTTTCTTAGCCTCTCATGGATACAAAATTATATTTTTCTACCACGTGGATGTAGCTAATGAAATAATTTTGCATGCAGGTTTGTCATTTTCAAAGGTGCCAAGAGCTGAAGCAAGCCAATGTCAATCTAATAAAGAGTGTCAAAATTACTCTTGTCCAATACCAAGTGAACCCTATTGTTTTGACGGAGAATGCAAATGTGGGGAAGCCCTAAATGTTGAGGTGCTGAAAGCTGTAGCAAAGGCATGTAAATCTAATAATGATTGTAAAAACGTTTGTGAAGACCCATTTAATGCCCTTTGTGTTAATGGAGTATGCAGTTGTAACTAGGGGAGTCCTAAAAGAGTCAACAATCCATCCTGAAGCACAATGTTGTAAAGATGGTGATTGTACTACATTTGCGGTTCAAACTGCAAAATCAATAATTGTCTAATGTTAATGCTTGATATATATTTCACTCCATTGTGAAGTGAAACAAAATAATACATCTTGACTATTTTTTCAGTTATGGCTGAAATGATTTAATTGAAAAGTAATTTATCTTCAAATTTTACATTTTACTATATTGGAAGAAAGAACATATCATAAATGTTTTATTTTTTGCATGAAACATTAATTTCTCAAATGAAATTGAGATTTCCATGACTTTCTTAATTTGAGATATTGGAAATCAGAAATCCAGTGCTATTTTATCAAATATTACTATATAATAATTTAAAACAAAGAAAAATGTGACATAAGATACCAAAAATTGTGGTGTTGTTACTATTTAATGTGACTATATAAGAAAGATAAACAAAAATGAAACATACAAAAAAAAAACCACTAAAAAAATATAATGTGACATTAAGTTACCAACAGATGTAATGATGTTACTATCATATTTGATTTTAATACCCAAAATTGCAAATCAAAAGAGATTACATTGGGGCTCACCCAACTAAAAACAAAATTATTTGGGATATTCGTTGTGTTTGTAAACTTACTCGTTTTCCCTCTACCATAAAATAAAAACAAAAACAAAACCAAAGAAAGTAATTTCAACATAAAATATTCTTTAAATAGTGATAATATGACATAATCTAATCCACTTATACAACAATGAAAACTTTTAGAAACACCATATTAGAGTTAAAAAAAAAAAACACTGAAGGATCCAGATCAATCTGCTTAGTCTCTCATGGGGTAAATTATATAAAACATTCTCCAATTATCTACTAATACCATTTTCTTTTCAAGGATAAGGTTCGATTTTCTTAAAAGAGATATGCCTTCCCATATAAATATTGCTAATTGGAGATCCTTTACTACAGAGCAAAGCACACCCAAGAGAAGTCATAGATTTCAAATCACCACACAAACCTAGAAAATATGGAGCATTCATCTTCCAAAATGACTTCTATGGTCATGATCGTATTGGCCATTGAATCTTGTTAGGTTCTTAGCCTCTCATGGATACAAAATTATATTTTTCTACCACGTGGATGTAGTTAATGAAATAATTTTGCATGTAGGTTTGTCATTTTCAAAGGTGCCAAGAGCTGAAGCAAGGCAATGTCAATCTAATAAAGAGTGTCAAAATTACTCTTGTCCAATACCAAGTGAACCCTATTGTTTTGACGGAGAATGCAAATGTGGGGAAGCCCTAAATGTTGAGGTGCTGAAAGATGTAGCAAAGGCATGTAAATCTAATAATGATTGTCAAAACGTTTGTGAAGACCCATTTAATGCCCTTTGTGTTAATGGAGTATGCAGTTGTAACTAGGGGAGTCCTAAAAGAGTCAACAATCCATCCTGAAGCACAATGTTGTAAAGATGGTGATTGTACTACATTTGCGGTTCAAACTGCAAAATCAATAATTGTCTAATGTTAATGCTTGATATATATTTCACTCCATTGTGAAGTGATACAAAATAATACATCTTGACTATTTTTTCAGTTATGGCTGAAATGATTCAATTGTAAAGTAATTTATCTTCAAATTTTACATTTTACTATATTGGAAGAAAGAACATATCATAAATGTTTTATTTTTTTGCATGAAACATTAATTTCTCAAATGAAACTGAGATTTCCATGACTTTCTTAATTTGATATATTGGAAATCAGAAATCCAGTGCTATTTTATCAAATATTACTATATAATAATTTAAAACAAAGAAAAATGTGACATAAGATACCAAAAATTGTGGTGTTGTTACTATTTAATGTGACTATATAAGAAAGATAAACAAAAATGAAACATACAAAAAAAAAACCACTAAAAAATATAATGTGACATTAAGTTATCAACAAATGTAATGATGTTACTATCATATTTGATGTTAATACCCAAAATTGCAAATCAAAAGATATTACATTGGGGCTCACCCAACTAAAAACAAAATTATTTGGGATATTTGTTGTGTTTGTAAACTTACTCGTTTTCCTTCTGCCATAAAATAAAAACAAAAACAAAACCCAAAGAAAGTAATTTCAACATAAAATATTCTTTAAATAGTGATAATATGATATAATCTAATCCACTTATACAACAATGAAAACTTTTAGAAACACCATATTAGAGTTACCAAAAAAAAACATTGAAGGATCCAGATCAATCTGCTTAGTCTCTCAAGGGGTAAATTATTTAAAACATTCTCCAATTATCTACTAATACCATTTTCTTTTCTAGGATAAGGTTTGATTTTCTTAAAAGAGATATGCCTTCCCATATAAATATTGCTAATTGGAGATCCTTTACTACAGAGCAAAGCACACCCAAGAGAAGTCATAGATTTCTAATCACCACACAAACCTAGAAAATATGGAGCATTCATTTTCCAAAATGACTTCTATGGTCATGATCGTATTGGTCATTGCATCTTGTTAGTTTCTTAGCCTCTCATGGATACAAAATTATATTTTTCTACCACGTGGATGTAGCTAATGAAATAATTTTGCATGCAGGTTTGTCATTTTCAAAGGTGCCAAGAGCTGAAGCAAGCCAATGTCAATCTAATAAAGAGTGTCAAAATTACTCTTGTCCAATACCAAGTGAACCCTATTGTTTTGACGGAGAATGCAAATGTGGGGAAGCCCTAAATGTTGAGGTGCTGAAAGCTGTAGCAAAGGCATGTAAATCTAATAATGATTGTAAAAACGTTTGTGAAGACCCATTTAATGCCCTTTGTGTTAATGGAGTATGCAGTTGTAACTAGGGGAGTCCTAAAAGAGTCAACAATCCATCCTGAAGCACAATGTTGTAAAGATGGTGATTGTACTACATTTGCGGTTCAAACTGCAAAATCAATAATTGTCTAATGTTAATGCTTGATATATATTTCACTCCATTGTGAAGTGAAACAAAATAATACATCTTGACTATTTTTTCAGTTATGGCTGAAATGATTTAATTGAAAAGTAATTTATCTTCAAATTTTACATTTTACTATATTGGAAGAAAGAACATATCATAAATGTTTTATTTTTTGCATGAAACATTAATTTCTCAAATGAAATTGAGATTTCCATGACTTTCTTAATTTGAGATATTGGAAATCAGAAATCCAGTGCTATTTTATCAAATATTACTATATAATAATTTTAAAACAAAGAAAAATGTGACATAAGATACCAAAAATTGTGGTGTTGTTACTATTTAATGTGACTATATAAGAAAGATAAACAAAAATGAAACATACAAAAAAAAAAAAAAAAAACCACTAAAAAATATAATGTGACATTAAGTTACCAACAAATGTAATGATGTTACTATCATATTTGATGTTAATACCCAAAATTGCAAATCAAAAGAGATTACATTGGGGCTCACCCAACTAAAAACAAAATTATTTGGGATATTTGGTGTGTTTGTAAACTTACTCGTTTTCCCTCTGCCATAAAATAAAAACAAAAACAAAACCCAAAGAAAGTAATTTCAACATAAAATATTCTTTAAATAGTGATAATATGATATAATCTAATCCACTTATACAACAATGAAAACTTTTAGAAACACCATATTAGAGTTACCAAAAAAAAACAATGAAGGATCCAGATCAATCTGCTTAGTCTCTCATGGGGTAAATTATTTAAAACATTCTCCAATTATCTACTAATACCATTTTCTTTTCAAGGATAAGGTTCGATTTTCTTAAAAGAGATATGCCTTCCCATATAAATATTGCTAATTGGAGATCCTTTACTACAGAGCAAAGCACACCCAAGAGAAGTCATAGATTTCAAATCACCACACAAACCTAGAAAATATGGAGCATTCATCTTCCAAAATGACTTCTATGGTCATGATCGTATTGGCCATTGAATCTTGTTAGGTTCTTAGCCTCTCATGGATACAAAATTATATTTTTCTACCACGTGGATGTAGTTAATGAAATAATTTTGCATGTAGGTTTGTCATTTTCAAAGGTGCCAAGAGCTGAAGCAAGGCCAATGTCAATCTAATAAAGAGTGTCAAAATTACTCTTGTCCAATACCAAGTGAACCCTATTGTTTTGACGGAGAATGCAAATGTGGGGAAGCCCTAAATGTTGAGGTGCTGAAAGATGTAGCAAAGGCATGTAAATCTAATAATGATTGTCAAAACGTTTGTGAAGACCCATTTAATGCCCTTTGTGTTAATGGAGTATGCAGTTGTAACTAGGGGAGTCCTAAAAGAGTCAACAATCCATCCTGAAGCACAATGTTGTAAAGATGGTGATTGTACTACATTTGCGGTTCAAACTGCAAAATCAATAATTGTCTAATGTTAATGCTTGATATATATTTCACTCCATTGTGAAGTGATACAAAATAATACATCTTGACTATTTTTTCAGTTATGGCTGAAATGATTCAATTGTAAAGTAATTTATCTTCAAATTTTACATTTTACTATATTGGAAGAAAGAACATATCATAAATGTTTTATTTTTTTGCATGAAACATTAATTTCTCAAATGAAACTGAGATTTCCATGACTTTCTTAATTTGATATATTGGAAATCAGAAATCCAGTGCTATTTTATCAAATATTACTATATAATAATTTAAAACAAAGAAAAATGTGACATAAGATACCAAAAATTGTGGTGTTGTTACTATTTAATGTGACTATATAAGAAAGATAAACAAAAATGAAACATACAAAAAAAAAAAAAAAAAAAAAAAAAAAAAAAAAACAAAAAAAAAACCACTAAAAAATATAATGTGACATTAAGTTATCAACAAATGTAATGATGTTACTATCATATTTGATGTTAATACCCAAAATTGCAAATCAAAAGATATTACATTGGGGCTCACCCAACTAAAAACAAAATTATTTGGGATATTTGTTGTGTTTGTAAACTTACTCGTTTTCCTTCTGCCATAAAATAAAAACAAAAACAAAACCCAAAGAAAGTAATTTCAACATAAAATATTCTTTAAATAGTGATAATATGATATAATCTAATCCACTTATACAACAATGAAAACTTTTAGAAACACCATATTAGAGTTACCAAAAAAAAACATTGAAGGATCCAGATCAATCTGCTTAGTCTCTCAAGGGGTAAATTATTTAAAACATTCTCCAATTATCTACTAATACCATTTTCTTTTCTAGGATAAGGTTTGATTTTCTTAAAAGAGATATGTCTTCTCATATAAATATTGCTAATTGGAGATCCTTTACTACAGAGCAAAGCACACCCAAGAGAAGTCATAGATTTCTAATCACCACACAAACCTAGAAAATATGGAGCATTCATCTTTCCAAAATGACTTCTATGGTCATGATCGTATTGGTCATTGCATCTTGTTAGTTTCTTAGCCTCTCATGGATACAAAATTATATTTTTCTACCACGTGGATGTAGCTAATGAAATAATTTTGCATGCAGGTTTGTCATTTTCAAAGGTGCCAAGAGCTGAAGCAAGCCAATGTCAATCTAATAAAGAGTGTCAAAATTACTCTTGTCCAATACCAAGTGAACCCTATTGTTTTGACGGAGAATGCAAATGTGGGGAAGCCCTAAATGTTGAGGTGCTGAAAGCTGTAGCAAAGGCATGTAAATCTAATAATGATTGTAAAAACGTTTGTGAAGACCCATTTAATGCCCTTTGTGTTAATGGAGTATGCAGTTGTAACTAGGGGAGTCCTAAAAGAGTCAACAATCCATCCTGAAGCACAATGTTGTAAAGATGGTGATTGTACTACATTTGCGGTTCAAACTGCAAAATCAATAATTGTCTAATGTTAATGCTTGATATATATTTCACTCCATTGTGAAGTGAAACAAAATAATACATCTTGACTATTTTTTCAGTTATGGCTGAAATGATTTAATTGAAAAGTAATTTATCTTCAAATTTTACATTTTACTATATTGGAAGAAAGAACATATCATAAATGTTTTATTTTTTTGCATGAAACATTAATTTCTCAAATGAAACGGAGATTTCCATGACTTTCTTAATTTGATATATTGGAAATCAGAAATCCAGTGCTATTTTATCAAATATTACTATATAATAATTTAAAACAAAGAAAAATGTGAAATAAGATACCAAAAATTGTGGTGTTGTTACTATTTAATGTGACTATATAAGAAAGATAAACAAAAATGAAACATACAAAAAAAAAACCACTAAAAAAATATAATGTGACATTAAGTTACCAACAGATGTAATGATGTTACCATCATATTTGATTTTAATACCCAAAATTGCAAATCAAAAGAGATTACATTGGGGCTCACCCAACTAAAAACAAAATTATTTGGGATATTCGTTGTGTTTGTAAACTTACTCGTTTTCCCTCTACCATAAAATAAAAACAAAAACAAAACCAAAGAAAGTAATTTCAACATAAAATATTCTTTAAATAGTGATAATATGACATAATCTAATCCACTTATACAACAATGAAAACTTTTAGAAACACCATATTAGAGTTAAAAAAAAAAAACACTGAAGGATCCAGATCAATCTGCTTAGTCTCTCATGGGGTAAATTATATAAAACATTCTCCAATTATCTACTAATACCATTTTCTTTTCAAGGATAAGGTTCGATTTTCTTAAAAGAGATATGCCTTCCCATATAAATATTGCTAATTGGAGATCCTTTACTACAGAGCAAAGCACACCCAAGAGAAGTCATAGATTTCAAATCACCACACAAACCTAGAAAATATGGAGCATTCATCTTCCAAAATGACTTCTATGGTCATGATCGTATTGGCCATTGCAATCTTGTTAGGTTCTTAGCCTCTCATGGATACAAAATTATATTTTTCTACCACGTGGATGTAGTTAATGAAATAATTTTGCATGTAGGTTTGTCATTTTCAAAGGTGCCAAGAGCTGAAGCAAGGCAATGTCAATCTAATAAAGAGTGTCAAAATTACTCTTGTCCAATACCAAGTGAACCCTATTGTTTTGACGGAGAATGCAAATGTGGGGAAGCCCTAAATGTTGAGGTGCTGAAAGATGTAGCAAAGGCATGTAAATCTAATAATGATTGTCAAAACGTTTGTGAAGACCCATTTAATGCCCTTTGTGTTAATGGAGTATGCAGTTGTAACTAGGGGAGTCCTAAAAGAGTCAACAATCCATCCTGAAGCACAATGTTGTAAAGATGGTGATTGTACTACATTTGCGGTTCAAACTGCAAAATCAATAATTGTCTAATGTTAATGCTTGATATATATTTCACTCCATTGTGAAGTGATACAAAATAATACATCTTGACTATTTTTTCAGTTATGGCTGAAATGATTCAATTGTAAAGTAATTTATCTTCAAATTTTACATTTTACTATATTGGAAGAAAGAACATATCATAAATGTTTTATTTTTTTGCATGAAACATTAATTTCTCAAATGAAACGGAGATTTCCATGACTTTCTTAATTTGATATATTGGAAATCAGAAATCCAGTGCTATTTTATCAAATATTACTATATAATAATTTAAAACAAAGAAAAATGTGAAATAAGATACCAAAAATTGTGGTGTTGTTACTATTTAATGTGACTATATAAGAAAGATAAACAAAAATGAAACATACAAAAAAAAAACCACTAAAAAATATAATGTGACATTAAGTTATCCAACAAATGTAATGATGTTACTATCATATTTGATGTTAATACCCAAAATTGCAAATCAAAAGATATTACATTGGGGCTCACCCAACTAAAAACAAAATTATTTGGGATATTTGTTGTGTTTGTAAACTTACTCGTTTTCCTTCTGCCAAAAAATAAAAACAAAAACAAAACCCAAAGAAAGTAATTTCAACATAAAATATTCTTTAAATAGTGCTAATATGATATAATCTAATCCACTTATACAACAATGAAAACTTTTAGAAACACCAAATTAGAGTTACCAAAAAAAAACATTGAAGGATCCAGATCAATCCGCTTAGTCTCTCATGGGGTAAATTATTTAAAACATTCTCCAATTATCTACTAATACCAATTTCTTTTCTAGGATAAGGTTTGATTTTCTTAAAAGAGATATGCCTTCCCATATAAATATTGCTAATTGGAGATCCTTTACTACAGAGCAAAGCACACCCAAGAGAAGTCATAGATTTCTAATCACCACACAAACCTAGAAAATATGGAGCATTCATTTTCCAAAATGACTTCTATGGTCATGATCGTATTGGTCATTGCATCTTGTTAGTTTCTTAGCCTCTCATGGATACAAAATTATATTTTTCTACCACGTGGATGTAGCTAATGAAATAATTTTGCATGCAGGTTTGTCATTTTCAAAGGTGCCAAGAGCTGAAGCAAGCCAATGTCAATCTAATAAAGAGTGTCAAAATTACTCTTGTCCAATACCAAGTGAACCCTATTGTTTTGACGGAGAATGCAAATGTGGGGAAGCCCTAAATGTTGAGGTGCTGAAAGCTGTAGCAAAGGCATGTAAATCTAATAATGCGAAGGCATGTAAATCTAATAATGATTGTAAAAACTTTGTTTGTGAAGACCCATTTAATGCCCTTTGTGTTAATGGAGTATGCAGTTGTAACTAGGGGAGTCCTAAAAGAGTCAACAATCCATCCTGAAGCACAATGTTGTAAAGATGGTGATTGTACTACATTTGCGGTTCAAACTGCAAAATCAATAATTGTCTAAATGTTAATGCTTGATATATATTTCACTCCATTGTGAAGTGAAACAAAATAATACATCTTGACTATTTTTTCAGTTATGGCTGAAATGATTTAATTGAAAAGTAATTTATCTTCAAATTTTACATTTTACTATATTGGAAGAAACAACATATCATAAATGTTTTATTTTTTGCATGAAACATTAATTTCTCGAATGAAATTGAGATTTTCCATGACTTTCTTAATTTGAGATATTGGAAATCAGAAATCCTGTGCTATTTTATCAAATATTACTATATAATAATTTTAAACAAATAAAAATGTGACATAACATACCAAAAATTGTGGTGTTGTTACTGTTAGCCTCAAGGTTTCAATAATTATTAATTGGTTAATTAATCCAAGGACATTCATGTAGTTTTGATGATAACCATGATTTTAAGTTGTTCATTAATGATATTTTCATATGAACTAATGATTTATGTTTTAAAGCTTAATTTTGACTATTGATTTAATTGGACCAAGATGGCCAATTCAAATATCAAGCAAATGCAAATTTGATAAGTTGCAAATTCATTGAAGATCAAAGTCATCAAGACTCAAGACAAAGAAATCAAGCTCAAAGACAATGATCCGAGACATATGAGAAGTAAGAGTTAGGTTTTGTAAAGTTTATTAAGATTTGATCTTTAAGGCTCAACTTTAAAACCAACTTCAATTCAAAAATCTCTTAAAGTTTTCAAAGACAAACTTGATTGGTTGAAATTCAAATGTAAGACAACCATATCAATTGAAAAATCTCTTAAAGTTTTCAAAGACAAATTTGATTGGTTGAAATTCAAATGTAAGACAACCATATCAATTGAAAAATCTCTTAAAGTTTTCAAAGACAAATTTGATTGGTTGAAATTCAAATATAAGACAACCATATCAATTGAAAAATCTCTTAAAGTTTTCAAAGACAAATTTGATTGGTTGAAATTCAAATGTAAGACAACCATATCAATTGAAAAATCTCTTAAAGTTTTCAAAGACAAATTTGATTGGTTGAAATTCAAATGTAAGACAACCATATCAATTGAAAAATCTCTTAAAGTCTTCAAAGACAACTTGATTGGTTGAAATTCAAATATAAGACAACCATATCAATTGAAAAATCTCTTAAAGTCTTCAAAGACAAATTTGATTGATTGAATTTCACATGCAAGACAACCATATCAATTATGGTTGAAAAATCTTAAGAAGAAAAGTTTTCAAAGAAAACAAATTGATTGATTGAAAATCAAGAAGAATGCAAGACAACATGATGGCTATAAATACTACCCTTTCTTCATTTCTAAACATGAAGCATACAAGAGAAATCAAAGATAGAAAAGATATCATCTTATACATCAATCCATCCTTCTCAAGCTTATATTTTCATATCATTCAAAATCCTTGATTGAAAATTTCTCTAAACACTTTTTGAGCCATATTGATCAAATCCTTGATATACTATTAGAGTGAGCATATTGTGTACAATTACTCTTTGAGAGAGCCTTATCTTGTACAACAAATACTTTGTTGAAACCATTGAGTGTTTTTGTTAGGGTTTTGGTATAAATCCTAAGTAGTGAAAAGGATTTTTCACTGGGTGGTTACTCTTCACCTTGTAAGGAAGATTTGTGGGTCTTGGTATAAATCCTAAGAGTGAAAAGGATTTTTCACTCGGTGGTTACTCTTCACCGTGTAAAGAAGATTTGTAACGGTTTTGATCTTCACCCGAAAGAAGATTGTCAAATTAGTGAATTTGGGAATCCTCGAGAAGTGATCTTGAGGCGGGGATGTAGGCAGGGAAGCCGAACCTCGATAACAATCACTGTGTTTGATTTTCTCTATCTCTATCTCTTACTTATTCAATTGCTTATATATGCTTGTGTTTGATTTTCTATCATATCTTATTGCAATTGAATTGTGTTCTTAAATTTGTTTTTGCTAATTGAAAATAGTTTTTAATTCCGCATTTAAATCGAAAAAGTTTGCCTCAACCTAAATCACCCCCCCTCTTAGGTTGATATTTGGGTAACAATTGGTATCAGAGCCAAGGCTCTACATATAGATTTAACAATCTTAGAGTTAAGATCATGGCAAACACATTTAGACCTCAAATGGTTGAAGGTCAATCTACAAATAGACCACCCTTGTTCAATAGTAGTGAATTATAGTTATTGGAAAACTAGAATGACTACGTACATTAAAGGTCAAGATTATCTCATATGGAAAATCATTGTAAATGGTCCTCATGTTCCTACTAAAATAGTAGAAGAACAAGAAATACCCAAACAAGAAACTGAATGGGATGAAAATGATGTCAAACTCATTGAATTAAATTATAAAGCTATGAATTGTTTATATTGTGCGTTTGACTCAAAGGAATTTGATGAAATTTCAAGTTGTAATTCAGCTAAAGAAATTTGGGAAAGACTTGAAGCTACATATGAAGAAGCAAGTCAAGAATCAAAGATGAGCATGCTTGTTCATGATCACAAATTGCCTCAAATAGAGAAAGATGAATGTACAAGCATTAGCCCTCAAACATCCAACGATGAAGAAGATTCTACCAAAGCTTTTTGCTTAATGGCATATGAAGATGAGGTAACTTCTAAACTTAATTCTTTAGAAGATGAATCTTATAGCTATGATGAATTACAAAATGCTTTTGAAGAATTGGTTGAAGAATTTGAGAAGAATGTTTTGAAAAATAAAGTTTTTAAAAAGAAAGTCACATCTCTTTCAAACGAATTAGATGATTTCAAAAGCAAAAATGAAATTTTAGAAAAACAAATTATTTCTTTAAATGATAAAAATCTATCTTTAGAAAAAGAAATAATTAAGTTGAAAATTGAATCACAAAGCTTCATTGAGAAAATGAAAGCAAAAGATGTGGAAACATCATCACAAATAGCTTATGATTCAAATCTCTTAGTAAATGAAAATAAAGAATTAAAACTCAAAGTTGAAAACTTAAACAAAATTTTGACTAACTTTACAAATGGAAAGAAAAATTTGGATAATTTGTTAGGTAGTCAAAGATGTGTTTTTGACAAAGCGGGTATTGGATATAACTCGAAAATAAAAGAAAAACACTATCAAAAATTTTTCATTAATGAAAACTTCTTGAAATCTCCCATATGTAAACATTGTGGAAAATTAGGGCATAATATTCATACATGTCCCATGAAAAATATGATTTGGGTAGTCAAAGGAACTACTCCTCCAAAAGCTAACCCTAGTGGACCCAAGAAAATTTGGGTACCAAAGAAGGTTATTTGAAGTTGTTTTGTAGGTGTGCTTGATATCCATATCTACCAAAGATAAGTGGTTTCTCAATAATGGATGTTCAAGGCATATGATGGATGATAAAAATAAGTTTACTTCTCTTACTCTAAAAGATGGAGGAAATGTCAAATTCGGTGATAACTCAAAAGAAAAGATCATCGGTATAGGTAATATTGGTAAAACACATTCTCTTATTATTGAAGATGTTCTCTTGGTTGATGGCTTGAAACATAACTTGCTAAGTATTAACCAATTGTGTGATAAAAGTTATAATGTAATATTCAAATCAATCATGTGCATTATAGTAAATGAAATTGATAATCAAGTTCTATTTGTGGCATTTAGAAATGAAAATGTCTACACTATTGATTTTGATAATATGACTTCAAAAGAATCAATTTGCCTTGCTGCCATAAATGAAAATAGTTGGTTGTGGCATAGAAGATTAGGACATGTCAATATGGAATTACTCTCAAAATTGTCTAAACTTGATTTAGTAAAAGGCTTGCCGGTTACTAAATTTGTTAAAGATAAAATATGTGATGCATGTCAACTAGGTAAACAAACTAAGTCATCTTTTAAGAAAAAGAAAGTTATTTCTACTTCAAGACCTCTAGAATTATTGCATATGGATTTATTTGGTCCTATTAGAACCACTAGCTTAAGTGGCAAATTGTATGCATTTGTAATTGTTGATGATTACTCTCGCTATACATGGGTATTATTTCTTGCTCACAAAAATGAAGCTCATAAAGCATTTGTTAAACATTGTAGAAGAATTCAAAATGAAAAAGGTTATACAATTAACAATGTTAGAAGTGATAGAGGTAGAGAATTTGATAATCAAGATATTGAACTATATTGTGATCAAAATGGTTTTGGACACAATTTCTCGGCACCTCGTACTCCTCAACAAAATGGAGTAGTAGAACGTAAAAATAGATCACTTCAAGAAATGTCTAGAACTATGCTTAATGAACATAATTTACCTCAATACTTTTGGGCTGAAGCTGTTAACACCGCTTGCTATGTTATAAATAGAACCATCATTAGAAACACTTTAAATAAAACTCCTTATGAACTATGGAATAATCGAAAACCTAACATTGGATATTTCAAAGTTTTTGGATGTAAGTGCTTTATATTGAATGATAGAGATAATCTTGGTAAATTCGATGCTAAATCCGATGAAGGTATATTCCTTGGTTATTCTATAAATAGTAAAGCATATAGAGTGTTCAATAAACGA
Organism: Fagus sylvatica; assembly: GCA_907173295.1. Lineage (NCBI taxonomy): Eukaryota > Viridiplantae > Streptophyta > Magnoliopsida > Fagales > Fagaceae > Fagus > Fagus sylvatica. The sequence goes on from OU015764.1 coordinate 21,726,596, forward strand.
ACTATGGTTGTTGATGAATCTATGCATGTTGTTTTTGATGAAACTAATCCATTTCATATCAAAAATAATTATGATGATGAGCCAATTTCTCTTGAAAATAAAGCTAGTTCATCTAATCAAGTTGATTTAAGTGAAAAAGTCAAAGATCAAGTAGATGAACCAAAAGATGAAGAAAAAGCGCTTCCTCCAACCAAAAATGAAGAATTACCAAAAAGTTGGAACGTAGTCCATAGTCATCCTAAAGAATTAATCATTGGTGAAGTTGAACGTGGAGTAAGCACAAGATCAAAGCTCAAGAACATCTGCAACAACATGGCGTTTCTCTCACAGATTGAACCAAAGAACATAAATGAAGCTATTGAAGATGAATCATGGATCTTGGCCATGCAAGAAGAGCTAAACCAATTTGAAAGAAACAAGGTATGGACTCTTGCACCTAGACCCAAGGACCACTCCGTCATTGGTACAAAATGGGTATTCCGAAACAAAAAGGATGAAGAAGGTATAATAGTAAGGAACAAAGCAAGGTTAGTCGCTCAAGGTT
>OU015764.1:21727239-21895488 GCA_907173295.1 Fagus sylvatica
GGTGATTGTACTACATTTGCGGTTCAAACTGCAAAATCAATAATTGTCTAATGTTAATGCTTGATATATATTTCACTCCATTGTGAAGTGAAACAAAATAATACATCTTGACTATTTTTTCAGTTATGGCTGAAATGATTTAATTGAAAAGTAATTTATCTTCAAATTTTACATTTTACTATATTGGAAGAAAGAACATATCATAAATGTTTTATTTTTTGCATGAAACATTAATTTCTCAAATGAAATTGAGATTTCCATGACTTTCTTAATTTGAGATATTGGAAATCAGAAATCCAGTGCTATTTTATCAAATATTACTATATAATAATTTTAAACAAAGAAAAATGTGACATAACATACCAAAAATTGTGGTGTTGTTACTATTTAATGTGACTATATAAACAAAAAGAAAGATAAACAAAAATGAAACATAAAAAAAAAAAACCACTAAAAAAATATAATGTGACATTAAGTTACCAACAGATGTAATGATGTTACCATCATATTTGATTTTAATACCCGAAAATTGCAAATCAAAAGAGATTACATTGGGGCTCACCCAACTAAAAACAAAATTATTTGGGATATTCGTTGTGTTTGTAAACTTACTCGTTTTCCCTCTACCATAAAATAAAAACAAAAACAAAACCAAAGAAAGTAATTTCAACATAAAATATTCTTTAAATAGTGATAATATGACATAATCTAATCCACTTATACAACAATGAAAACTTTTAGAAACACCATATTAGAGTTAAAAGAAAAAAAACACTGAAGGATCCAGATCAATCTGCTTAGTCTCTCATGGGGTAAATTATATAAAACATTCTCCAATTATCTACTAATACCATTTTCTTTTCAAGGATAAGGTTCGATTTTCTTAAAAGAGATATGCCTTCCCATATAAATATTGCTAATTGGAGATCCTTTACTACAGAGCAAAGCACACCCAAGAGAAGTCATAGATTTCAAATCACCACACAAACCTAGAAAATATGGAGCATTCATCTTCCAAAATGACTTCTATGGTCATGATCGTATTGGCCATTGAATCTTGTTAGGTTCTTAGCCTCTCATGGATACAAAATTATATTTTTCTACCACGTGGATGTAGTTAATGAAATAATTTTGCATGTAGGTTTGTCATTTTCAAAGGTGCCAAGAGCTGAAGCAAGGCAATGTCAATCTAATAAAGAGTGTCAAAATTACTCTTGTCCAATACCAAGTGAACCCTATTGTTTTGACGGAGAATGCAAATGTGGGGAAGCCCTAAATGTTGAGGTGCTGAAAGATGTAGCAAAGGCATGTAAATCTAATAATGATTGTCAAAACGTTTGTGAAGACCCATTTAATGCCCTTTGTGTTAATGGAGTATGCAGTTGTAACTAGGGGAGTCCTAAAAGAGTCAACAATCCATCCTGAAGCACAATGTTGTAAAGATGGTGATTGTACTACATTTGCGGTTCAAACTGCAAAATCAATAATTGTCTAATGTTAATGCTTGATATATATTTCACTCCATTGTGAAGTGATACAAAAATAATACATCTTGACTATTTTTTCAGTTATGGCTGAAATGATTCAATTGTAAAGTAATTTATCTTCAAATTTTACATTTTACTATATTGGAAGAAAGAACATATCATAAATGTTTTATTTTTTTGCATGAAACATTAATTTCTCAAATGAAACTGAGATTTCCATGACTTTCTTAATTTGATATATTGGAAATCAGAAATCCAGTGCTATTTTATCAAATATTACTATATAATAATTTAAAACAAAGAAAAATGTGACATAAGATACCAAAAATTGTGGTGTTGTTACTATTTAATGTGACTATATAAGAAAGATAAACAAAAATGAAACATACAAAAAAAAAACCACTAAAAAAATATAATGTGACATTAAGTTATCAACAAATGTAATGATGTTACTATCATATTTGATGTTAATACCCAAAATTGCAAATCAAAAGATATTACATTGGGGCTCACCCAACTAAAAACAAAATTATTTGGGATATTTGTTGTGTTTGTAAACTTACTCGTTTTCCTTCTGCCATAAAATAAAAACAAAAACAAAACCCAAAGAAAGTAATTTCAACATAAAATATTCTTTAAATAGTGATAATATGATATAATCTAATCCACTTATACAACAATGAAAACTTTTAGAAACACCATATTAGAGTTACCAAAAAAAAACATTGAAGGATCCAGATCAATCTGCTTAGTCTCTCAAGGGGTAAATTATTTAAAACATTCTCCAATTATCTACTAATACCATTTTCTTTTCTAGGATAAGGTTTGATTTTCTTAAAAGAGATATGCCTTCCCATATAAATATTGCTAATTGGAGATCCTTTACTACAGAGCAAAGCACACCCAAGAGAAGTCATAGATTTCTAATCACCACACAAACCTAGAAAATATGGAGCATTCATTTTCCAAAATGACTTCTATGGTCATGATCGTATTGGTCATTGCATCTTGTTAGTTTCTTAGCCTCTCATGGATACAAAATTATATTTTTCTACCACGTGGATGTAGCTAATGAAATAATTTTGCATGCAGGTTTGTCATTTTCAAAGGTGCCAAGAGCTGAAGCAAGCCAATGTCAATCTAATAAAGAGTGTCAAAATTACTCTTGTCCAATACCAAGTGAACCCTATTGTTTTGACGGAGAATGCAAATGTGGGGAAGCCCTAAATGTTGAGGTGCTGAAAGCTGTAGCAAAGGCATGTAAATCTAATAATGATTGTAAAAACGTTTGTGAAGACCCATTTAATGCCCTTTGTGTTAATGGAGTATGCAGTTGTAACTAGGGGAGTCCTAAAAGAGTCAACAATCCATCCTGAAGCACAATGTTGTAAAGATGGTGATTGTACTACATTTGCGGTTCAAACTGCAAAATCAATAATTGTCTAATGTTAATGCTTGATATATATTTCACTCCATTGTGAAGTGAAACAAAATAATACATCTTGACTATTTTTTCAGTTATGGCTGAAATGATTTAATTGAAAAGTAATTTATCTTCAAATTTTACATTTTACTATATTGGAAGAAAGAACATATCATAAATGTTTTATTTTTTTGCATGAAACATTAATTTCTCAAATGAAATTGAGATTTCCATGACTTTCTTAATTTGAGATATTGGAAATCAGAAATCCAGTGCTATTTTATCAACTATTACTATATAATAATTTAAAACAAAGAAAAATGTGACATAAGATACCAAAAATTGTGGTGTTGTTACTATTTAATGTGACTATATAAGAAAGATAAACAAAAATGAAACATACAAAAAAAAAACCACTAAAAAAATATAATGTGACATTAAGTTACCAACAGATGTAATGATGTTACCATCATATTTGATTTTAATACCCAAAATTGCAAATCAAAAGAGATTACATTGGGGCTCACCCAACTAAAAACAAAATTATTTGGGATATTCGTTGTGTTTGTAAACTTACTCGTTTTCCCTCTACCATAAAATAAAAACAAAAACAAAACCCAAAGAAAGTAATTTCAACATAAAATATTCTTTAAATAGTGATAATATGACATAATCTAATCCACTTATACAACAATGAAAACTTTTAGAAACACCATATTAGAGTTAAAAAAAAAAAACACTGAAGGATCCAGATCAATCTGCTTAGTCTCTCATGGGGTAAATTATATAAAACATTCTCCAATTATCTACTAATACCATTTTCTTTTCAAGGATAAGGTTCGATTTTCTTAAAAGAGATATGCCTTCCCATATAAATATTGCTAATTGGAGATCCTTTACTACAGAGCAAAGCACACCCAAGAGAAGTCATAGATTTCAAATCACCACACAAACCTAGAAAATATGGAGCATTCATCTTCCAAAATGACTTCTATGGTCATGATCGTATTGGCCATTGAATCTTGTTAGGTTCTTAGCCTCTCATGGATACAAAATTATATTTTTCTACCACGTGGATGTAGTTAATGAAATAATTTTGCATGTAGGTTTGTCATTTTCAAAGGTGCCAAGAGCTGAAGCAAGGCAATGTCAATCTAATAAAGAGTGTCAAAATTACTCTTGTCCAATACCAAGTGAACCCTATTGTTTTGACGGAGAATGCAAATGTGGGGAAGCCCTAAATGTTGAGGTGCTGAAAGATGTAGCAAAGGCATGTAAATCTAATAATGATTGTCAAAACGTTTGTGAAGACCCATTTAATGCCCTTTGTGTTAATGGAGTATGCAGTTGTAACTAGGGGAGTCCTAAAAGAGTCAACAATCCATCCTGAAGCACAATGTTGTAAAGATGGTGATTGTACTACATTTGCGGTTCAAACTGCAAAATCAATAATTGTCTAATGTTAATGCTTGATATATATTTCACTCCATTGTGAAGTGATACAAAATAATACATCTTGACTATTTTTTCAGTTATGGCTGAAATGATTTCAATTGTAAAGTAATTTATCTTCAAATTTTACATTTTACTATATTGGAAGAAAGAACATATCATAAATGTTTTATTTTTTTGCATGAAACATTAATTTCTCAAATGAAACTGAGATTTCCATGACTTTCTTAATTTGATATATTGGAAATCAGAAATCCAGTGCTATTTTATCAAATATTACTATATAATAATTTAAAACAAAGAAAAATGTGACATAAGATACCAAAAATTGTGGTGTTGTTACTATTTAATGTGACTATATAAGAAAGATAAACAAAAATGAAACATACAAAAAAAAAAAAAACCACTAAAAAATATAATGTGACATTAAGTTATCAACAAATGTAATGATGTTACTATCATATTTGATGTTAATACCCAAAATTGCAAATCAAAAGATATTACATTGGGGCTCACCCAACTAAAAACAAAATTATTTGGGATATTTGTTGTGTTTGTAAACTTACTCGTTTTCCTTCTGCCATAAAATAAAAACAAAAACAAAACCCAAAGAAAGTAATTTCAACATAAAATATTCTTTAAATAGTGATAATATGATATAATCTAATCCACTTATACAACAATGAAAACTTTTAGAAACACCATATTAGAGTTACCAAAAAAAAACATTGAAGGATCCAGATCAATCTGCTTAGTCTCTCAAGGGGTAAATTATTTAAAACATTCTCCAATTATCTACTAATACCATTTTCTTTTCTAGGATAAGGTTTGATTTTCTTAAAAGAGATATGTCTTCCCATATAAATATTGCTAATTGGAGATCCTTTACTACAGAGCAAAGCACACCCAAGAGAAGTCATAGATTTCTAATCACCACACAAACCTAGAAAATATGGAGCATTCATTTTCCAAAATGACTTCTATGGTCATGATCGTATTGGTCATTGCATCTTGTTAGTTTCTTAGCCTCTCATGGATACAAAATTATATTTTTCTACCACGTGGATGTAGCTAATGAAATAATTTTGCATGCAGGTTTGTCATTTTCAAAGGTGCCAAGAGCTGAAGCAAGCCAATGTCAATCTAATAAAGAGTGTCAAAATTACTCTTGTCCAATACCAAGTGAACCCTATTGTTTTGACGGAGAATGCAAATGTGGGGAAGCCCTAAATGTTGAGGTGCTGAAAGCTGTAGCAAAGGCATGTAAATCTAATAATGATTGTAAAAACGTTTGTGAAGACCCATTTAATGCCCTTTGTGTTAATGGAGTATGCAGTTGTAACTAGGGGAGTCCTAAAAGAGTCAACAATCCATCCTGAAGCACAATGTTGTAAAGATGGTGATTGTACTACATTTGCGGTTCAAACTGCAAAATCAATAATTGTCTAATGTTAATGCTTGATATATATTTCACTCCATTGTGAAGTGAAACAAAATAATACATCTTGACTATTTTTTCAGTTATGGCTGAAATGATTTAATTGAAAAGTAATTTATCTTCAAATTTTACATTTTACTATATTGGAAGAAAGAACATATCATAAATGTTTTATTTTTTGCATGAAACATTAATTTCTCAAATGAAATTGAGATTTCCATGACTTTCTTAATTTGAGATTATTGGAAATCAGAAATCCGGTGCTATTTTATCAAATATTACTATATAATAATTTAAAACAGAAAAAAATGTGACATAAGATACCAAAAATTGTGGATGTTGTTACTATTTAATGTGACTATATAAGAAAGATAAACAAAAATGAAACTTACAAAAAAAAAACCACTAAAAAATATAATGTGACATTAGGTTACCAACAAATGTAATGATGTTACTATCATATGTGATGTTAATACCCAAAATTGCAAATCAAAAGAGATTACATTGGGGCTCACCCAACTAAAAATAAAATTTTTTGGGATATTTGGTGTGTTCGTAAACTTACTCGTTTTCCCTCTGCCATAAAATAAAAACAAAAACAAAACCCAAAGAAAGTAATTTCAACATAAAATATTCTTTAAATAGTGAGAATATGATACAATCTAATCCAGTTATACAACAATGAAAACTTTTAGGAACACTATATTAGAGTTACCATAAAAAAAACACTGAAGGATCCAAATCAATCTGCTTAGTCTCTCATGGGGTAAATTATTTAAAACATTCTCCAATTATCTACTAATACCATTTTCTTTTCAAGGATAAGGTTTCGATTTTCTTAAAGAGAGATATGACTTCCCATATAAATATTGCCAATTGGAGATCCTTTACTACAGAGCAAAGCACACCCGAGAGAAGTCATAGATTTCTAATCACCACACAAACGTAGAAAATATGGCATTCATCTTCCAAAATGACTTCTATGGTCATGATCGTATTTGTCATTGCATCTTGTTAGTTTCTTAGCCTCTCATGGATACAAAATTATATTTTTCTACCACGTGGATGTAGCTAATGAAATAATTTTGCATGCAGGTTTGTCATTTTCAAAGGTGCCAAGAGCTGAAGCAAGCCAATGTCAATCTAATAAAGAGTGTCAAAATTACTCTTGTCCAATACCAAGTGAACCCTATTGTTTTGACGGAGAATGCAAATGTGGGGAAGCCCTAAATGTTGAGGTGCTGAAAGCTGTAGCAAAGGCATGTAAATCTAATAATGATTGTCAAAACGTTTGTGAAGACCCATTTAATGCCCTTTGTGTTAATGGAGTATGCAGTTGTAACTAGGGGAGTCCTAAAAGAGTCAACAATCCATCCTGAAGCACAATGTTGTAAAGATGGTGATTGTACTACATTTGCGGTTCAAACTGCAAAATCAATAATTGTCTAATGTTAATGCTTGATATATATTTCACTCCATTGTGAAGTGATACAAAATAATACATCTTGACTATTTTTTCAGTTATGGCTGAAATGATTTAATTGAAAAGTAATTTATCTTCAAATTTTACATTTTACTATATTGGAAGAAAGAACATATCATAAATGTTTTATTTTTTGCATGAAACATTAATTTCTCAAATGAAACAGAGATTTCCATGACTTTCTTAATTTGAGGTTTTGGAAATCAGAAATCCGGTGCTATTTTATCAAATATTACTATATAATAATTTAAAACAGAGAACAAATGTGACATAAGATACCAAAAATTGTGGATGTTGTTACTATTTAATGTGACTATATAAGAAAGATAAACAAAAATGAAACTTACAAAAAAAAAACCACTAAAAAATATAATGTGACATTAAGGTTATCAACAAATGTAATGATGTTACTATCATATTGTGATGTTAATACCCAAAATTGCAAATCAAAAGATATTACATTGGGGCTCACCCAACTAAAAACAAAATTATTTGGGATATTTGTTGTGTTTCGTAAACTTACTCGTTTTCCTTCTGCCATAAAATAAAAACAAAAACAAAACCCAAAGAAAGTAATTTCAACATAAAATATTCTTTAAATAGTGAGAATATGATACAATCTAATCCAGTTATACAACAATGAAAACTTTTAGGAACACTATATTAGAGTTACCATAAAAAAAACACTGAAGGATCCAAATCAATCTGCTTAGTCTCTCATGGGGTAAATTATTTAAAACATTCTCCAATTATCTATTAATTCCATTTTCTTTTCAAGGATAAGTTTCGATTTTCTTAAGAGAGATATGACTTCCCATATAAATATTGCCAATTGGAGATCCTTTACTACAGAGCAAAGCACACCCGAGAGAAGTCATAGATTTCTAATCACCACACAAACGTAGAAAATATGGCATTCATCTTCCAAAATGACTTCTATGGTCATGATCGTATTTGTCATTGCATCTTGTTAGTTTCTTAGCCTCTCATGGATACAAAATTATATTTTTCTACCACGTGGATGTAGCTAATGAAATAATTTTGCATGCAGGTTTGTCATTTTCAAAGGTGCCAAGAGCTAAAGCAAGCCAATGTCAATCTAATAAAGAGTGTCAAAATTACTCTTGTCCAATACCAAGTGATCCTCATTGTTTTGACAGAGTATGCAAATGTGGGGAAGCCCTAAATGCTGAGGTGCTAAAAGCTGTAGCAATGGCATGTAAATCTAATAATGATTGTAAAAACGTTTATGACGACCCATTTAATGCCCTTTGTGTTAATGGAGTATGCAGTTGTAACTAGGGGAGTACTAAAAGAGTCAACAATCCATCCTGAAGCACAATGTTGTAAAGATGGTGATTGTACTACATTTGCGGTTCAAACTGCAAAATAAATAATTGTCTAATGTTAATGCTTGATATATATTTCACTCCATTGTGAAGTGATACAAAATAATACATCTTGACTATTTTTTCAGTTATGGCTGAAATGATTTTATTGAAAAGTAATTTATCCTTAAATTTTACATTTTACTATATTGAAAGAAAGAACATATCATAAATGTTTTATTTTTTGCATGAAACATTAATTTCTCAAATGAAACTGAGATTTCCATGACTTTCTTAATTTGAGATTTTGGAAATCAGAAATCCAGTGCTATTTTATCAAATATTACTATATAATAATTTAAAACAGAAACAAATGTGACATAAGATACTTAAAATTGTGATGTTGTTACTATTTAATGTGACTATATAAGAAAGATAAACAAAAATGAAACTTACAAAAAAAAAACCACTAAAAAATATAATGTGACATTAGGTTACCAACAAATGTAATGATGTTACTATCATATGTGATGTTAATACCCAAAATTGCAAATCAAAAGAGATTACATTGGGGCTCACCCAACTAAAAGCAAAATTATTTAGGATATTTGTTGTGGTCGTAAATTTACTCTTTTTCCCTCTGCCATAAAATAAAAACAAAAACAAATCCAAAAGAAAGTAATTTCACACTATAAGAAAATAAGTCTACGGCAACAAAACCTTTTCGTCGCACAAAAGTCACAATTTCGTCGCTTTATGTACCAGGCGACGAAATAGTACATTAGGCGACAAAAATCATTTCATCTACTAATGCTAGTCGCCGAATAGTCCTGGCGATGAAATATTTTTTCCGCCTAATACTTTCAACATTTAGCGACGAATTTTTTTGTCGCCTATTAATTTCGTTGCCTAAATTGTATTTGGCGACAAATTTCTTTTTGTCGCCTAAAGTTCATTTGTCAACGAAACATGGTTCGTCGCCCAAAAAACTATAGGCAACGAAACTTATTTTTGTCGCCGAATATTCTTTACGCGAGGAAATTTATATCCTCGCTTTCCTCGCCTATTGAATTTCAGGCGACAAAACATTTCGTCGCCTATTGTTTTTTGTTTTTTTTTTTCCAAGCTGTTAGGCGACGAAAATGTGGGTCGCCAAATGATATATATATTAAATTAGGTTTTTGTTTTTGCATTTTTAATATTTTATACCTACTCATTACAACCTGTCATTAACAAATCAATTCATTTTCAACAAAATATCCATAAACAAATCTTCCATACATTCCAAAAGTAAATAATATTTAAATTTAAAATTATCATAAATACAATCAGTACAACAATTAATAGAAATGAAAAAAATGTCATCTAACAATACCAAAAAAAAAAAAAAACATTAAGACTAAACTAAAGAGCAAAAACATTATTTCTATAAGAAATATGAGAAACATTTTTAAGCATATGTAAAACTAATGATACCATTTTTGTAAATTCATATGTGTTACTTTGGACCTAACAATCGTGTTTATGTAGGTCCACAGGCTGTTCCGAGGTCACTTTATATTTTTTACCCTTTGGGAACTCATTCTAACCTTAATTTTTATTAAACATGCATTTGCGCATATCTGTCCAATCGTGAGCTCTATCAAAGTATTATAAGTTCCTACGTTTTACTTTGGACCCGATGGTCAAGTTCGTGTCGATCCACGGGCTGTTCCGTGGCCTTTTTATGTTTTTGCCCCTTTACGGGACATTTCTAAGCCTAAGTGTTGTGAAACGCACATTTTCACATAACTCTCTAATTGTGAGTCATATCATCAGTGTGTAAGTTCCTACGTGTTACTTTAGACCCGAGGGTCGTGTTCGTGTTGATCAACGGATTATTTCGTAGCCTTTTTACATGTTTTTCCCCTTGGTGAGACATTTTTAAGCTTAAGTTTTATGAAACGTACTATTGCGCATAACTCTCTAATTGTGGTCATTTTACATTTTTTTTTTTTCCTTTGGTGGGATATTTCTAGTCATGAAAGATTATATTTTAATACACGAACCCCAAGTAGCTAGATTACAACTTAGGCAAAATAATAATAATAAATTCTAGATTGTTTTGGTGAGAGAGTGTGTGTGTTAATATCAATATAAAATGGCTTACCACTAGATGTATTTTTCTTCTTGATCCCTAAAAATCCAAAAAAAAAAAAAAAACTATAGAAAATTTATACATCTTAAATCATCTATAAAATTGCCAAATAAAAAAGAAACCAATAAAAGTATAATATATACTCACAGAGAAACAATGGCTTCACTCCTTGTCCATGTAGCGTCTATCTAACATATATAATCAAACATTAGAAACTCAACAATCATGTTTCCAAATACACAAAAAGCAATAAACACTCCCAATACCAACTAAACCACCTTATAACACCATGCATGCTACCACAAAACCAAATTTAGCAAATATCAATTCCAAAATAAGAATTACACAACAAGAGGGTGAGTTCTTTTAATTTTACATAAGAGGAGACCAAAAACAAGTTCCATGAAATTAGCAAAGAAGTAAATTAGTTAGTCGTCATTTAGTCGAAAAAATAAAATGAGTCCAAACAAACTTCATAACAACGCTAATTGAAACCTCTAAATAAACAAACTCCAATTAAAATCCATCAATCCCAGCAACCCACATGCAAAACCCAACACAAATCACTTAGCTAAAAAAATTAAGCAAAACCCATGTTACAAAAACAAAAAATTCCCTCAAATCATTCACATAGATATAAGCATATGTATATATTTCGAGCAACCCACATAGAAATTCACACACAAAACCCCCAAAAAATAGGATTCGGAATCAGACCGGCATGAAAATACCAAGTCACTATATAAGAGTAGCATGTGTCCTAGAATTTTCAGCTCAAGTTAACATTTCTGTAATTTATTAAAATATTCACAAGTCTGTAAACTCAATTCTATCAAACAGCTCATTCCAAAAGAGTGTAACACACTTCTAAACATCATTTTCACTATCAAAACACATCAACATTTGATACTAATTTACAGAGACCCTTCATTATGTGTCTCAAACACAACATACAAATTTCAGTTCTAAATGAGCATCCTATAAGTTTCTAAAATTCATACAAGTCATCAATAACGAATTCGTCCGACAAATTCTGGACTTTTGTAAATAAATTCACTAAAAATCATATAGTCATCCGATGAGTATAAAACTTGTTCCAAATTAATCAAAAGGGTGTTATCTTTCATTATACACATAATTGGTCTCAAAATTCCTCTTTTGTAATTTATGATAAATTTTACACACAAGGTGTACAAAACTGTCCAGTAGTAAGATTTGACCCGTTTTCTTGTAAATTCACAAACAAATACAAACGATGGTATTTTCTTATGAAATTTAATAAAAATATACTAGACACATGAAATAAAAATCCACAACAAACTGTTTTAGCATATCTATTTTCAATAAAATCAGAATTGCAATTTAAATTTACTGTTCACTCAGCAGCAGAAAATTCAGCAACAAATTTGGTTCACTTTTAATAACTTAATAAATATTCTTATATATGACACCAATTTCACCAAATCTCAACAATATACAATAGATAACATATTTATTAATTCCAATTTCAAGAATCCTTACAAATCAAATTAGCAAATTGATTTTCCCTAAACTAGAACCCAAATACTCAAATCAATCTTGATTTATCTATCCACAAATCTCACCAACTAATGATTACCTTCAAAATGAAATTTAGCTCATCTTTTTTCTCATCATAAAGTTTTGATAAACTAATATAGCAATTCTTAAAAAAACACAAACCCAAGTGTGTAGGTAAAAATAAAAAATCAAAATCAAAACTTTTTAACAAATAAATGTTAACATAGATAGAGAGAGATTGAAAAATGAGGAGAAAATTAAGAAGGAACCTTGAGTGTGATGGAAAATGAGGACTAAAGGATCACTTGAGAGAGAGATTTGCTGAATGAGAGAGAGAGAGAGAGAGAGAGAGGAGAAAGGAGACTTATGAAATAAAAGAGTTTTGATGTTTAAAGTTTAAACACACATAATAGGTGACAAAATATTTCGTCGCCAAAAGATCTCACTTTTCGTCGCCAAATGTTTTTACAATTTAGGCTCCAACATATTTCAGAACCGGAGCCTATTTTTTTGGGAACATAGGCAATGAAAATTGGTTTTGTCGCCCAATGCTATGATCGGCGACGAACCTTTTCTTCGCCAAATAGGTTCCTAATAGGCGATGATATATTTTGTTGCCAAAAGGTCACATTTTTCGTATTTGAATATTTCACAAATTAGGGTCCAAAATATTTCAATATTGGCGCCTATTTTTTTTGGGAATATAGGCGACGAAACTTGGTTTTGTCGCCCAAGGTTATCATAGGTGACAAAAAAGTTCGTCGCCAAATAGATCCTACTAATTTTGTTTTCAAAAAATTTAATTTGCACTTTTTTTTTTGAACTTTAGAGTATTTGTATTGGATTAACCAAAATTTTATTCAAATTATACAATTAGAACCTACTTTTTTTTTAGCTAATCATTTTTCAAAACATCCTACATCCGATTCTCTATTCTATAGTAATCTAAAATTAATAAATAAATAAAAAATTGTGTTGTTTTTTGCAAGGTTGTTTTCTGTAACATAATGTGGTCTCACTTTGAAATATGATAGCGTTTTATTTTCTACTTTTAATAAATGTGAGCAATGAAAGATGAGTTTTTAACGGACTCATTGAAAGAGAAATTGTTGCGACGTTTAGTACGGATTCAATCATATATGATTTCAATAATTTAAAAACACCTCGAGTTTCATTTAATTAGATAATTCTATTGTAATGTATTAAGAAATAGTTATTATGTGTCTTTTCAGTTGTTGATATTTTGGTCATACTAAATGAATAATACTTTAAATTCGTGATAAAACAATTGTTCATATATCGGCCTACACTCTATTAAAATCTTGGCTTTGTCCTTTCCTACAATTGGAGTGGCGACATCTAAATCAGAGCGGGAGCTTAAGGGAGGCAAGAGAGAGATAGAGAGGTCAAAATTGGTGAGAGCAAGGCAGGCTCCACCCTATAGGCAATTTAGAGCACCCAATGGGTTTTCCGTAATGCTAAAACTACTGCGAATGCATCTATTGTTATTAATGCATAAATAAAGCTTTTACAAATTAAAATACATGTTATAGTTATTTTGCCAAAAAAACAAAAAGTTTTTAGAAATTACATTTGATTAAATCCTATCTAAAATCGACAATGTCACAAGAAAAGATTAAGTAAATTAGTCATTGTATCAATTGAAAAAGAGATGTTGGTAGAACTTGAATATGAAAAATGATTAATATATAATATTTTGAAATAAAATAAAATATATCTACTAGTAGTTAGGTGTGTACTATCAAAATGTCAAAAATATATGAGTTTTCACATTCATATCAAAATGTCACCAAGTGGGCTGGGCCAGTGGACTTCCGGGTCGGGCCATGGGCTTTTTTGGTGATACTTACACTGGGTTAACGGTTGCAACCGAGTATATGACATTACCTTTTATGAAGATAAACATTGGTTTCCTAAGCATATGACATGTACTAAGTACTTCAAAGTTAGAAGTTCAATCACACGAAATTTGATTTTCGTCGCCTAAATCTTATAAAAGGCATACATTAGGCGACGAAAATCAACTGGGAGACTAATATTTTTGGCACCATATTCATTACATTCAGCGACGAAAATCAAATTTCGTCGCCAAATTGTAAATTCAAGTGATAAGGTTCGATTTTCTTAAAAGAGATATGCCTTCCCATATAAATATTGCCAATTGGAGATCCTTTACTACAGAGCAAAGCACACCCAAGAGAAGTCATAGATTTCTCTTGGGTGTGCTTTGATTTTCGTCGCCTAAATCTTATAAAAGGCATACATTAGGCGACGAAAATCAACTGGGAGACTAATATTTTTGGCACCATATTCATTACATTCAGCGACGAAAATCAAATTTCGTCGCCAAATTGTAAATTCAAGTGATAAGGTTCAATTTTCTTAAAAGAGATATGCCTTCCCATATAAATATTGCCAATTGGAGATCCTTTACTACAGAGCAAAGCACACCCAAGAGAAGTCATAGATTTCTAATCACCACACAAACCTAGAAAACATGGAGCATTCATCTTCCAAAATGACTTCTATGGTCATGATCGTATTGGTCATTGCATCTTGTTAGTTTCTTAGCCTCTCATGGATACAAAATTATGTTTTTCTACCAAGTGGATGTAGCTAATGAAGTAATTTTGCATGCAGGTTTGTCATTTTCAAAGGTGCCAAGAGCTGAAGCAAGCGGATGTCAATCTAATAAAGAGTGTCAAAATTACTCTTGTCCAATACCAAGTGAACCCTATTGTTTTGACGGAGTATGCAAATGTGGGAAAGCCCAAAATACTAAGGTGCTAAAAGCTGTAGCAAAGGCATGTAAATCTAATAATGATTGTAAAAACTTTTGTGACGACCCATTTAATGCCCTTTGTGTTAATGGAGTATGCAGTTGTAACTAGGAGTGCCCTAAAAGAGTCAACAATCCAGCCTGAAAGCGCAATGTTTTAAAGATGGTGATTGTACTACATTTGCGGTTCAAACCGCAAAATAAATAATTGTCTAATGTTAATGTTTGATATATATTTCACTCCATTGTGAAATGATACAAAATAATACATCTTGACTATTTTTTCAGTTATGGCTAAAGTGATTTAATTGAAAAGTAATTTATCCTCAAATTTTACATTTTACTATATTGGAAGAAAGAACATATCATAAATGTTTTATTTTTTGCATGAAACATTAATTTCTCAAATGAAACTGAGATTTCCATGACTTTCTTAATTTGAGGTTTTGGAAATCAGAAATCCAGTGATATTTTAAAGCTTGATTTAAAATTCGTGATGGGCGAAGCAACTTGTAGACCAAGGTGGGGTCATGACTCCCCTAGCCCATATATTTTTATAATATATAGTTTAAATTTGAAGTTAAATTTTCCAAAAATATTATACCTAATTCCCACTCAACAATTTAATTCTCTGAAAGAGATCCTTAAAAGTAGAAATAGCTAACAAACTAATCAATACTTATACCCTCTTCTAAACCAAATAAAACCAAAAATAAATAATAATTAATAAATACTTCAACTCAAGTGGTGCTATCATATTGAAATCGTTAACCACTTCAAGCAGTGTTGTCAAGTTATGTACAGACCATTTGTACTGTAGGTTCCTTAATGTTACCTACAATATCAATTATGGAAAAAGCTCTCGCCATAGTTCAACTCATATTTTTGGTCTCCTTAGAATCAAGATTCAAATCCTCTCTTTCCAATTATTTATATATATATATATATATAAAAGGTGATAGAAGATGTAAGAGTGATATAATAGGAGGAAATCATCTTTTATATCTTTAAATTTTCCTTTACTATTATTCGCATATTTATTCTTTGGATTCTTGTTCAGTAACAAAATACTTTATTAAGCCAACCGTATTAGTGAAACATTTTGGAAAACAATTATGATTACTCTACATAATTTTTAGAACCATTAATTTTGAAAGTACATAGGGTGAAGTTTCGATAGTGCTCCAATGCACTGGACCAGACACGATGCAAACACACATCCATTGCACACCCAAGCCAAATCCAAGGACATATTGTCTTGTCTTTCTCCACCTCCCGGGCAAAGTATTTTCTTCGACTCACCCTCTATAATAATCGTGGCACATTTTTTTATAATAAAATTGTCAAACATTACTTCATTTGTATGTATCAGCGTGTGTTAGTTAATAAAATTGATACTTTTATTGAATATATATAAGTATATAACAAATTCTATGAGAAAAAAAGAACAAAAGAAAAAAAAAATCTTTATTCCCATAAGAGCCTATAATCATAAACTTTTGGTAATTATAAAATGGGAAATTGTACTGATCTGCCCTAAAGTTTTGGACATGACGTTGACTTCTCTCCTAGTCTCGAATTTTACACTAACCTCGCTTGTTTTTCAAAATAATTTATATGGACCTCCCCTACTACTTAACACCATTAAAACAACCAACTGAAATGAGGAAAATACCATTTTACCCCTACTTTTATATGCAAAATTATCATTTTACCTTCCATTCAAAAATTACAATTTTTTTTTTTTCTCTCCTCATTCCCTGGGTTGTCGTTGATGACCTAAAGAAAACCCACACTTTTTTTTTTTTTTTTTTAAGCCAAAAAAAAAAAAGAAACCCACAGTTAATTAAGGCTTCGTTCATGGGAGAAAAGCACGTTTTCACGTAAAATTGCAGTTAGCCTTTTGTTTGGCTGCGCAATATCTATAAAATTTCATTTTAAAAACTCTAGAAATCTACGGTTTTTAACTGGAGCGTAGGGGTTGCTTTTTCAACAACGCAATTCTGCAAAACAATTTTTAAATAGCAGAATGTCTAAAGTACCCTTCTCTTTTTTTTATTGACGAAAATATCAAACAAAGTGTGCAATAATCTTCATGTTGCTGTGGGAACCTAGCAAGATTGAAGGCATTAAAAGTCAAATATATGACACATGGTCCCACTTGTGAGTATGTGACATGGAAAATTATTAGATACTCCGGGAGTACATTAAATGCGTACTCCCTCTTCTTACAGAAGTGGTGGGTTCCATCATGAATTTAATTAGCAGGACCCATAACTTGTGTGAGATGAGGGAGTACGCATTTAATGTACTCCCGGAATATAGTATAATTACCCATGTGACATAATGAAGAAGACACCTTTTACACGGATACAACCATAAATTTTGAAAGTCTAAAAGAGATGATTTTAAGAAGCAAACCTGAAGAAAGTCAAGGGTGGTCCGGTTGCAATAAATTTTCAAGAAAGCTGCTTAAAAAAACACCATTTTTTTGTGGAGCATTGTTGAAGTGAGGATTTTGAAGTTTGTTGGTTATTCTGCATCTGGTTTTTTTTATTTTTTATTTTACGAGTATTCTGCATCTCATTGAGTGCAGTTTATTTGGATTGAAAATATGACAGTATTAGTTATAATTGCTCCATTCAATTATATCATTGAAGATGATTCCCTTCCAGCGAGCAGCTAACCCATACACAACCTTAGCATAATACTAATAATCAGGGCCGGTCCCGAGGTTTGGGTTGCCCAAGCCCCTCCCGATTTTGGTTGCCCACTTATTATCAAATATTAAAAAAAAAAAAAAATTAATGAAAAATCAAGGTTACATTAATTGTGTTTTTAGCTTGAATTACATAAAAAAGGAAGAGGAGGGATATTTTTGCACCACTTTTTGTTATATCCGCGGAAATAACACCACCCAAAAAGAAATATGTAATGAAATACAATGAATTTTGTTATTTTTGCACTAATGATGTGAAAATAACAAAAAGTGGTGTGGAAATAACACCACTCAAAGAGAAATATGTAATAAAATACAATGAATCATCAAATTTTTTTTTTTAAAATGGTCTCCATTGAATTTTGTTTTAGTATTTAGTTTTATGAAATTTTGGTTTTAACTTTCAAATAAAGTTTTGTTTCAATGTAATTTTTACACCTACATCATTGTATCTATACTAAGAAAAAAAGTACTTCATTTTTCCTTGTTTCAAAGATTTTAAAAACCCAAAGCCACCCAGCCTAGCACAAATAACATTTGTGCAAAACAAACAATGAAATGTCAAAATTTTAAAAAAGAAAACAAAATGGCCTTTTTTAACTTTATGTGTGACCTCGTGTAGGGTGCCAATGGGTGACAGCCCATTTAGAAAAAGATTTAGACTACTTTTTTTATTCATTCATTCAAAAAAAAAAAAAAAATAGTAGTACACGTGTGTGAACTTGACAACCCCATCTCAATGTTATTCTCAAATCTCTCAACAATAGCAAGATCTTCTTGCAGCTGTTCCGCAAAAGCTCATCAAGATTCAAGACCCATTGGATTGCCACTCATCTGGAGTTGCTTTCCATTGGCAAAAGGAGAAGGTGAGGGTGAGCTGAAGCTTGGAGCTCCCTTGTTCTTTGGCCACATGCACATCAAAATGCCACCAACTAAAGTACAGAAGTTATAATTTTTTTTTTCTTTCTCTCTCTGGTTGCCCCCGGTGAGGGGCAGAGGGGGGTTGCCCAAGCCCCAGGTCTTGCTAGGCTTACCCTGGGGCCGGCCCTGCTAATAATAGTTAAGTCTTTTTTTAGTAATTTTCACCGAAATAGTAATTTAGACTAATGTTATTTTGATAGAAACAATATTTCTTCACAGGTTTTACCAAAAACTTAATTGTGTTTTTAAATATTGTGTTTTCAAACCGCACATTTTAAAATCACAATATTTAAAAAACACACTTTTTGAAATAGTTAACCCAAACAGATCTTAAAAAAAATGAAAGTTGTCTAAAAGTGAAAATGGAAAAGATGCTCTGCACATATTTTTATTCCTAATATTTGCTAGATAATCTGCACAGCTATAACCTCCTTGCATGGCTAGCAACGTACGGAAGTCTGTTGCCTTCTTTTAGAGTTTCAGAATCCTGCAGTCCTAAAATATAGTGACACACCAGATCCAACCTTTACTTATCTACTGTGGATTGTGGAACAAAATTTATAAAGCCCTAGTAATGATTGTAGATTAATTATCGTAATGATGATGCCCACATATATATTAATGGTCATTTTCATTGACAATGTACTAGTGGTAGGGTTTCCAAAACACTTTGAGATGAGCAGTTGCTATTAAACTACAGCACTGCAATAAGAACACGTGCTCAATTTCTTAGAAAGGATATATCTGATAAAGGCTTTTCAATACTATGTCAAAATCAAACTTTTTATTTTTTTTATTTTTTTCTTAAGTAAGTATCTAGAGGTTTTAAATGTAAGTATCTAGAGGTCCGAGTACTTGATTATTCGCAGGGTGATTTGTTAAAATCGAACTTAATCTAAACATGCAAGCGCTTAATTACAAGTTGATAATAGCCTACCTGCAAAATAACTAGACAATATTAATAAAACTAGGCATACTATACTCGTGGGTACAGTATCATTTCAATGTAATTTAACTCTTTAGAAGATTACATTATACATATATTGGGCTTGGCCTTTAGCAAAAAATCATAATAAACAAATAAAATTAATACTGAATTATTTTGCTTTAGACGTTGGGTTTAGATTTCTGTTGAAAAAAAATAAGCCTCCGACCAGTGGCTAGTCAGAAAATTAAGTAAGTGGGATAATAAAAATAATATTAGTCACTTAAGCTTGCATTAATTTGAAAAAAAAAAAAAAAAAAAACATAAATTGAGTGAAATGAAATAGATAGATTTTACAAAGAGTGAAGGACCTAGTGGAAGGAATTCGGAGAGGGAACAACACTTTTCAATGGTTTGAAAATTGTGTGAAATTATGAGAAGTTTACTAAAAACATATACAAAAATGTTATCTTTTCAACTGCATGGGATTGGATAAAGATAAGTAGTTTTTTTTTTTTTTTTTGGTGGGGGGGGGGGGGGGGAATATATGTATGTGGCTAAGAGTAATTTGAATTGAGATAAGGAAAAAGTATTTTTGAATTAAATTATAGAGGTGAATGTGGATTATTTGAATTCAAAATGTGAAAGCGAAAAAAGTAGAAGACTGTCATTTTTGCTAAAAATTGGCAGTTGCTATTGTATATACATCAAAAAAAAAAAAAAAAAAGAGAAAGGTAGAAGAAGACGAATAATACAATTGGTAATTTGTGCATTCTAGAAAATCTGCTTAATAACATGAGCTTTCTTAGTTTTCACAACTTAATTTACATTGAATTGATGCGAATATCTTCTTCTTCTTCTTCTTCTTTTTTTTTTTTATATGAAAAAAAAGGGACTCGCAGGTATGACCATTGTCCCTGCCCACTTGAATCCGAATTTGACATGGTATGGGGCACATCTAAGTAATAATGAGATTTATTACTATTCGAACCCACAATTCCTGGACTCGCAGGTGTGATGGGTCACGAGAGTTTTCTACTATTAATGCACCTCCCCAGACGACAGTGGTAGAATTCGAATCCCTATCCATATAGTTAGCACCTAATATTTAAGATGCTAACCATTGAGTCAAAGGTTGATTTTCAAATTGATGGGAATATCGATTGGCAACCAATAGCTGTATTTTATAGCATCTTTCAAAATAATTAAAAATCAAAATTAAAGTAGGCAACCTTTTACCATGTCATGTAAGTGTTTGACAGTCAGGGGTGGCGTTACGTTGAAGGGAGGGTGTGCAGTTGCACACCTTGACTTTTTGAAAAATCAAAGGAATTTTTTTTTTTTTTTATATAGATGTTTTCAACTTAAATAAAATTGTGAACACCCTTAAATAATTTGTGAACATCCTGATCTAATAAACCCAATTTACCATACCCAAAAATAAAAAGTCCAAATAACAAAAACTAAATAATAAAAAAATAACTCAAATAACACCCACAATAACAAAATAAGCCCAAATAACAACACTTATTTAAGCCCATAATACAAAATAAGCTCAAATAATAACTTTTTAAAGCCGAAATGTTTGAACTAGCCCATTAATTAAATTTATTCTATTCAGAAAAATATATATATATATATATCCTAAACTTACCGTGTGTGGTGTGCTTATCCAAGAAAAAAAATCCCAAATTTATTCTTTGCAATCGTTGAATTGAGAGAGTCAGAGAGAGATAAAACTCAAAAAGGCAAAAACTAAATAACCTCTGTTGCAAAGGCCACCACCGCCAGACCGTCCCTCATCGCCTCACGCCTGTTGCTGCCGCCGCCCTCACCTCACTCGATCACGTCACGCCTGTTGCTAGAGCTGGACAGACAGGACAATGGTTCCGCCGTTCCGGGTTCGGCTCTTAGTCTCAGATCTGGTATGTTTTTTTTTTTTTCCTCTCTTATTTTGTTCTTATCTACTTGACTACTTGTTACTTTGTTACTTTGTTAGTTGTTTAGTTACTTTGACCGAATATTAGCTTTTAATATAATATTATTAATTTATTTGATAGTTTATATTTTATGTTTTTACTGTATATTTGTCTAATTGTCTTGTAGTGATAGACTGATCACTGAGAGTGTTTTACTTTGTTTAATTGCTTGTGAAGGATGTCACATATCCATTAGTTTATTTGCTTGTGAAGTTAGTTTTGACCCTTCCTGTCGCGACTGCAACAGTAGAAAGAAGTTTTTCAGCAATGAAATATATAAAGAATCTACTACGCAATCGAATGGGAGATCAATGGATGAATGATTGCTTGGTTACGTATATTGAAAGTGATGTATTTGATAGCATTGATAATGAAGCTATCATGCAACGATATCAAACTATGAAGACTTGTAGGAGGATTTTATGAAACTTCATGTATTTTTTTTTTTTAGTGATGTTATATTCGAAGACTTGTAGAAGGATTTTATAAAACTTCATGTAATTTTTTTTTTTGAGTGATGTTGTTATATTCAAGTTTTGTAATGAACATTCTTGAAAAATTTATTGGAGCCGCCACTGCCGACAATCGATCACACTCTAGTGAGTGGACTAGTGTCAGAATGGAAAGTCGCAATAAAATAGGTAGACCACCATGCTGCGTGCTTAAAATCATGAGGAATTTGCATAAGATTAGGATGTCACTGTTGGCTTCAATTGGTAGGACTTGATAATGGTTCCCAAACAGTAAAATTATGCTAAAATTATGCCAAAATACTATACGAATTAGCACGTTTTCATTTCCAATGGAAAGGATAGGTTACCGGTCACGATACTGGACTTGTCGCATGCAGCAGAAACCCCATTATTATTCATGATTTACTCTTTGACTTAGTATGATGTAATATATGCTGCAACAGTACCAAATTTATCCCGGAACTCTAGTACTCATGGTATAGCTGAAAAAAGCTAGCAAGATTATCCAACGTGAGGATATATTGGGAGACACTGACAAGCTTGAATGGTTATTAGTCTGTCAGGTTGCCATGCATCATACTCATAAACAGTGCAGTGATTTCGAGCTAGTTCGAAAAGTCATGATGCCTGCGAATGAATATCGATTCCAAGACTAAACAGCAGTCGCGCATAGATTTACACGATGAAAGGGTAAACGAGCGGTGTCAAGCTACGTTGTACCTAATTTAGCAACAAAAAAAGGCTACGTTGTACCTACGTACACTGATGCTAGTGTTTGATGACGAGGAATAAAGCTAAAGAACAAAATGTAAAATTGAAATAAAATATAGAGATTTCTACGAGTAAACCTTCCGTACGGAGGAGTAAACTATTTGCTCAAACATGATCCAGTGTGTCATGGAAAATGGTTACAACTTACAAGGGTTGTGTGTGTTTATAAGAGGGAAGGAGAGAAAAAGAGAGACATGGAAAGTATTTGGAAATGGGAACTTCAATTTATGGTAAAACTGTGTTAGAGTTCTCCACTTATTTGTAAAAAATATTCATTCTTCTTATATGTACATGTGGTTTTTCTTATCAATACAAATAAATTATTATGGGTTTCAACGACTATATCACACTTTAATATTAAGTAATGAGATAAGTAATTTAAAAAATAAAGATAAAAAAGTATTAATTGGATGGACTACGTGGCTATCCTCCCGTTATAATAAATAATTTCACATTTGTTTGTTGGGTTCTTCATCTTTGGATGTCTTTCATTATTGTTGTCATGTGATACATTAATCTACCTCGTAATATATCATCAGATGTCTTTCATCACCATTATATTGTATATCTCACGTTTATAATCACATTTTTTTTTATAATAAAAACAAGTCTTTATTGAAACAAACACAGAAACATTATACAATCCTCCAAAGAGGGAGACATAACCCTATATAGAGGACGGTAAAAGTGACATTCGTCACGGCTAAGGACCCTACGCAGAGGGCGGTAAAACAGTACAACAAAAGAAAACACAACAACAAAACAAACAACAACAACAACAGCAGCAGCAGGAAAACTATTCGACACAAAATTTTCCTACAATCCAGAAGATTATGAGAGCAACCACTGCAAGTGTTGTCCAGAACAGCAGCAAGTTTGGAAGCTTGATCCCAGCCAAGCAGACCACGGAGAAGTCGAATCGAAGTTGCCTTGGCAAGAGAGGCCATTCGATTCGGGTGTGGTAGGGGCCCTTCAAACAAGGGTTTGGAAGAATCTACCCCAAAGGTAGAGTAATCGAGA
This sequence comes from Fagus sylvatica, assembly GCA_907173295.1. Classification (NCBI taxonomy): domain Eukaryota; kingdom Viridiplantae; phylum Streptophyta; class Magnoliopsida; order Fagales; family Fagaceae; genus Fagus; species Fagus sylvatica. Next base: position 21,751,135 of record OU015764.1, read on the forward strand.
GAAACTCGAACTGGAAGAGATTCCCAAACCGGATGCCCACCAAACAACAACAGCCGTAGAAATTCTCGACACCCACTGGAAAGGCAAGGGCGTGTCGACAAAAGAGAGAGAGTTCGTTGGAAACTCGAGTCACCCAAAGTCTCCAGCAAATTACCCCCAGACAAGCCCCGATTGGATGAAGGATAGGTGAAACGGAAGGTGGGAAAGGATAAGGGCGGTGGTGACAACTCGGAACTATCCGATCGAGAGGCCAAAAGAAGAAAGAACAGAAAAATAAAAGGGGGAAAGGAAAGGAAAACGGCCACACGGCTTAGATCGGACCATCGCTGGTCACGATCTAGGCCACGCAGCCCGGAGCGAGGAGGGGAACGGCTCAGATGGGCTCAGGAGGTATCGACGAGGTGTTTCTGGAAGGGTCTTTTTTTTGGAGAGAGAGAGAGAAATCTAGCAAAGAGATACGTTTATAATCACATTGACACCATATATAGGTGATAGGTCGTATGGCTTATTACCTAATTAAACTTCCTTGTAGCATGTCACAACTAACATCAGGCCTTGCAGTATTGCTGCTGGTTACTCTTTATGACTTTATTGAACCTTTGAATGTCACACGGTGTTGATGGAAATCTTTCGAAACCGCTGAACAACTGGCACTTGTTGAAGGCTGTACAAACAATTCCAGTGTTATTAATCACCTCACACGTAAGTTGCATGGATATGGATATGAGTACCAATACGATACAGGTATGGGAACGAGGATACAACATTTCTTTAAAAACATATGGAACAATAAGTCGGAATACAATAGTTAATTAATTAATATTTATTTTTAAGTATATTTTAAATATTGTTTGACATAATTTATGTTTTATTTTAGATATTTGTAGGGATTTATTCTAAATATAAAACAGTGTCAAATTAGATGCAATTGAAAATGCAAAATATTCAATATATATTTTTATTCTTCAACAATTAATATTTAAAAAATAAATAAAAAATTCACCATCCCTTCGTCACTTCAGTGGGCACCCACCCAAATTTCCCAATCCACATAAGGCCTTTGCCTTTTAAACTTTTTTATTTATTTATTATTTTTTTTAGTGAAATATCTCACAATTCTCTAGAGCCTTCTCAAAGTTTCCCAAGAACCTATTATTTTTAAATTTGTACCGTTGTAGTTGTCAAAACGTAAATCATATCATGAATATAGAACATATGCAATAGTTACTAATTTAATCATCACATATGCAATAATATTTAACAAAACTAACTAAATCAAATTAAATATATTTATAGCATCCAAATTCAAATTGATCAAACGTAAAAATGTTAATACATGATATATAAGCCAAAATAATTTTTTTCCCTCATCATATTCATCATTTTACCTAATCAAATTTATCTCCATAGTCCAAGCCATGTGTTACTATCATCTTCATCATCTTGTAAAATCATCTCATCATTGATATTTTCTTCATGTCCATGGAGAGAAGAAAAAAAAAAATCTAAAAGTTAAGTGCAAAATGTGTAGTCCAAATTTTGTAGGAAATGAGACAAGAAAAAAGAAAAATTCCTGGGCATGTATTTGCATTGGGCTTAACCAAGTAGCTCAACAATTTTGTGTTAAAAACAAGTTAAATAACTCATTGGACTCAATCCCAAGAAAAACTTTTAGTAACACACTAAAAACCCACTTTAAACCCATATGTTTATCTATCGTCTGATATGCTACGATTCGCGATATGTTATGATTTATATAGTGTGCATGTATGTATTGTACGATTCATGAGCATGTCCGATATGCATTTACAATACAACTCATTTTTGTACATGAATTGATATGTGTCATATGATACATATCACATATTGTATGATACTAACAACTATTGTATTCAACTCCTTGTATTTTTCTCTCACTATCTTTATCGCTTCATTCTTGAGAAAGAAAAGGCCATGGCAGTGTAGTAGTGTTGAATAAAAAGAAAAATACTAAATAAGTTCAAGCGGCCTAAGTTGCAAAGGCACCCACACAATGCGATCTTAAAGGCTTGTCAAACCATCAGCCTGTGTTTCTGTTGTTGTCATAAGAATTTCTGTTGTTGCGCGTTATGGTCATAATTAACAACATCAAGATCGAGAGTGACAGTGAGAGAGTAGTGAGATCAAAAGTGAGAGTGTGAGATCGAGAGGCTTACCAAAATTACCGCTTACTGGCAGGGCTCTAGAGACTAGCAAAAAGAGTGAGAGACAAAGATCGAGAGACAGAGAAGAACAAAAAGAGTGAGATACAAAGATCTAGTACGTACTATCGCTACCATATCTGAGCTATACCCGAAAAAGCAAATTACTTTTTTACCCTCTGATACATATGAGATACGTTTGTAAGAATAATTGTATCCGATACAGGTACGGCCCCCAAAATGGCGTATACATACAATACGTGCAACCCAACCTCATAGTCAACCTTAAATATCATTGGATGCATTAATATCGAACTATTTTCAATTGTTGAAATTGTTTCTGAATCACCTCACAGCCAACCTTAAAATTATGGTAAAAGTATTGTTTTCGTCCCTGAACTTTGCATGAAGTTTGTTTTTTGTTCCTCAATTTTGAAAAGTTTGTTTTTCGTTCTTAAATTTTGAAAAAGTTCGTTTTTACACAAATTTTGTCCTTGAACTTTTTTTTAAAATGACAAAATTCATGTGTAAAATCGAATTTTTTTTTTTCAGGGACAAAGAACGAACTTTTCAAAATTCAAGGACGAAAAAGGAACTTCATGATATCGCTCAATAATAAGCAATACCTTGTAGTACGTGTAAGGGGTTGTCGATCCTCAGGGAGTTTGTGTTTTCAAGAGACAATGTAATTCAATATGCAAGAAGGGTAATAGATTTGGTTTGTGGAAATTTTGTAAAGAATATATGTAAAAAGGCACTAGGGTTTTGAGGTGTTTTTTCTATACCAGTATGATTCCTTGTAATCCCGGTTAAAAACCTTGTTCTAATAACAATTTACAAGTTGATTATTTTCCTTTTAAAAAGCTCTTGACATGGTTGAACTAATAAAACTCAGGAACACTATATTACCGGAGAAAATAAAGTGGCTAGAGTAATAATTAGAAAGACCTTTCAATTTATATAACACGAAACCTAATTAAAACCATGCAATATTCCCCCTTAATCATAAGAAAAACATGATTGAACTTATAGAAAGTACGGAATAAAAAATACATTAATAGGAATCAAATAATTAACAATCAACTGTATTTAACATTAAAAATAGAAGGGACAACAAGTATCCATACCTTTATACAAAAAACATAACCCCTAGCCTTAGCAAAAGGCTTAACCAATCATGGCTAAGAAAAAAGAAAACTAGAGAAAATAATATCTAGAGAGAAAACTAGAAAGAAAACTAAAAAATAATAATAATCCTCCTTGGCGGCTACCACTCCCCAATTGCTATCCACGCTTCTTTCATTTAGGGTTCTATTGGAAAAATAATCTAGTGTGATGCGGCAGAAAAAGAAAGCATGCAATGCAATCCATGGCAAGGAGAAATTCACTTAAGACTCCAAATGATCTTGTGTAATGCGGGTAAGTGTTAAGGATGTGCAATCCATAGCCAAAGCAAGGCTCTCACGTGAATTTCATTAAAACTCCTTTAAGTAGTGATCCTGTGTGATGCGAGTACAATGGATAATGTGAGCTTGTGGGCTTTAGTGGCCATGTGGGCCTTTTGGCTTGTGGGCTTTGTTTTTCTTTTTCTTTTCAAACATTAATTTGCACTTCTTTTCTTCTCTTTTGCTCCTTCTAACTTGTGATATTTAACTCCAATCTGATTTAGCTTGTGCCTACAATCAAACATAGATCAAATTAATATATAAGGGATTAAATTAATACACTTAAATGCATAAGTCATGTAATTCAAGGAATTGAACAACAAACATCCATTTAAGTGTAATTAGACATGAAATGCAACACAACCCTAATAAAATCTCTCCAAAATACATGTAAATAAGTCATATTTCATGACTTATCATACCCCCCAACCTGAATTTTGCTAGTCCCTGGCAAATTAAAAACAAAGAAAACAACAAAACACAAATGAAAACAAACTAACAAAGCCACTTTTGCTGGCACTCTCGATTGCATTTAGCATATGCAATAAGCCTTTAAACCCCTAGGTGTCCCTAGTGGACGAGCTATAGTCTCGTGAGGGTTTACCAGAAGTGATACCCACAAACGCTATCAAATGCTCAGTCTTGATTCACAGTTAAACACAAACAACATCATGTTATCAAATGAGAATAAAGTGTCACACAAACAATGGTTTTCAATCATTAGCAAGCTTAAACAAGTCAACCTCAATTTCAAATCTTTAGAAATTCTAACTAGGCAACAATCACTTGAAATTAAGCATTAAAAGCTACACAAGTTTCTTGATGTGTGAAGTGAACTAACTTAGAATCATGAGACTTCAATATCTTTCCAATATAATCATGAAGGACAATGAAATTCTCATTAGAATAATCAACCAAGGCATAGAAGCTTTTTTTTTTTTTTTTTTTTTTATGTGAGGACTGTGCAATTTCTAACTTCATTAAACTTTCTAATTGACTCATGTATAAAGTGTTAGACCAATGACTCCCGAACCAGTTGGTTCAAAGGGCACTAGGTGTAGAGACACCCCTAAGAGTTTACTTACTCAAGTCAAAAAGGCAACGAAGCTAGACTAGTCACTCATATCTCAACCATGTGAATTGTTTACCTCTTTTGACATAGACTCTCATGGTTAGCTATTTCAATTTTTTTTTCTTTCTTCTTTATGCCAAGGCTAATTAACTAACAAGTCAACCACTTTTAATTTAGTAACAATTGGATGCATATCACATTTCCCACAGATTACATGTTAGTGTGCTAGTACTTAGTTTAAGGTGTACAAGTGTAACACTTAATACTTAAAAACAAGCAATAGATGGCCATGTTCAAATATCTCAATCAAATAATCATGTGTTCATATGCTTAAGCTCACTAATGACTTCAATCCAAAGTTCAAAGTTCAACAAGATTCTCAAAGATAACAAAGATGCATGTGAATATAGCATAAATCAAAGACATCATTGCAAACCAAACAAATTTTTTTTTTCTTTTTCTCAATTTTCTGTTTTTTTTTTTTTAATTACAAAATGGTTTCTAAACTAATCAACAAGAAGTAACACAAAGTTCATCACACAATCAAACAAACAATCAATACTCCCCCCAACTTAAAGTTGACATTGTCCTCAATGTTCAAACAAATGTATGTGAGAATCAAAGACAAATCTTGAAATGAAAGAACAAGGGAAAACGAAAGAAAGCACCTGATATGATAATGAACTCCTCAAGCTATTTCCTGCAAAATGGTTAGATATCCAAAACAAAAACAAAACAAATCAAAAACGAAAACAAAAACAAAATAAACTAACTATTGTACAATTACAAGGTAGAAACAGAAAATTCATCCCCCTGAACGTGATCCTCCAAAGGAATAGTTGCTTCCTCTAGCACTCTTCATCCTGGCAACATGCAAAGCCACTCCTTTGGAACTATTTAGCAATTTCTTTGACAGCCTTGTATCTTGAAGTACTTTCCTCTTCATTTTGTGCCTCTCAAAGAACTTGGTTTTCTAACCTGCCTTCTCAACTTCTTAATCCACACTCTCCTTTGAATGAACTTTCACAGTAGTAGTGGCATGTGGTTCAATGGATGCACATTGTAACTCTCTTTGTGGTTGCTTCAACCTTAACTTGGGTGCATCTGGGTATGCAAGTAATGACTTCTTCTTACTTCTTGGAGGATTTTTGGCTACTACTACTTATTCTTCTTCCAAAATCTGCAAAGAATCCAACAAAGAAGAAGAATCAAATATTTTAGCAATAGGTTTGAATTCATTAGAAACAATAGAATTAACATGAAGAGTTTCAAAAGAGTTAGAGAAACAATTTTTATTAAACTCTTCTTGAGGTGTTGTCTCAATGAAGTTCACATATTCACACTCTTCATCCACCAATTGTTGTGGGTTCACATTGAAAATGTTGAGTTCAGCAGTCATAGAACCAAAAGTGATATTCATTCTTCCATTCCTGCAATTAATCAAAGCATTAGTTGTGGCAAGGAAAGGTCTACCTAAGATGATAGGAATATTAGCACTAGGATGTAAAGTAGATTAAATATCTAAAATGATAAAATCAACAGGATAATAGAAATTCTCAACCTTTACCAGTACATCCTCAACCACCCCCCTCGGCTTCCTTATAGAGCGGTCTGCTAACTGTAAGGTAATAAAGGTAGGTTTTAACTCACCTAACCCGAGTTGTAGATAGATAGAAAAAGGAAGCAAATTTACACTGGCCCCAAGGTCTAGCAATGCACGCTCAATATTGTAATCTCCAATAGTACAAGAGATAGTAGGGTAGCTTGGATCCTCGTACTTTGGTGGGACCTTGTGTTGGATGATGGCACTTACCTGTTCTGTCAAGAATGCGGTCGTCTTCACATGATGCTTTCTCTTGACAGTGCATAAGTCCTTAATTACCTTGGCATAGAGGGGCATTTGCTTGATGAGATGCAATAGAGCCAAGTTAACCTTAACTTGATGCAAATGCTCCAAAATCTCACTTGTGACATCCAAATTCTTGGGTAATTTCAGGGCTTGTGGGAATGGTGTAAGGAATGGGCATTTCTCAATATCATTGGATTTAGTTATCCCACTCTCATCCTTTTCAGCTGAGGTCTCATTGGATTTCTCATTAGCTTTAGGAGCATCCTTTCCAATTTCCTTACCACTTCTCAAAATGGTAATAGACTTAACTTCCTCAAATTTGTCTGTGTTGACAACCTTTGTAGTATGATTATTGGGATTAGGTTGAGTTTGGAAAGGAAGCTTCCCTCTTTCAGTCCTACTCAATGCCTCTGTAAGTCTAGCTACTTGGCTCTTGGTCTCTCTCATTTCTTCATCAATTTTTGTAAACATGGTATAAAACCTTTGATTTTGCTCACATTGTTTCTGTATGAATGTGTAAAGCACATCCTCCAAAGGTGGTCTAGATGATGATGAAGTAGTATGTGAGGTGTCAAAGTTCCTTGGACCAGTGGGATTCAACACATTTTCACTCTTATAACTCAAATATGGATGATTTCTCATATTTGGATTATAATTGTTCGAATATGAAGAATTATTTGGCCTATACTGGTTGAATGCATACACTTGTTCTTTTGGCACATTCAGGAACTGAGATAGAGACTTACATGCACTTGTGGTATGATCTATCTCTTGGCAAATTCGACATGCCTCCATAGGATCCTCTCTGTAGACAACATTTACACCTCTACTTCCCTTCAGCTTGAGTGCCTCTATCTCTTTAGTCAGTAAACTAATCTTGGCATTCATGTTGTCCTCTTCCGTTAGTCTGAAAACACTACCACCAGATGTGGTAGTACTACTTCTGTTCCGGTCTGTAGAATCTAAGGGACTTGGTCCATTCCATGTGTTGGAATTCTCAGCTATCTCATCCAAGTAGTCCATAGCATCTTCAGGCTCCTTTTGTAAGAATCCACCTCCACATGCAACTTGAACGAATTGGCGGACTCTAGGTTGGAGTCCCTCATAGAAGTAACTTACTAACCTCCAAGTGTCATATCCATGTATTGGGCAGAAGTTGTAGGTATCCTTGAATTTTTCCCATGCCATGAACAGTATCTCATCGTTTCCTTAGGCGAAATTAGAGATCTTCCTCTTTACTTGTTGGACCTTGTGGGGAGGGAAAAATTTCTTGTAGAACTCTTGAGTCATCTCCCCCCAACCTCCTATGGACCTAGGCTTCAATGTGTACAACCAACCCTTAGCCTTATCCTTGAGTGAGAATGGAAAAAACCTCAACTTGGCAGTCTCAATCACATTCTGTGTATAGAAACTGCCAATCACTTCTTCAAATGCTCTCACATGCACATAGGGGTTCTCATTCTCTAATCCCCTGAAATCTGGAAGTATGGCCATTAACCCTTGTTTGATCTCCACATCAGGTGCATTTGGAGGAAACATAATGCATGACGGAATAGAGCTCTGAGTAGGGTGCAACAGCTGATACATGGTCATCCTAGGTGCCTCAGGTGGAATTACTCTTTCTTCAGCCATGATGGAAGATGTGGGTAAGCTTGTAGGTGTATCAAATAGACTTCCAAAAAGTGTCTCAAAAGTCTCCAATCTACCTTTGCTGTTCCTAATCCAAACGCTCATGCACAGTAAAACAAAATAGGTCAAAGTAACAAAATAAACAAACAAAAGAAAATAACTAAAAGAAAAACAAAATGAAAAGAGAATGGAAGGAAATTACCAAAAAAAAAAATTTATCTCTTGAATAAGCCGAAACTCCCCAGCAACGGCGCCAAAAATTGATATCGCTTAATAATAAGCGGTACCTTGTAGTACGTGTAAGGGATTGTCGATCCTCAGGGAGTTTGTGTTTTCAAAAGACAATGTAATTCAATATGCAAGAAGGATAAAATAGATTTGGTTTGTGGAAATTTTGTAAAGAATATATGTAAAAAGGCACTAGGGTTTTGGGGTGTTTTCTCTATACCATTATGATTCCTTGTAATCCCGGTTAAAAACCTTGTTCTAATAACAGTTTACAAGTTGATTATTTTCCTTTTAAAAAGCTCTTGACATGGTTGAACTAATAAAACTCAGGAACACTATATTACCGGAGAAAATAAAGTGGCTAGAGTAATAATTAGAAAGACTTTTCAATTTATATAACACGAAACCTAATTAAAACCATGCAATATTCCCCCTTAATCATAAGAAAAACATGATTAAACTTATAGAAAGTACGGAATAAAACATACATTAATAGGAATCAAATAATTAACAATCAACTGTATTTAACATTAAAAATAGAAGGGACAACAAGTATTCATACCTTTATACAAAAAACATAGCCCCTAGCCCTAGCAAGAGGCTTAGCCAATCATGACTAAGAAAGAAGAAAACTAGAGAAAATAATATCAAGAGAGAAAACTCGAAAGAAAACTAAAAAATAATAATAATCCTCCTTGGCGGCTACCACTCCCCAATTGCTATCCACGCTTCTTTCATTTAGGGCTCTATTGGAAAAATAATCTAGTGTGATGCGGCAGAAAAAGAAAGCATGCAATGCAATCCACGGCAAGGAGAAATTCACTTAAGGCTCCAAATGATCCTGTGTAATGCGAGTAAGTGTTGAGGATGTATAATCCATAACCAAAGCAAGGCTCCCACATGAATTTCATTAAAGCTCCTTTAAGTAGTGATCTTATGTGATGCGAGTACAATGGATAATGTGAGCTTGTGGACTTTAGTGGCCATGTGGGCCTTTTGGGCTTGTGGGCTTTGTTTTTCTTTTTCTTTTCAAATATTAATTTGCACCTCTTTTTTTCTCCTTTACTCCTTCCAACTTGTGATATTTAACTCCAATCTGATTTAGTTTGTGCCTACAATCAAACATAGCCCAAATTAATATATAAGGGATTAAATTAATACACTTAAATGCATAAGTCATGTAATTCAATGAATTGAACAACAAACATCCATTTAAGTGTAATTAGACATGAAATGCAACACAACCCCAATAAAATCTCTCCAAAATATATGTAAATAAGTCATATTTCATGACTTATCACTTCATACAAAGTTTAGAGATGAAAACAATAATTTAACCTAAAAATATTGGATATTCTATATAATGCAACTACCTTCGTAAAAGGGAAAGATCATTCTCCCTTTATTGCCAATTTCATTTTTTACGTCATCTTTGATTTTGTGTTTTAGACTGTATTACAATTTTGTTAAAGGAGGGGCAAAATTGTAGTAGCCATTTGTATGATTTTGAGATTTGACTGCCTCACAAACCCAATTATAACCACCAACGTATCAAAGCACGACACATGTTCCGTCCACGAAAACGAGTCCAACAAACGTTTAATTGAAAAATTCTTAGTTTATGCTGGCGTACACAAAGTTATACCGCAAGGCTGCAAGACAAACACATCCCGCCCAGTATAAATGCAGTAAGAGTAAGTTTTTCTTTTGTATTTGAAAACAATTCAAAGAAAGATTGGGTTTTGTTTGAAACGTTAGTGTCTAATTCTTATCCTAGCGTAATAGATGAGGTGTCACTTTTTTCATCTAACAATAGGGATATATATTCTTATCAAAAAAAAAAAAAATAGGGATATATATTAGTTCATATCACCTACATCACAAACCACATAAATATGGATATCAATGTCCACAAATTGTGGCTTCAATATTCACAAATTGTGAACATATACACAAGTTGTAGATATTGATATTCATAATTTTTAAATTGTGTGAAATTAGTATAAATATGGTGTGAATCTTTCATTCCCTATATAAAATTATTAGGTGAAATAAAAGGAACTATTTTTTTTTTCCTAAGAGCAACTTCAGAAGTAGTGTAAAACTACTCTCTATCTCTATTTGTAGAGAATAAAATAGAGATAGAGGGTCCAGTAGTCTTCTAAATCAACTTTGTATTTCTAAATTTTTTTACAAAGTGTACAGTAGCTTTTCACAAATGAAAAGCTACTGTACACTTTGTATCTGTTTTGTATCTGATTAAAAAAAACATTTCACCACCGAGTATATATCCTCTGTTTTTTTTTTTTCTTTCCTCTCATTTTCATCCGACTTTTTCTCTCTCTTCTTCTCTTTTCCTTTCTTCTCTCTGTGCTCTGTCTTCTCTCTGTGCTGAATAGTTCTTTTTGGGTTTTCTGTTGAAGCACGGCGTGGTGGTGATTCAGTGGCTTGGGCTTGCCGGCGTGGTGGTGGTTAACAGCGTGGTGGTGATTCGGTGGCTTGGGCTTGCTGATCTCGGCATGGTGGTGGTTAATGGCGTGGTGGTTGATTCGGTGGCTTGGGCTTGCCGATCTCGGCTTAGGCTTGCCGATCTCTTCCTTCTCTCTTCCGGCGTGGTGGTGGTTAACGGCGTGCCGATCTCGGCCTGGAGGAGTGGGTCTCGACCTGGAGGTGGTGGAGCCGTGGGTCTCGGCCTGGAGGTGGTGGAGCCGTGCCGATCTGGGTTTTTTTTTTCTTTTTAATTCTTTAGTTTTGAAACTTTGGAATTTGACTCTGTTTGGTTGCTGAGAAATTGATTTTGTGGTGGTTTTTGTTGGGTTTGTGGTGGTTGACAGTTGATTCACGGTGGTGGTCGCGGTGGGTTTTGGTTGCTCTGGGTTGATTTACGGTGGTGGTGGTGGTGGTGGTGGCGGCGGCGGTGGGTGGGAAGGATTTGGTTATGGCTGTTGGTTATTTCGGGTAATTGTAGCGGGAAATAATAATAAAGAATGAATAAAAAATATAATATTTAAATGAGATAAAAGAATAAAAAAGTATATTTAAATAGAATAGAGAGTGAATAAAGAGTACTGCTGGAGAGTTTGTCTGAAAAAATAAATAGAGAGTTGCTGAATAGTGTAAATATAGAGATAAACTAAAGAGCACTGTTGGAGTTGTTCTAAGTAGTAGTATGCTTATCTTCCTTTTCTTCTTTCCAATCATTGAAATTCGTTTTTTCCTTTTAGCTTTTTTCTTTTCTTTTTGGTTTTTTTTTTATCTCATCATTAAGATTAAATATATATATATATATATATATATATATATATATATATATATATATATATATATATATATATATGAGATGGGTTCAAGTTACACCCGGTGTAACTCTTAAGAAGTTACACTTTTTTAAGACCGTTGATCTATAATAGATCTTACGGTAGTGGTGATTTGTTCTTTCACTTCATTAATTATCTCCTCTTTTCCCTCCTTCCCTCTTCTACTTTACCGAAATTCTCTATTTTTTCTCTTTCCTCTCTCTCTCAGTCCATTTTTGTTAAAACAACTCTTTCTCAGTCCTCACCATTGTTAAAATTCACCATTTTTTAGGCCATGGAATTAGAATATTGGATTCTAAAAGTTTGCACATTGTTATTTTAGTTTTTTATTTTTTCATCGGTGCTTTTTTTTTCTACCTTAGTTTGATTGATGTGAAATCTATAACCAGCAAACCACCCATGGTGGGCACCCAAACAAGAAAAATGAAAATGAAGAGTAAGAAAAAAATTAAATGGAGAAAATTAAAACGAAGAGAGAACTGAAGTGGAGATTTAAAAAAAAATTGGGAAACAGAGATTAAAAGAAGCACATAAAATATAGACATAGAAAAGATATAAAATAAAAATAACAGAGAACTTTTTTCTGGGGCTGAATATCAAAATCTATTAGAAGCAGAGGAAAAAAAGAAGGGAGTTATTTGCATTGTTGTTGTGGCATCATCATCATCAAACCAATAACATCAAAGAAGTTCCAATGACCTTTTTAACCTCTCTCTATTGTGCGTTATTCAAACTTCTGTTAATTAGCTGCAATATTTTTTGACTTTCCTTCAGTTCACCACTCTGCACCACATTATTTGATTAGCCCAAACATGTGAGGGAGATACTGATGCCCAAACATGTGAGGGGGATACCGATGGTTTGTAGATTTTTTATTTTATTTTTTTTTGTGTGTTGGCACATCTAGCAAGGAAAAAAAAAAAAAAGCTTCATATAAATGAGCACAGTTGATGTGGAGACTAATAAATGATTAGTGTTTTTTCAATCATTATATTTTTTAGAAATCAATGGTCTAAAAAAAGTGTAATTCTTGTGAAGTTATATCGGGTGTAACTTGAATCTCTCTCTCTCTTTCTATATATATATATATGAATTAACATATTGAGGCAATATATATAACTACGGGCATCCTACCATGCAAAGAGACAGAAATTAAAGAGGATAGTTCAATGGAGGAAACGTGAGAATGCACAAGTGAAGAGGAGCACCTCCAGCGCAGCACCAAAAAGTCAGGGGCACCAAGGTTCCCTTGGGATGGGCATGCCTTCTCCTACATGGATTCCCTTGTCCAACCTAGTGGAAACAAGCAGTACTGACGTATTCGGCATGGGGACAGATTTAGATCAATTCAAAACCTCAAAAGTTGTAAAAACTTTTAAACTTGTCTCCATTGTTTTGTTTGCGTTGAAGATTGTGGGGCCATTTTAAAATTTTATAAATTATACATTTGAAATTTTATAAATTGTTGGAAACATTTGAAAAGGTAAGAAAAAAAAAAAACTGCTGACACTTATATATGAATTGGCCACATATGCTTAATACTTGAGGCTTGCTAAAAAAGTCAAAAGAGAAGAATTCAAAAAGTTCTACGACTTATGGTCTCCAAGACTTCACACTTCTTTGGTCAGCTATAGAACTAGGATGAGAATTCTTTAATTTATGGTTTCTTTCATTGTTAGTGAATCTTAAGGGTGACTATGTGGTCACCCACATAATTAGCTATTTTCATATTTTCATTGTTGATCACAATTTGTTCTCCTCGATTTGGGTTTTGTAAAGAGAAAAGCTAAAAATGTATGATTTTTATTTTTTCTTTTGTAAATTTCTTGCGAATATTTGATAAGTCATGAAATATGACTTATTAAACTCATTTTCTAAGGTTTTTAATGGAATTATTTTGCATTTTATTTTTAGTTGTTTGTAAATCTTTGCATTTCTTTTATTTCATTGCGTTGCATAAAAATAATTTATTTGAATGCATTATTTTAATTTTATAAAGTTTAAGTTTTATATTTTGTTTTAGGTACAAATTAATGTTTGAAAAGAAAAAGAAGATCAAAGCCCACAAGGCCAACAAGCTCACACTCTCCTTTCCTAGCCGCATCACACAGGATTAGAGCTCTAAGAGTTTAAATGAAATTCACGCGTGGCTTGGTTGGTGCGGTGGAGTACATGTATCTTTCCTCTACCCATAATGCAGGATTGTGGCTCCAAAAAGGGAGCCCTAATTGAATTCGCGTGGTCTGATAGAAAAGGAGGGGGCTGCCGCCTGAAGCATTTTTTTTTTTAGACTTTGTTTTCTTTTTTTCTTTTTTCTTTTTTTTTTTTTTTTTTTTTTTTCTCTTTTTCTCTTTTTTTTTTTTTTCATGATTTGCTAAACTTTTAGCTAGGGTTATGGGTGAACTCTAATATTTTGTCTATGTGTATTTGGATTATTGAGTGTTTTTAATGTATCAGTGATAGATTTGTGATTAGTTAGAGGTTAACATATTATTGATTTAATATGATTTTTGGATATATCAAATGCATGAGTCCATGATTCATTATGATTTGAGAATATATCTAATGCTTTCATATGTTGACAATGTATTGAGATTTAATATGATTTTTGGATATATCGTATGCATGCTCCATGATACATTATGATTTAAGAATATGTTGAATGCTTGATCTCCTCTCAAAACCAACTTATTTTTCTATCTATCTTAATATTAGGAAGTGTTAATTTTATTGCCAAATCTTCCGATTAGCTGAGTTTACTCTCTAACCTAATCGAGTTAAAATATAATCCAAATTCATATAGTGAAATATTAAGTAGATCCTTGAAACCCTAACCTTCCTCCATTAATTTCTACCAATTTTATTTAATTGCTTTTAATTATAGTTTTCATAATCTCTTGCTCCATCTTTAAGTGGAAATCAACCAAATTTATCTTTGTTTTCTTTTTAGAATAATAGGAATTTTTACACTGTGTCAACCATTCCCTGTGGTTCGACCTCGGTCTTACCGAGACTTTATTACTACTTGCGAAATCTGCACTTAGGTGCACTTTAAAAATCGCAACAGTATTAATTTTTTTTTAATTAATAATTACATATAAAACTAATTAATTTTGGTTGTGGATTTTGAATTATGTTTGTAATGATGTTAATATGTTACAAATTTGATATCATTAATGAGTTTATAGTTGTCCTCACGTAGACAAAATCCTGACTTTGCCGCTCGAAACTCGAAAGGTGGTCAGTTTAACCGTTTTACCACAATGTGTCTTGTTGTCTCAAAATAGAACCGTTATATTGACCAACTAGTCAATAATAACAAAATGATAAAGTTTACCTCCAAAATAAATTCTTCCCTTGACCCACTATGTGGCAACTCATAAGACTATTCACATGTAACTTGTTCAAATAATACTTGTGAATAATATTTTGGGTTGCCTCATATTGGGTTAGAGCTTTTACATAAGATCGTTTGAAAGGGTTTTTTCATTAAATTATAACAAGTTAAGTTCAAAACAGCCTTTATATTGGATTAGCTATCCTCTTTCATCTTTTAAAACATTCCATAGTAACTCTTCACTTATGAGGAGTTACTGTAACTCTTTTCATTTATTTTTTAATATTTTTTTTTCTCTCAGATGCTCTCTCTCTCTCTTTCGACCTCTATCTATCTTTCTATCTTTTTGCAATTCTTTTAGATTATCTTAATAGAAAATATTGCAAAATGAAAAGTGTAATATATGGTGTATTATAAAAGTGAGTAGTTAAAATAGAAAAAGTAACTTTTTCTTTCAAAATTTGAAGAAATTTTGAATCAACTAGTGTGAATGCTCTTCTTCTTAGATGAAGAATCCTCAAAACTGATTTGAAAGTAAACTCAATTCATTTTAATTTAAGGTGGAATGCTGCGGTCTCACACGTGTAAATCCACACAACCGTTTTAGTTGTTTTAATTGGCACCGAATTGATGGGATGGTTAAGACTTTTTATCTTTTTACCCCAGGTAACTTACGGCGAGGATAGATTCACTCAATCGTCATTCGTCTCAGTTATTTTTTTATCTTTGTCAACCGAGCTGACATGTGTAATCCACTCAACGTTTAAGGAGATATCTTGCGGCCTCATATCTAAATATATTTGTAATTCTGATCCTTTTCTTAATCTAGATACATTAAGCACTTCAATTGATGGTGCTCCAAATAATGTCACGCTTGTTAGTGCTTGTGACATATAGCCATATGCCGATTGGATATTATTTTGAAGAGCTGAGAAAATTTTGGTAATCAGAGATTTGTAAGGAAACTCATTAAAAAAAAAGGAACCAAATCGTAGATTAATAGTAAGAGATTAAATTCAATAAGGAGCCGGTGTAAAAGTCCTTATTTACACCCACCAATATCATGTTGCCACATCAGAAAAGTTCAGATATGTACAAATATGAGAATAAGAATGAATACACACGATCTTCTACCATTAAAACCTAATTTAATTAATATAATAAAAAAAATTAGAAAAACTAAAAATGAGTGAAGAAGCCGGCGTCAGAGACTAAGAAAATCCGCCAGACTGGCGGAGACTCCGCACAAGTTGAAGCAGCCACCGTCAACTGAGAACTCACTCTCTCTCCTCGCAGCCTCAGATAACAGTTTGGGCTCAATATACAAACATGTATGCGATGTTTACTTTTTCTTGAAATTTAGGATCTCTGTATTGGAGGGTCTGCACGTGGAGGAATGCCAATCTTCTTGTAAAAGCATGAACTGCTGGTGGTCTTGTTTTTCTTTCTCTTGTATAAGATATTGAGAGGCCTTTATGGTGGGTCCCTTTCTCCTTTGTTCTCATTTTGACCATGGCTTGTGCTTCAGGTGGCTTTTGAACGAGAGAGGGCTTGGCTAATAAAAAGAAAAAGATTGAAACCACCCACGTTCTGACTTTTTATATTTTGAGTTTTGTTTTGATTTGGAGATAAAATGGCATAGAGCCCCAAAATTTTGCAAAACCCACTCCATTCCAGATCTGAATCTGGCTTCCGTGGGAGGTGGTTGGTGAGAGGCGGTGGGTATTGGTTGGCGTTGCTTTCACCGGAGATGGGGTTGAATTGTGGTTGGCGTTGCTCTGGCGGATTCTCTATCTCTGACACTGGCTTCTTCGCTCATTTTTAGTTTTTCTAATTTTTTTTATTATATTAATTAAATTAGGTTTTAATGGTAGAAGATCATGTGTATTCATTCATATTTGTACATATCTGAACTTTTCTGATGTGGCAACATGATATTGGTGGGTGTAAATAAGGACTTTTACACCGGCTCCTTATTGAATTTAATCTCAAGGAAAAATACAATTTATTAGTTGGCAAGCTTGAGGGCATGCGATGCCTATTTTCCTTCGTCTTCCTTTTTTCTTTTTTCTTTTTCTTTGAATTGTGTTTTAATACCAAATCACACAAAAAAACAAGAAATAAAAACATACACAAAAAGTAGAAACAAAAACAACAAATAAAAAATAAAACAACCTTATACACCTTATTTGAATTGTTGCTATATACGTGTAAAACCAAGCTTGCTTCTTTAATGATTGTTGGAAAAAGCTAGTTGACACCCTAATTTAGTATCGAACGGTCAAAAACAAAACAGAAAAAGTAGGCAAAGAAAAGTGTTCATGGAAGGGCTCTGTCATGTGCACTGCTTCCCTATATATATATCAAAGAGTTTCCCAATTCAAATACCTCGAAAAAAGATCTAATATATAGTGCAACATAAAGACTTTCCCTGGCTATTTATTTAGTGTGGTTATGGAGAGCCAAACCCAAAAGCCTTATATTGCAATGCTTTTCACTCAATTTGTGTATGCAGGCATGGCCTTGTTCTCTAAGGCAGCAATTGCTAAAGGGATGAACCCTTACGTGTTTGTTTTTTATAGGCAAGCTTTTGCCTCACTTGCCTTGGCTCCATTCGCATTCTTCCTCGAAAGGTTATTAATTAAAACAGTATATATAACTAGCTAGCTACTTTCATCTCACTCTTTTCTCCTGCCTAATTATACTAAATTTAACTGATTTTTTTTTTTCACTTTTGGTGAATTTGTCCTCTAATCTACAGAAAGAATGAGGCTCCCTTATCATATAAATTACTTTGCAAACTCTTCTTGGTTTCACTTTGTGGGTATGTACTCGACATCTTTTTTATAATTATTTACCACAAACTACAAATATACTTATATTCTAACAGGTCTTGGTATTTACAAATTTTTAGGATCACCCTCAGTTTAAACCTCTACTATGTCGCTATCAACTACACAACTGCAACATTTGCTGCGGCCTCCACTAATACAATTCCTGCCATTACTTTCATAATGGCTGCTTTACTGAGGCAACTAAGAAACTTTAATTCTAAACCCTTCATAAAGAATGAAATTGATAACACACTAATTCTTTCTTCTTTTGATTAATAAAAATAAATTTGGTTTGTATTTTTTTCTAGAATGGAAAGCATTACCTTAAAACAGTTGCACGGAATTGCCAAGGTATTGGGTTCTGTTGTTGGTGTTTCTGGGGCACTTGTGTTTGCTTTTGTCAAGGGGCCTCCTATAAAGTTCATGCACTGGTATTCATCAACTGAAAATCCAAATTCAGACTCATCAACACAGGGTTCCTCCAGAGAGGAATGGATAAAAGGCGCTCTTATCATGCTCTCAGCCAACACTGCTTGGTCTCTATGGCTTATTTTACAGGTTTAATTTCCTAACATAAAAATGATGGTTTTCCTTGTTATACTTTTATTTTCTTTGTTAATTTTTGTTTTCGATATGTATTCTTCTTTTTCTAGGGTCCCATTATTAAGCAATATCAAGCAAAACTACGGCTCACTACTCTACAATGCATCTTTAGCTGCATTCAATCAGCCTTTGTGGCCATTGCAGTGGAGAGGAACCCATCGGCATGGAAACTTGGATGGGATGTCCATCTTCTTTCAGTGGCATATTGTGTATGTTTCTTTAATCTCCATCCATTAAAGCATTCAAAATCTATTCGCAAAGCTAATCAATGCATGCACCATACTAATAAATACAAACGATGATTAAAAACACAACTAAAAACAAAAAGGAAACATCACTGCTTTCCCAACCAGCATGTTCTGTCTATAATTTTTTTTCCCTTATCTACTTTATTGAACTGTCGAAGAAAATATCCTCATGACAGAACTCTGAAGATCATGTCCCATGTGACAAGGGGAAATCCTGATTTGTCAGCCCATCGAAATGATTTTGTGGAACTGCACCATTTTGAAACAATAAATTTCAGAACGTTTTTCACAATTGTTAAGATGGTAAATTGTGATTGATATGCAATAAAAAATAATGTCAGTAGTAGTCTTAGTAAAAATTTGATATTACATTAATAAAAATTTGTCACCTTAATAAATTATAAGATTTGTTATATGTTTGTGTAGCATTGTTCATTTAAAAATATAAAGCATAAGTGTGAATTTAGGGTAATTATTGTCTCATATTGTTCAAATCTAGTATCACTTGGAGGTGGACATATGTCCACAAAGTATGAATATCAACATTCACAAATTATGAATATGCATCCACAATTTTGGAAAGAAAAAAAAAAAGAGGGAGTAGTATAAGATTATGTTAAATAATCATTATCCTTAACAAGTTTTCTATCCAATTAGTAAACTTGCATTTCCCTCCCAAGGGATATATTAAACAATGTCTTATTTCATGACTCACCACTGTTGGTACCATCATCAGCTAGTGATTATTAGTTAAACAAATTTCTTCTTATCGCATCACAATCACAATAGACAGTAGTAGATTGCTACGCAACCTTTTTTATTGGAGTAGTATTAAACTCACACTACAGTTTAACACCACTCTCTTACACCACCAATAAAATTAAAAATAAATCATAATCATGTATTTTAAGTTGGTGAGCCGGTGGGACCGCTCGTATATATCTCCACCTGAAACTGCCATATCCGTGTAGTGAAAAATTCTTGGTTTTCTCTTTTTAATTGCTTATATATATACATCAATGAAGAGACAGGTACTTTAGTCTCTGGCACTCACAAACCTTTCATTAATCACTAACAGTTTCAATGAAAATGGCAGGGTGTAATTGTAACTGGAATTACCTATTGGCTGCAAGTTTGGGCAATAGAAAAGAGAGGCCCAGTCTTCACGGCGATGTTCACTCCACTAGCGCTAATTATTACAGCCATCACCTCAGCATTCGTGTGGAAAGAGAACTTTTATTGGGGAAGGTCCATATTAATTATTTATCACATAATATTCTTTCCCAAAAATTTAAGCATCATGACACATATATAAAGTTTTTATCAAAAAAAATGACACATATATAAAGTATAAACAGATGATTATAGCCTTCCCGTAAATTACTTTCAATTAATTATTATCATATGGAAATTGAAAAGGTCCATCTCCAATCTTTGTGACAGTGTTGGTGGGGCTATTTTGCTGGTGGGGGGACTCTATAGCGTCTTGTGGGGGAAGAACAAAGAGGATAGGAAAAGTGAAACAGACAAACAAAAACAACAAACCAAAGAGGAAACCGTACTGGAGTGCATTACACATCAATGAGTGGATGGGATGAAGTAGTGTCAGACGGCCTTGACATAAGGCACTCACATAGTGGGCTTTCGATTTGTAACCGGTTTACTTTATATTTTTTTTTTTCTTTCCCCTTTTCCATTTTGTTTCTTTTAATTAAGCTTGTACTCAATATAAAAGTCATCACCATGCAAACTTTGTAATTATGTCATTATGACAACACATCCACAGCGAAAATCTCAACATGTACAAAATTTTAATAAGACTTTCATATATCTAAATTTTGCTATGCTGTAGCCTTTGTTCCTAATCGCTAATATATATATGAGTCTTGTTATCAAAAAAAAAAAAAAAAAATATTATTATATATATATATATATATATATATATATATATATATATATGAGTCTTGGCCCATGTATGACACAAATTGTGATATTTTTAACTGAAACGAACTATCATATAACTTGACTTCTTCTTCTTTTTTCTTTTCTTTTTTTATCTATTCTTCCAATTTATGAGTTAATCTCGTGTTTTACCTGCAGATAGCAACAGTTCTAAGAAAATAATCTCGAATTTTATAGGTTAACTTTTCACAAACAATACAAATTTTTACTTTCAAACTTTCATTTTGGTAAATTTCTATATTAGTAGAAACATAGACTTGATTTTGTGATTTTTTTGGGACATTTTGAATCCAATCACTCATTTTTTGGTGCATTTAAAATGAACATTGAAGAATTGATCACTGATATAGAATTGACGTCAATCTCCATTCATTGGTGATGATTGGGAGAGTTCCACGGTATTAGCTATGAAATTAATCTAGGTATTTTTTTTTCTTTGTTCATTGAAGAATCAATTCCTGTACAACTAACATGGAAATAGATACCTGCAAAAAGGTAATCGAGGGACACCAATGTTGTGTCGGACATAGAGTCTCTGACGCAAACGTTAGTCATTATTCTTTCTTTCTTTATAAGGAGGCTTAATGGCATATTATGAATGACCATTATTTTGGATTTTTGTTGTCATTGTAATTATGGGGCAATTGTTGTAACTGTAGGCAAAATTCTATGGAGCACATTTATTACCATATGAACAGTGACTCGATGGTAGAGTAATTGGAAAGAGGATCCCCTCCCATTGAGATTCTCTTATTCCCTCTAAACCTGGCAAACTGGTCAGGTCAATTGGGTTCGGGTTCGACCCATGCGGGTTCGGGTCAAATGGGTTCGGGTCAAAAAACGGGTCGTCCTAAATGGGTTGCATAACCTATGACCCTTACCCGGTCTTTTAAGGGTCGGGTCAAAACCGGGTTGACCCATATTTTTACACATGAAAAAATATATATATAAAAAATGAAAATAAACTTGATCCTATAGTCCAAAATTATCATTTAGTTTTCTTTGTCTTCCTTTCAATACAAATAAGAGAACACATAAACAAAAACACTCACAAATAAAAGAATATGGGAAAAAAAATACTAGATGTCATAGACCATATCAAATTATCAACCTCCTTAGATGTACTTTTTTTTTTTTGCTAATTGAACCTCCTTAGATGTATTAGTTGCATGAAAATTATGAAATTAAATTAAATTACCTATCAAGATGACAATATATATAAAGTTTCAAGAATAAAACATAATATGTTTGGTAAAAAAAAAAAAAACTAAATAAATTAATATGAATTGGACCTCAATCTACTCGAAGTTGGTAGTAGTTCTAGCAGTGAAAATATTTATACTTGAAAATTGCACCTCAAGTTGGTGAGTAATTTCATTAATATTTTCATTTACAATACAAAGTTTTAATATAACTTTAGTATACAATGTAAATGGGTCAATAAATATTTAAAAGTTAATAAATATGGCTATTCTATTAATGGATTAGATATTATCTTCAAATCCATTTAATTAACTTTAAGTGCAAATCAAAGTTTCTACACTTTTTGGCAAAAGACAAGATTGATATTAAGAATTTTACCTCAAATGCTAAAAGTTGATTCAAAAGTAAACGCAGTTATAATAATACTCAAAAGAGCGTGTGCCATTAAAATATTAAATAAAACTAAGAAAATAGATTGCAATTCTCTTTCTACCAAGAAAGAACATCCAATTTTATGTGTTGATTTGGTTAAGTCTAGCTTATTTCAGATACAAATTTAATTTAAGAATTGTTTTTTTAATTGGCATTATGTGAACTTTTATAATAATCAAATTCCAAATCATTCAAAAAAAAAAACTCTCATAATACTTTAATTCCTAACATAATAATATAGACCCCGGGAAAAAAAAAAAATCCTTTGAAAACGGGTCGACCCATGTGACCCGCGGGTTGACCCGACCCTACCCATCATTTTACGGGTCGGGTACGGGTTGACACCATCTTTGTTCCCGGGTCGAAAAACTTCTACCCATACCCATATTTTTCCTTCGGGTTCGGGTCGAAAAATGGGCCCGGGTCAGATTTTGCCAGGTCTAAATTTCCCTCCAATTTTTAACTAGAATTATAATATGTGGCACTTAAAAAAATCCAACGGTCTTAAAACATTCATGGAAACCACACAAAATCAAATAAGTGTCACATGTTATAATTCTAGCTAAAATTTGAAAGAAATTGGATGATGCAATGGGAGAGGATCCTTTCCCGAGTAATTGCATATGCAATAATTTAGTTCAAAATGTTTAAAAAGTGTAAGGATAAAAGTGTAAAACGCCAAAAAGTGATAAAGTTTGTTTAATTTTTTTTATTTAAGAGTTGAAATTAAAAGTGAATGTTTTAACTTTTAATCTCAACCTTTAAAAACAATTGCTATGTAATTGATTCCCATCTATCGCATGAGATCTCAATTCATTTTATAGTATCTCCTAATAACGAATCTTAACGTAAAGAATCAACTATGGTCATATACTTCTCACTTAAAGGAATTTGATGTAGGATAATAATTGGAAATAGAATAAATGAGAAAAAAATGAAATTAAGACTTTAAATTTACATAGAACTAGTGGTGAACTTGTGCAATGCACGGGAAAGCTACTAAAAATGAGATCTAAAGAAATACTAAGTAATTTTTATTTTTCTGTTGAACATGTCTTCTTCTTTTTCTTTTTTCTTTTTCTTTTTTTTAATTTGAGAGATTGCTTTAATCATCCTATCATTTTGTAATAATTTTACTTCTAATAAATGAAACAAATACTCATAAATTTGGTAGGTGCGCCCTAAAAATATGTATGTGTAACTGCATATATCAACACACAGTATTGAATATGAACTGGGTTAAGAAACTTACTCTCATTGCAGAAGACTCGGATCAATTTGGATGGCTTGTTACAAGATCCAATGCTGCTTTTCTTCTATAGTCATGAACCTCTCTTTGCCCTCGTGTTTGTCCTTGTTCTCGTGCATTAAGGTTGGCTATTAGAGTTGCCTTATAATCCAAGAAACTAAATCCTAGAGATTTCTACAAAGAGTCTCACACTTAGTGAGAAAGAAAGCTTTTCAACATACGTTTTTTTTTTTTTTCTGTATAAATTGTACTATTTATTTTTAGTCTTCTCTGCTTTTAAATATATTCACATAGAAAATATTTATTAGGCAGAAGCACATCCCTCCTTTTTAAGGATGTGACAACCCACTATCCCATAGTTCTTTCCAATTCAAATCATGGGTAGATATCCTTATCAGATAACTAAATGGGACCCAGAACCCATAGTGGGCGGATCATAGGCTCAGGTCCATCTCGACCCATTAAATTGTAACACTATGTAAAGAACAGTAGTTGTAAAAATTGTGAAACACATCTTTTCAAAATGAGGTAATATGTATATTCAATTATAGACTGATATAAAGCATTTTCTATCAGTATTTATCCTCTTTACAATCATTTTAATTTTTCTTGCTTCTTGGTAACTTTGTCAACGTAGATTAAACCCTTGTCTTTGTACACTTCAGGCAATTTACAACTCTAAACAATAACAACAAACGGGTACACTCTTTGCTTATCGATTCCAATGCAACAAATTACATGTTTTTAAAGCAGAAAACAAAAATGCTTGGAATTACAGTCAGTTCAACCTCAAGGCTAGATCACAATTTGAAAACTAAGAGACGTCCTGTAGTTCCAACTCTAGCTTTGAACCCAACACCCACAACAAAAAATTTAGCTTTCATTAATTAAGATTAAAGTGAAATGATCACTTGAATTCTGGGAGTGGCAATAGTGAACAAAATAAAAACAAAACACATTAGCCCTTGGACCACAAATTATAACCAAAGGTTATGGTTTAAACCTTGAGGTGCTTGACTTCCATTTATACATGTTTAAACTTCATGCAAATTATATACAAATTATAACCAAAGGCATAATGTAAATTCAATTTTACAACAATAAAAACATACCACTTCATATAAATTGTAAATCAACTTCTCTACATGAATGGACTCTCCATTCTAATGTATTTTCCAGATCTTTCACCTTTCTTTTCAAAAACCATTTGGTCAATGTTATGAGAGCATTCCACCTGACAATCTTAACCCAAGCATCCTCCTAGAATCCCATTTCTTCTCTTTAAACCTACACATCAACAATTTTAAAGTTTACAGCCAGTGAGTTCAAATAAAAATCATGTTTGCTCAAAATCTAAGTAGCCTAACTCACCAGCATGATGAAAGAAAAACCAATACCTGGGCCTTACATCACTACAAAGACCAAATTGTCTCATCTTTACAGCATAGTTAATCTGCCATGATGGTAGTACGTGAGGATCAGCAATAAGCTCATTAACACTGGGCTCATCATTGCAAAGAATCATTCCCGCTGCACCAGTTTAAGGGGTGTTTTTGTGCAAGTGTCACGTGTCGTACCGAGGGCGATCACAACGTGGACTTGAGTCTTGAGAAGAGAGAGTCGAACCCAAAATTCAACCGAGGGCCCAAAGTTCGACCCAAGGGATAATGGGGCATCTTCCAAAAATAGTTGAAAGCCAAAACTACTTGAGCCCAAACAAATGAGAACAATGACCGAGAAGGCTTGACAAGATAATATTGCCAATAAGAAACCCAAAGAACAATTGTTGAACAAGGCCTTTCACTATTCCACAACTGGATCAGGCTTGCAACACAATAACTTTAATCAAAAGTCGTTAAAACACATGCTTTCCATACCTTTGCTGACATTTACTAACGATGATGAATTTGTTGAGACTAAAAAAGAGTTGACTTTATGGGAGAGAGTCAGTCCTAATAAGACATGCATAAGGGTGAGGGAAGGATGTGTTTGGGCCTTTTGTGGAGCTAGGTCAATGGTGGAAGGGTGTTATGATCTTAGTAGGACATTCTAGGATTTAAGCCCAGACATCTGCTACGAAAGCTTTCTAGAAAATAAAGGAGTTAAGCAATGAGTCTTAATCTTCTTAAATGGATTTGTGTTTCTGGGTTGGGATTAGAGTTTTCAGGTTGAAGATGACCTCAAAACTCCTATTTTTCTGGGGTTTCCTCTAGAGAGTGCTCTAGAAGTGAACAAGTTAGCTCTTAGAGAAAGTTTTTCTCTTGTTGTGATGATGATGGTAATAGTGGTTATGGTGCTGTTGGTTAGGATGATGCATTAAGAATGCAATCAGGCCTATTTATAGGAATGATTAGAGTGGCTTAAGCTGATAGAAAAATCAAGTTTATGATTTCCCTTAAGCCAATAGACTTCCCAATTTAACCATAAGTGGTATATTTTGTAAGGATGAGTTTGAAAATATTCCATAAGTAGAAATAAGTATGGTTTTTCCTTAATTTCGGGATAAAACTTCTTCTCCCTTTGAAATGGTTTTTCAGAGGCATTAAATGCTTGATTGGTTGGTTTTTGTGAAAGGTTAGGCCATGCATGCTTTATTGACTTTGGTTCCCCCACAAGCTAGCCACTATGCCTTCCAGCAAACCCAGTGACAGTAGCTTAATGGTTACCTAGGTCTTTGGACTCACTCCCCTTTATCCAAACCACACTCCTAAAGTCTCAACAACATAAGGGAAGTAGTACCCCTATGGGTCTGGGCTGTGGGGCTACTCCCTAGGTCCTTTTGGGGACTGAAATGGACATAGATCATGGGCTTTCATCATATTTTCCCAATTCTCATGTGTCTTGGCTGTGTCCAATGGTCCATTGAGCTTTTACCCAGAAGTATACCGCATGTACAGTACCAAAATCCATGATTTCCCGTGAGATAGAGAACTAAGGTGAGTTAGTGATGTTGGGACGGCTTGGAGAGGCTCGAGGAAGAAGGCTGGCTGCCTCTGGTACGTGTAAAGAGATAGGAGTTCACTGTTCTCCTCTTTAGTGGTGAGAAGATGACATTAGGTGGGTTCCACTGACAGCAGACCTTGAGCCCATAAGCAAACAGCTAGTGATTCTGGCCTTTGGGGCCCACGGACAAGCTGTCCAGAGCTGGTTTAAGTGTTGGGCTACTCACTATTGGGCTTCAGCTGCTTCTTTTAATTAACCCAATAATATTTGAGCCCAATAATCATAATATTAGTGTATTTGGGTTGTGGGGTTTCACATGGGTCTTTTTTAAGCCTTTGAACAGTGCCGAGATGCCTCATAATAAGCCCAAATGACTTGTTGGGCCACATGGGATATTTTTAGTGGGTTGGGCTCAATGGGCTGGTCTTGTAAATATTTAATCAAGCCCAAATAGTTAATGGAGGCCCGTTCAAATTTGGGTTTAAAAAATAGACATGTACAACCAGCAAGAGCTGCTTGTTGGCCTTTGTCCACTCTTGCATTTTTCCCCTCAGACAAGCAAGAATTTTACCCTTCACCTTTTCAGGATCTAGTGTACCCTCCATACATAACATATGACATATATAGATAACAATAACAAATTACTTTTTACAATTAATAGTATATCAATACAATCACCTAAAAAGAAACAATTTGTTCTTATACGTCTTCAGCAGATGCATTAGCAGTTTTAGCCTGTGCACCACTAATAAGTGGGTAGAATGTATCTTCTGACAAAGGTTTAGACATGCTTGCTCCCTAGTACTAAAGGAAGCACAAAACGACTAATACGTTCACAATTTTTGGATAAAGGATGAAAATAGAATTGGAGCAAACAAAGAATTAAAAGAAAAGATGTGGATTTAATTGAGGAAATCTTGACCTCTAGATATAGGTTTTTCGAGGAAACCCAATCTCCCAAGAGTCTTAAAGACTACAAATATATTATGAATAATCAGATAATTATTTTGAAAGCCAAATGTTGGCTTTATACAAAGTTCTACAACTTCCACTACCAAAATAATAGGACCCATAAACCAACTAACACAAACCTAGGACCCACTATGCAAATAACATGCACATAAAGTGGACCACTATAACTAAATACAAAAGACTAGGTAAACACTAACAAGTAACAACCAAATCAATGTAAATAAAACAAATGCATCTCCATGTTCTTGGTTCTCTGCATCAACACACAACAAGAATAGTAGGCTACCCTTGTATGTACTACAAGCACCATGTATGATCGTATCATTCCTCCCCCCTTAAAGTCGACTCTTGTCTTCAAGGGCATAATCCAAAAATTTTTGAAGCAGATGCACCTAATCTTATCAAGGCATTGTGGTAAAGGAATGTAATCAAGTGAACATGGAGGTGGTAAATTTTTTAGATTTGCAAAAATTTCTTCAACCCAATATCGTTGTTTGCTGAAGTTGTGGGAAGCTAAATTGGTTTGATTTTGTAACTCTCCCATGGTTTTCTTATCTTCAAGCTTGCATTGCTCAACACCCTCATCAGTTGGCTTCCCCTGTTCATAGCCACGACTAGCCAAATGTAAAGCTTGACAGTTCAATTGCATCTCCTTGATCATTTTTGTTTGATCAATGACTAGAGAACATATCTCTTTCAGTTTCTCCATACACCCTAACAATTGTTCTTCCATGCTTGGATGATATGCTTACAAATGTTTGGGTTTTCTTTTTGGCGTGAAGTGATGGAAAGGAATGGTGGCTCTGATACCAATTGATATGTTCACAATTTTTGGATAAAGGATGAAAATAGATTGGAGCAAATAAAGAATTAAAAAGAAAAGACGTGAATTTAATTGAGGAAATCCTGACCTCTAATATAGGTTTTTCGAGGAAAACCAACCTCTCAAGAGTCTTAAAGACTACAAATATATTTATGAATAATCAGATAATTATTTTGAAAGCCAAATGTTGGCTTTATATAAAGTTCTACAACTTCCACTACCAAAATAATATGACCCATAAACCAACTAACACAAACCTAGGACCCACTATGCAAATAACATGCACATAAAGTGGACTACTATAACTGAATACAAAAGACTAGGTAAACACTAACAAGTAACAACCAAATCAACGTAAATAAAACAAATGCATTTCCATGTTCTTGGTTCTCTGTATCATGTACACAATAAGAATAATGGGCTACCCTTGTATGTACTACAAGCACCATATACGATCGTATCATTCCTCCCCCTTTAAAGTCGGCTCTTGTCCTCAAGGGCATAATCCAAAATTGTTTGAAGCAGATGCACCTAATCTTATCAAGGTATTGTGGTAAAGGAATGTAATGAGGTGAGCATGGAGGTGGTAAATTTTTTAGATTTGCAAAAATTTCTTCAACCCAATATTGTTGTTTGCTGAAGTTGTGGGAAGCTAAATTGGTTTGATTTTGTAACTCTCCCATGGTCTTCTTATCTTCAAGCTTGCATTGCTCAGCACCCTCCTCAGTTGGCTTCCCCTGTTCATAGCCACAACTAGCCAAACGTAAAGCTTGACAGTTCAATTGCATCTCCTTGATCATTTTCGTCTGATCAATGACTAGAGAACGTATCTCTTTCAGTTTCTCCATACACCCTAACAATTGTTCTTCCATGCTTGGATGATATGCTTACAAATGTTTGGGTTTTCTTTTTGGCGTGAAGTGGTGGAAAGGAACGGTGGCTCTGATACCAATTGATACATTCACAATTTTGGATAAAGGATGAAAATAGAATTGGAGCAAACAAATAATTAAAAGAAAAGATGTGAATTTAATTGAGGAAATCCCGACCTCTAGATATAGGTTTTTCAAGAAAACCCAACCTCCCAAGAGTCTTAAAGACTACAAATATATTTATGAATAATCAAATAATTATTTTGAAAGCCAAATGTTGGCTTTATACAAAGTTCTACAACTTCCACTACCAAAATAATAGGATTCATAAACCAACTAACACAAACCTAGGACCCACTATGCAAATAACATGCACATAAAGTGGACTACTATAACTGAATACAAAAGATTAGGTAAACACTAAGAAGTAAAAACCAAATCAATGTAAATAAAACAACGCATTTCCATGTTTTTGGTTCTTTGCATCATGTACACAACAAGAATAGTGGGCTACCCTTATATGTACTACAAGCACCATGTATGATCGTATCAACGACTTAAAACTAATAGGAAAAACATGAAAGAATAAAGGATTTTTTTCTTTTTTGCATTAAAAGAGGACTGGAATAAAAAGATGAACCTTGATAAGCCTGCCATCCGTAAAATAATAATCAGTAAAAGGAGAGTTCAAGTATTCTCATCCATAGTCAGTAATCGAAGAACCAAAACTCAAAAAACCTAATAAATAATTATTAAAAAATTTTGAAAAATTAAGCCAAATAGGGCGACATGTTATGGCATGAAGGTGCCGGCCCATCAAACCCCAAATTCATTAAAAAAGAGAAGAAAAAGAAGAAAAAAAAGTTCACAGACCCACCAAAATAAATCAAACCATTATTTGAATAATAAAAGAAAATAATTCACATTCATCAGAGATCCTGAAAGCTCTTCCTCCATAATCTCCAACAAATTCCTATGTGCAACCTACCAACCACCCAGAGCCCCAAAAGGACCACATCATTTGCAACCTACCAAAAGAAAATTAGCCACAAACTATCAAATTGGACTGTAAAAGAAAAAAAAAAAAAAACTCACATTGGAGAGACTTTTCGATTCTGCTGGTAATTGGGTGACTTCTGCAGAGGAGGAGAGAGAGCAAATAATATCATCATTAGTGAGTCTATTATATGCGGCTCATCTCTAAATCTTTGAGCGTTTTTTGAAGATATAGAAGGTCAGAAAGGAAGAAGTGGGTGATAGAAAGGGGATGGTAAAAAGGTAAAGTAAAACGTGTGAAAGAGAGAGTGAGAATGAGAAGACATTAATTTGGGAAGTCCAAACCAAAAGACAGCGGAATGCCATTGAACACCTTCAAGATTCCAAGTGCTAGCCGTGGAGGCCTTCAAAATTCTAGCCGTGACTATTTTTTAGGTTTTTTCAATCTCCTTTACCGGTGCTTCAACAATCAATAGTCCAGGCATTGTTGGAGTCTTTAATTACGTCATTTTAGGCTTGGGTTTTCTTCTTCTTTATTCTTCTTTTTTTTTTTTTAATAAAGTAAGTGTTAACCAATTGAAAACTTTTTTTTTTTTTTTTTAATAAAGTAAATACATATTTTCAATTTAATGTAATGTTAACCAATTACAAGGGTCATTCTACAATACCCACACTCTTTTTGTGGGTATGGTACTCACTCAATTGATACCATTAAATGTGATATAAGTACCATCATATGTGATGTTGGTACTATTCAATGTGATATTGGTACTATCTGATTTTTTATATATATATTAATTTAAATAATAAATGAAAATGGTAGGTACCATCATATGTGAGGTAGGTACTATAATATGTGACATTGGTACCATTAATGTGAGATTTTATCTATTAGAGGTACAGTACCCACATGGGTACGGTAGAATTATCCTCAATTACAATGTATGGTTCATAGTATTTGGAATATGCATTTTCTAGATAAGAAATTGCTTGATTGGAGATTTCAAGGAGACTTGGATTCTTTGAAAAGTGTAAAATTAATTAAAATTGTAAGTTATTGTGAAGATTAACCATTTGTGTAGATACTTCGATTTATATCGGTCAATACTTATGATCTCTGGTCTCATTGATAATTATTTAAAACTTGTATACGACAATATTTGTTGAAAACCGCCAACAATCTTTTAGAAATTCGAATTAAAAACTGTCACTTGATTATGAAGCGGTCATAGCCATGACATCTACATGCAAAATAGATTATGAAGCGGTCAATAAATATCCTCTTTTTTTTTTCTCTCCTTATCTTTTGATTTCTACCTAACACTGTGATCATAATAATCATAACAACTACTCCCATCTACCATCATTTGAAAGGCCACGAAGTGAACACGTCTTCTTTTAAGCTAAAAATACGACACTTCAGCTTGATTTTTTCGCAACTAAAAATAAGCACTGCAACTTTTTTGACTCTCCAAGTTATAGTGGAACAATAATGCATGCCAACAGAAAGAGTCATTTGTGTTAATTCCTTCATCATGCTCGTTTGATGAAATATTCACATTTTAACCTACTATTAAAAATTATCTTTTTCTAAATAAATATAAAATATAAAATATAAAAACTTTTTATTTCAAACATCAATATATTCCATCTTTATTCCGTGCATATTTTAGGTTGCACCAGTTAGTTATCAATCAAATTGACTTCAAATATTATTGACAATTTACGTCAATTATTAGATTATTTTAATTTTCTCTCTTTTTGTGAAATTAATTGTGCTTATGTAACAGCACGTCTAACAAGAGACATGCTAAACTTATCATAATTGTCTTTGCCAACCATGTGATTTTTTATTTAGTTGTGTCTGATGATATCAAAGGTGCTCAATAATAATAATAATAATAATAATAATAATAATAATAATAATACAAGTTACAATTTTGGTTTAAATATTGTTTTACCACTCAACCTTTAGCCTTTGTATCAAATTGATCCTTAAGCTTTCAACTGTATCAAATTGATCCTCAACCTTTCAATCTTGTGTTAAAATGGTCCTTGTCGTTAAATGTTGGATGAAAAGTGCTGACATGGCTAACTGTTTATTTTTAATTTTAAAAATGTCTGACATGTCATGCCGACTCAATTTTTAATAGAAAAAAATTCCAACTCAAATTAAAATTAAAATAAAAATTCTGAATTTCAAACTCGCATGCCACGCACATGAGTTTCTTTTTTTCTTTCTTCCATTTTAATTTCTAAGGGAACTTGATAGTCCAATTCAAAATTTCAAATCCTTAACCCCCTTGCAAAATACAAAGTCCAACAAATGCTCCTCAATCCAACTAATTTCCATTCCAAAACTCTTCAGCTTCTCTAATACCTGAACAAACTGCACATTTAAATTCCCTAACAAAAGATAAGGGTTAGAAACAATAAACGTAACTATACTAGACTGGCTAAATCCGAGTTCTTCATAAGCTTGAAGCTTTGATGACAAAACCCCATAATCATATAGAAAAACTTCAAATTACGCACAATCCCATTATTGCACAATACATGATAATTCTCTAGCAACAACTCATCATCACTCAGAAACGGATTCATATCTCATGCAATTGATATTTCATGCAATACCAATTGAGTTGTTGAGATTGAAAGTTAATTTCTTAACTTTTAATTTCAACCACTTAATAAAAAATTATTAAAAAATTCAAAAAGCAAAAAGTGAAATTTTTTTGAAAATATGAGAGAAAAAAAGGAATTGCACTCATACAATACTTTTTGAGTATTGCATGGGATATGAATCCCTCAGAAACATCAAATTGCGCGGAAGAAGAGGAACATATTCTGACGGTTTCAAACCCATGCCCTTAAAGAAGGGCTCAAATTCATTAATGGGATGGTAACGCAACAGGCGAATAATAGACCGCCCAATGCCCCCTCATTTTCGACTCTTTTCAAGAAAATGTGGCGATTTTTACTCATATTCTCAGCATCCATGAACTCTATGCTCCTAATTGAATGCAAATAATCCAACAATATAGCTTGGGCTTGAAATTTTAGAGTATGGGTTCCCTTAGAAATTAAGATGGAAGAAAAAAAATTCATGTGACACGCACGTGAGTTTGATATTCAAAATTTTTTTTAATTAAAATTTGAGTTGGCATGCCACGTCAGACATTTTTAAAATTAAAAATAAATCGTTAGGTACGTCAACATTTTCCATCCAACACTTAATGGCAAAGACCATTTTAACACAAGGTTGAAAGGTTGAGGACCAATTTGACACAGTTGAAAGGTTAGAGACCAATTTAACACAAAGGCCAAAAATTGAGGACCAAAACGGTATTTAAACCTATTTTTTTTTTTTTTTTTTTTGAGATACAAAGGTGCAAGTTGTTCAATACTTTGTTACAAAGTGTCCCCACTTTACAAACTATGTGATTCTTAATTATATGTTAAGCATAATTGGATAAAATATTGAGAAGTCAGATTATTTAGCTCTCCATTGACTTTGCCTTTATTACCCAATCCACGATTTACAGAAGGCCGAGATAGCAATCTATGGGTAATATAATTAATAATTAAATAATTAGATTCTCACTTGATGGAAATTTTTAAGTGAATATTTTCATTTCCCTTCTCATTTATTGCCCTCACAATCAATTCCAACGGGTTTAAAGAAATTGTGTTGATGAAAATAGCCATTGGTTTTCTTGTTCCTACAAACATGAATTATATATTTCTTAAAAATATGTATTAAAAAAATAATATTTTACAATAATTGTATTCCGCCTTAAAATAAATAAAAATTGTAATATATATATTAGGGCTTCGGTGTTTCCATATATCTTAGATCATGAAGTTTTACTTGTTATCTTCAATTACATAAGTTGTACTTGTTATTGAATTCCAAAGTCAACTAATGCAATTGAATTTGGGCATGTCGTCCTTAGGATATAACAACTTGCAGTGGTGTAGTCAGAAAATTCATTCAGTGAAATCATTCAAACAACAATATCAAATACTTAAAAACTATAACAAACACTGATAGATAGGCAGACATATATATTCCACTTTAAAATCAAAAAACAAATATGATTAAAAAATAATAAAATATACCAAAATGACCTTTTTGCACTAAAATTGGGGATGGAAAGTTTCTTCAAATTAGACCATGTATACCACAACTTTCTTGAAATTATACCATAATAATAGCTATGAAAATAGCAATTTGGAACTGAAAATTATAATTAGAAACCCTAATCATAAAGAAAATACAAATGAATAAATTATATATCCAAAAAATAGTAAAAAGGAACATCTTACTTGAAGAATTGAAGTCTAACAACTAAAGACTATAAATCAGTGATGAATGACAGTATGAGACTAAGAGAATAAACCTTAACCCCAAGTCAAAGGCGCAGACTTGGAGTGAGAGAGACAATTAAGTTACAGAGAGAAAGAGAAAGAGAGTTGAGACTTGAAAATGAAAAAGTGAGAAAGCGGCGATATTTGAGAAATAGAGTATGCTAGAAATATAAAATAAAATACATATGAGATCATCACGTAATTTTAGTAATATTGGCCTCACCTTTAGTGTTTTTTTTTTTTTAACTACTAGAATCAACTTCTAGAAATCTCAAATTTTCT
The DNA here is from genome assembly GCA_907173295.1 of Fagus sylvatica. Lineage (NCBI taxonomy): Eukaryota > Viridiplantae > Streptophyta > Magnoliopsida > Fagales > Fagaceae > Fagus > Fagus sylvatica. The sequence goes on from OU015764.1 coordinate 21,785,982, forward strand.
GATATATACCAAGGTAATTATTTTTGTGTTTTTATTTTTTATTTTTAGTAATCATTTGACCCCACTCAATTATTTGTAACTTCTTCCAAGACAACTTGCCACCTTTGTTGTTATCTAATTAGTTTGCACTACTAAGATAACAAGTTTTAAAATAGTACATTTGTTTATACCTATGTATGAGAATTCTCAACTGATTTTGTATAATTTCTCTACTTCTTCAAAAACCTACTTTTCTACTTTAATTATCTACTATTACAAATAGTTCATGTCCACTCTTTATTTTACGAATACATCTTATTAAAATATTATAAATAAATTCTTTTTTTATTATTTCCCCTCCCCCTCCCCCTCCCTTCCTAACACCAGAAAATTCACGCTCAACCCAACACACTCCATGTTGTAACCCATGCCCCCAAGTCGATGACTTATGCCGGCAAACCTTCAAAACCATGACAACCACCACAAGTGGAGAGAATCAAACACAAATCTTCAACCCATATCCACAAATCAAACACAAATGAATGTTATAACTCTGAATCATCCATCTTCATAACTTTTTCATGCCCACAAATAAAATTAAAAAATGCAAAATCCATAACTTTTTCAAATCCAATTTCAACTCTAGGAGTTTTTTTTTAAAAAAAAAACAACTAAATCCATAACCCACAGCCACCGCAACACAACGCTTGGATGAAGATTAGCCACCATGGCCTCACTACATCGAAATCAGAGATGTTGATGCTCGATGCCCACCTACGATGTCGTTACTCATGCTCGTACAAGTGAGAGAGAGAGAGGAGTGAAAATTGGGATTTTCATAATAAATAACTGTAGCATTTTCAAAATAGTATGAGAGAAGAGACTCGATCAGTAGGGAGAGAGAGAGAGAGAGAGAGATGGAGAGATTTTCAGGAAAAAAAATAGAGGAAAGAGAAAGATATATCCCTCAGGAGATATATTGGCTTGTGGCATCCAATGAAGACGCTTTTCGATGCGAAATATTGCGTTTTGATTTGGCTAAGGAGAAGTTTAAGATAGTGCCATCACCTCCATGATAGATTTCATAGGAATGTATCGTAGTTGGGGCCTTTGAACAGACCTCTTTATGCGATTCATACGCAGAGATTGAGCTTCGTTGATGTGTGGAGTCAGATGGCTAGACTTGATTAGTGAAGGTGGAGGTTGGCGGCAATTTCAAAGATTTGGAGTTATTGGATACAAGGGAGAAATAGATATATATGTTTGTCTTAGTTGGTTTGAGGCATCAAATATTATTGCTATGTTTTATTAGGTGGCATTTTATTAATTGACCAGTGTAGAAATTGTAGATTTCGGTCATTGCAAGTGATATGGCTCTCTCCATGTGACATAGTTATAGAAACACTATTAAAATTAGTGAAGAAGTAGAACGTGCAGTAATTGAAGAACTAAAAGAAAAATAAACTTCTCAATTAAATTAATGCATGTACATCACTCCAGTAGGTGGAGGAGAAGAACCTTTTTATAAGCTTATAGTAAATTGGTAAGTTAAACAAAGAATGAAACAGGTGGAGGAGAAAATCATCATAGCTTTTTATATAAAAATCAAAGAAGAAGAAAAAAATCCAAATATACCATATCTTTTTTGTTTTCTTCCTCTTTTTTTGTTATATGAAAATGACATGAAATCTTCTGGAAGACTCAAACTTTCAGTGAACCAAATAATTAAACCTCAAGAGTACTGTGTTTTCTCCTTTTTTAACTCTTTATTTTTTTCAAAATAAAACGCAAAAGGTCACCTATACCTGCTTCAATACATGCGTTGTAGGTAACCAACATGGACGTCAGGTCAGTTAGTTTCATATATAATTATGCTGACTTTATCTTGTGTATGACAACCTTTAACCAGGCTGGTTATAACTTATAACTACACTGATAGTTTTAAATTGAATTATTATATTACGGATAGAATTTTCAAGAAAGTTTCTTCAACCCACTGTTTGATTACTCAAAAGATTATGCGTGAATATTTTTAATTACATTATCTTTTATTAATTAATTGTATAAAATTGTGTGTTGGTGTTTAAATTTGAAAATGACAAATTGTACATTTTTCATCTTCTTTTTTAACAAATTTTTTTATATGTTTTTAAAAATTTTCATGTTCATGCATACATTTTCTAATTACCTTTCAACAATTTTTTTTATTTGTTATTATATATATTTTTTTTTTGGTGAATAATTCTTTGTTGCTTAAAGTGAACTAAAAATTAATGTAGTTATATTTAGAAGAAGAAAAATGAGGTTAGGTAGGTTAAATAAACGGAAAAAAGAAAAGTCAAACAGTACGGACAAAACTCAAAGGGAAATGATATTTTCACACTTGAAGTTGTTATTTCCACACTAATATAGAAAAGTGTGCCATAAAAAGACCAAATTGCCCTTGTACTCAATAAATGTTTAATCATTGACCACTTACATTAAGGGTTTTTTGGTCTTTTCAAAACACAAAAGTGTGGAAATAACAACTTTGAGTGTGGAAATATCACTCCCCAACTCAAAAGTAAGCTAGTAGTTTAGTACTAATTCTGCTGCCAATTCAGGCATGCGGGTTTTTTGGGCCCTTTCAATAAAAAATTAGCCAAAATCATAATCAAATATGCCCAAATCACAACTCTCCTTCAACAAAAAAATTAGCTCAAATCACAAAAAAAAAAAAAAAAAAAAAAAAAAAAATCCAATTTTCAACAGATCAGAAACTTAAAACTTGATCCCCATTAAAATTGTAGAAACTTTAAACTTTGGTTTATCCAAATTGAACCATATTTTGGATTTATGCTAGTATTTACTGCAAACTAAACAATTAAAAAAAAAATAGAGTTAGAGATAAAGGGTACACTCATAAAAGAACAAAAGTTTTAGAACTTTATTCAAACTCTGGAGCATGGTCTACAAAGAAGTCATGGCGTTCTTCGTCTTCATTGTCTTTCTCACGTCCATGAATTTGATTATCCCTTCCAGTTGGAAGCCATGTCTAATGTCCATTCACTTGCCGACCTCTTCAAGAAATAAATCAAGTTGAAGATTTGAACATTTGAATAAATAAAGATCAAAGATGTAAAGAAGAGAAAATAAGGAAGAAATGAGATGAAGTATCTGGAAGAGGAAGGAGAGAAAGGAAAAAATATATATATATATATATATATATATAAGAAAAAATATATATATAAGAAAAGATAAAAACAAGGAAACGTGTGGTTGGGAGAAGGAGAGCAGATAAAAAGGAAAAGTAAAAAAAGTGTTAGAACTTGGGCTTGGTTGGTGGGTGGATTGGTGTAAATGGGCTAAGGTATAAGTTATGGATAAAATTGAAATAAAATTAGTGATTGGCCTACTAATTACTAAAGTTAAAAAAGAGACTATTAAAATTTTATTTTATGCATGTCCATAGTCATTTTACTAAAATTGTTTGTTTTAATTTTTATTTATTTATGAAATAGTGGTAATTTTAAAATGGTACACCAGTATTAATTGATATTGAAATATTTCGTTCCCCTGATCAAATCGAAACATCTTCAGTATTGACACCTTGTACAGTATTGACAACCTTGATTTGTTGTGTTAGCTAGGTAAATTGACTATTTTCATTGCTCCTCTTCATAATTGATAGTTGAATAAAAAAATAAATTAATTAAGAACTAATAAATTATGTGGTAGTAGTACATAGTGGCTGGTACATTTAATTAATCATAAATTCATAACTTAATTTCATTTAATAGCTAAATAAATTCATAATGGGACCATTAGTACGGATTTTCATAGATGATTTCAAAAATTTAAAAATGCGTCAAATTTCATTTTCTTATAATTGTATTATAATGTATTAATAAATAATCTTTTGTATATTTTCAGTTGTTATTATTTTGCAATACAATTTTGTAATACAAAATAAATGCTACTTTGGATTTTTATGAGAAAAAAAATTAGTTCATACATCAACTCCCGCTCAATCAAAATCTTGGCTACACATCCATGTATATATTCTTCCATTTCCGTATTTCACCCAAAAACCGTTTCTAGCCTCACGACGCAAGCAAACAGCTCACTGAGATGATTATGAATGCGTGGCAATTCAGGCACGCAAGACCCTGGGGGTTTCGTTTTTCAAGGACAGTCAAAATGTTGGACACCATCGTCAAAATGTAATTAATGAGGGAAAATACAGTCTTTAGCCTTTACGGTGCTCTGTCTGGCTTCTATCATGAGTCATGACAGCGTGCCCCATGCCATAATCTTTCTCACGTGAATTCACCGCACGTTCCTTATTAAACAGACAAATCATAACCCTTCACGTTCCAATACAATATACACGCGTCCATAAAATAATATAATAGACCGCCCGCATATGATTCAACCATAGGAAACAGTGGCCGCTCAAGGAAATTTTTTCAGAGTGTTTAATGTTCATTACAAAACTTAAATATAGCATCACTAAAAAAAAAATTAAAAAATAAATTTTATAAATTAATCAAATAGATAAATTAATTAAATCCAAACAAATAAAGTAACTATAAGACAATTAGACAAATCATAAATAGACAGATTAATCAAAATTCCAAACAAACAATTAAACAAAGTAACACACTATCAGTCTATCACAGTATCACTACAAGACAATTAGACAAATATACAGTAAAAACATAAAATATAAACTATCAAATAAATGAATAAATATTATATTAAAAACTAAGATTCGGTCAAATAACTAAACAACTAACAAAGTAACAAAACAAGTAGTCAAGTAGTGAAGTAGATAAGAACAAAAAAAAAAAAAATACCAGATCTGAGAGCCGAACCGGAACGGGTGAACGGCGGAACCAGTGAACCAGCAGCAGGCGTGGGCGCGTGGCGTGACCGAGCGGCGGCGGCAGCAGCAGCAGGCGTGAGGCGGTGCGGTGAGGGACGGTCTGGCGGTGGACCGGTGGTGGCCTTCGCAGCAGGGGTTTTCAGCTTTTGGGTTTTCTCTCTCTCTCTCTCTGACTCTCTGTCTCTCAATTCAAGTATTCAGAATAAATTTGGGATTTTTTTTTGTCTTTGTTCAGGGCACGCACACCGCACGGTAAGTTTGGGATTTTTTTTTTTTTTTTTTCTTGAATAGAATAAATTTAATTATGGGCTGGTTCAAACATTTGGGTTTAAATAAGTTATTATTTGGGCTTATTTTGTATTATGGGCTTAAATAAGTGTTATTATTTGGGCTTTTTATTTTTGAGTATGATAAATTGGGTTTATTAGATAAGGGTGTTCACAATTTTTATTTGAGGGTGTTCAAAATTTTTTTAAGGTGAGAACATCTATATAAAAAAAAAAATTTCCTTTGATTTTTTAAAAAGTCAGGGTGTGCAGCAACGTAGAGCCGCCCCTGATAGGAAGGCCATAGCTCTAGAATGCTTGTTAGGAAATTATCTAGTATTTCCATGGAATAATAATTATCTATTCCCTACTCTTCTACCGGGCCGGCTCGACGCATTTTGAGGCCTAAAGTAATAATTTTAAATGAGACCATATTGAGGAATAATAATTTATATTTTAAGTGACACGATAATTTTAAGTTTAGCTGTGTAAGAGATTCAAAACGCATATGAAAAAATCTGAATAATATCAAATAAAAAAATAAGACAAAGTAAAGTGCCAAACCTATTAAGATTAAAATTTTAATTTATTAACTAAAAAGAAAGTCAAGAAACAAAATTTTTGTACCAAAATTTTTGCAACAACTATGAAGTAGCAAACAATGAGTAGTGGACCATCACATTTAAAAATATGGGGTTTAATTTGTCAGAATGTTAAAACTATAGGTTTATTTTAATGGACAATCCCTAAAATATTTTATTAGTTTTTTATTGAGATTTGTTTTTTTCTTCAAAGATTCTACTCCATTTTTATTTTATATTTTTGCGGGCCTTGTTCCAAATTGGGGGCCTTAGGCCATGGCCTAAGTGGCCTATGCGTTCAACCAGCCCTACTCTTATATAAATGATAGGTTCCACCACAAATTTAATTAGTAGAACTCACTATTTATATAAGAGGAGAATGTATTTATTATGTTCTATAAGTACTAAATAATTATTTCATATTTTTTTTCTTACACATTAATATTAAACTATATTTTTTTCATAATTTATTGAGGTGAAAAATTGTGATTAATGCAACATCATTTTCACATATAACTTCCACTAGCATAACTTTCATTATACACTAATCACAATTTGTCATAAGATTGACTCTATGTATAGGCAATTGCCTAAGGTTACAAAAAAAAAAAAAAAAAAAAAAGGATATATCTCATGTCCACTAACTTTTTTGTTTGAAAAATAAGTTAATGTATAGCTTAAAATGGATTTCAAATCCATTTTTTTTCACAACTTGTCATCAAACCCACTTTATTTTCTTTTCCCGTTTTACCCATGAATTATATATAGTATTAATTTTTTATAAAGTGATTCCGTACTCTTTGCTTTTGAAGGTTGATTTTTTTTGGTAATTTTCTTGTTAAGTGAAGTTGAAATTTAAAAAAAAAAAAAAAAAAAGTCTTTAAATAATTAAGTCTAATTGATAAACTAAATTATATAAAAAAGATCCTAGATTATTTTCCACGTGAATGTATCACTTATAGAAGTTTCACTTACAATACTTGTTAAAGTTTATAGAAATAATTTAAGGAAAATTAAAATTAATAAAATCTTATATAATATGTCACTAAATAAATTATGTAATTAGTCATTCTATCACTTGAATACAAAAACTTCATTATTGATTTTTGCCTCTCGAAAAGAGAGAAAAATATATTTAAAATAAAAATAATAATATAAGAAGTTAAATACACAATTGATAATTGATCTATATATATATATATATATATATATATATATATTAGATTCAATTATCAATTGTGTATTTAACTTCCTATATTATTATTATGATTATTATTATATATCACTTAAAGTTATTGTTTTAGCTCTCAAATTGTATCTCTGATTTGCCACTTCAACAATTGTGATTTTTTTGTGTCATTATACTTATTGTTGAGAAAAAGATCAAATACATAAAAATGATGAGAAAACTTAGATATTATTTTTTAGGTGTCGTATATTAAGTTACTCAATTATATTTAATCATATTCTTTGATAAGAATTATATTGAATCATATGACTATATTGGTGATTGAGTCACATAGTTAAATTTAATTGTTTTTTGGGATAAGATAACATCTTTAATTTGTATAGTATTGATCAATGCAGTAACATGATTGAATTTAATTGAAAAATCTAATTCAAGATACCTAAGTTTTGCTAAAACAAAACCACTAAGACAACAATCTGTGCAGAAGAGTATCTACAACCTTATTAAGATTTGATCGGGGCCTAACAAATCCATTAAACTTGCCACAAAATGCCCATATTCTCTCATACTTACCCAAAAGAAAATAAATCAAAGATGTGGATTTCATTTAATAAAATGACAAAATACTAGTCGCAAATCAAGAGCTACCTCACTCAAACAAGTGGAGCCGGGGCTTCTAAACTACCCTATAGGCATATAGGTGGGGTTTCTTCCACCCAGACAATTACATCCTGGACATATATCGCGCGTGCTGAGGTGCATGCATGTTCCCCTCTCGTCATACCTGCATTGTTATTGACTTATTGCCTCTCTGTAACCTTTCAAATTGCGTTTGGTGCCCTTTAGTAATAGTATGTGTCCAATTGAAGAGCCATCCTCCTCATCAGTCATTTCGGCTCAGAGCATCAATGATTTGTTTGGCATATCCTTCTCGTAAAATCTTGCAAGCTCCAACTTCCCATGCAAACAAAGACGCCACCTCCTTTGCCATAACCTCTATCTCGTAGCCTGTTAGTGCCATGGCCACAGTTTTGCTCATTGCAGGCTTTGCAGCCATAACCAAACCAGAATCATCCTTGATCACTATCCCAATGCCCGATGTGCCACGCTCAGAGAAAGTGGCGCCAATGGTTTTTCAAAGACAAGAATGTTTCAAAAAAACAAAAACAAAAAAACACAAAAAAAATCTATTTTGAAAAAATTACTGTTTTAACGGCCTTCCCAAACCTGTATTAAGTATCTAATCCATTCATATTCTTTGCAATTGTTATTATTATTTTGAATTAACGATAGAAACACACGCACACATTATACTAATTTGTATAAATGGAGACTAGAACCCACATCTATTGGGGGTTGGAATCAAGAGAGGGGAGTTGCACCATTATAGGCCAAATGTCAATTGGGCCTTGCAATTATTATTTATACCTTCTATCCCGTATGTCAAAATATTTAATGTTTTGTTTGATAAGAATGATAAAAAGTGTTGAAAAAAAAAAAAAAAAAAAAAAAAAAAAAGAAGAAGGAAATATGATATTAATATTTTAGGAAGGATAGAAAAGTGCAGACAAAATAAAGTATCTTATATTAAATTTCCATTGTTCCCTTGCACTGAATTATTTCAAATAAATTAAAGCAATAAGATTATCAAATCACCCATTCAAAGCATTTCTCTTTTACTTCATTCCCATTTTGGGAAGATTAAAAATTGTGGGTCTGTTTAAAAAATAATTCTTCTTCTTTTTTTTTTTTTTTCCACTTTTTTAATCTATCAAACAAGATAAATTATCAACCCATTTTCTATTTTTCCACTTTTCTATATCACCAAACACATTCAAAATACTACCAATGTTATTTATCTTGCGTAGGGCTCATATGCCCTAAGTCTTCATTATTTATATTAGTATTTAACCCTACTAATTGTTAACCGGCCGTTAATGAAAAATATTTATATAAGTATAATAAATCAAAAGTGAAATTAAAAAAAAAAAATTGCAAAATATACATGTAAATTAATTAGAATTTGTTTAGAAAAAATCAAATATTATCGTGTATAATATATTAAAGTATAAGCTCAATCAAAAATCTAATTTAGATTCAAATTTCCCTCAAATCTTGTGCCAATTAAATCGATTTCAAGCATCTTTAGATTTTAAATATACTTCAATTTTGTGTCAAGTGTCATTATACCTCTACTTTCAAGTCAAATGTATTTACATGTAAATTCATGAATATAAATTTAAAAAACATAAAAGAGACTCAATTGAAATTTGTTATACTTCTATGTAACACTTTAAATGTGTAGTATGGCTTCTAACATATTTAAAACTTTTTAATAATCATCTAAACTACTTCTAGCCCTATGGATATAAATCCAATTCGAAACCACTTCCAATCCATTTTAAAGTAATCCAAATTTTCTTACAAATACAAATTATTTGTTCATAAAAATTTTAATAAATTTTTTTATCATGATCAAAAAAATTGATTGTTCATTTTAATATATTTTTTGTAATTACTCAATTTTATAACTTATTTGAAAAAATTAAAGATGAAATAAATGTATTGCATCAAAATAACACAAATTACATCCAAAAGTAACAATAAAGAATGAACAATTTGCACACTCTACTAAATAATACCCTTATAAGTTTTTTCAAGAGTTGACAAAATATAAAAATGACAATTAGTAGTATTCAACTTAGGTAGATTTTTTTTTTTTTTTTTTTTTATGGAACTAATATGCATCTAAGACCCCCTTAACATTTTTTTTTCTCGCCAATTTAATACATAAACTTTGGTACTGTAGCAAATAGACTTATTCTGTCATTCTCTGTCTATTTTATTTTTATTTTTGCACCAAATCATTAAAAATATATACTAAGACCCCCTAAAATTTTATGTTGTTGCAATAATGACCCCTTCTTTTCATTTTTTTTTTTTTTTTTAATCTTTTTTTTTTTTTTTGGATAATTACAAATAACTCACATGTGGTTAGGAGCAATGACACTTTACCTACTATGGTTTAAAAAGTGTCACTTTACTCATATGTTGTTACATCTGTTAGCAGTCATTACCCACCTCACCATTTCCATTTAATAAAAAACAACTTAAAGACATATAACATACAAAAAATTGGATCTAACTCCATCTAAAAAACAACACAAAAGTAAGAAAACGTAGATTTATGCAGGTTGAAATCACTAGCATCATATAAAATATGACAGGATTAAGCAAATGGAGTAGAGTACGGGAAACAATTAAGCTTAGAAAGGCCTGGTAAAACATTAAAACACAGTGTATTTGTTGTAAATTGATGAGAAAAGTGACACAATTAATCACATATACTAAGAGAGTGTTCCTTAATTATTGCTCTATCTCATAGTCACAAACCTCTGTTTGCAAGAAAATTGTGTTATGACTACTCTGAATGTTATCTTGAATTTCTTGCAGTTCCATTTTGGCGAAATCTTGGACCATTTTAGGGATGCAAAAGCCCAAATTAATCAGATGAATCTAACTATTTCAAGTTTAAACCAAAAAAAAAAAATGATGATTTTGTTAGTAGGATCTGAGTCAATGGAGGGAGAAGAAGAAGAATAGGATGAGGAGTCAGGGTCAGAGGCCGTGGATCAACATTTGGAGTTGAGCTTAGGCTTTACAATCACATGAGGAAATCTCCTACTCAGAAATGGCAATCGTATGGACACAGTTGGCTTATAGGATACGACACCACCAATACTCTCAGACCCTCTCTCTTGATCTCTTTGTTTTCTCCCTTGGATCAACCACCATGGCTGACCTGAGCTTTATCCACCAACCACTGTTGGCCTTCAATGACGCCGTTACCTGATCCTCACACTTCCTCTCTCCCTCTCTCTTGATCTCATTTATCCTTCTTTCTGCACCGAGATTTGAAGCCTCAAGACCTCGATATTACCTCTCTCTCTCTCTCTCTCTCACACAAAGAGAGACCTGAATGAGCTCCATTTTCTTGATTTGTTACTGAGAAGAAGTTTGGTCCATTTTATTGATTTGTTACTAAACCAAGTGAGAGAGAGAGACCGCTACTTATGTTTGATCTACAGTGAGTTTTATTTGAAACTACGTTCTTCAATTTTTTAGAAAACAGTTTTTTTTTTTTTAGATGGAGCTAGATTTTTTTTTTTTTTTTTGTGTATGTTATATGTTTTTAACTTGTTTTTTAAATGGAAAATGGTGAGATGGATAACGACTGCTAACGGATGTAATCTCAAGTGGGCAAAGTGATACTTTTTAAACCACGGGTAGACAATGTGTCACCGTCCCTAACCACAGGTTGGTTATCTGTAATTATCCCTTATATAATGATTTGGTGCAAAAAATACTTGTTTTTTTTTTTTAATAATAATAATTTGATAGTTAGGAGAAGGGAAGATTTGAATCTTAAATGTCTCATTTGAAGAATACTAAGAGGTGCTAAACAGTTGAGGTAAAAGACACTTGGCATGCAAAAAACGGTAAAATCGACAGAGAATGGACAAAAGCGATCTATTTAGTCTATGTGCTAAATTGGGAAACAAAAGGTTAAAGGGTCTTATTGTAATAACATAAATGTTCATGGGGTTTTAGTGTATTTTACTCTTAAATGTATTTATGGATATGCAAGGGGTTACAAGCTAGTATAATTTAATTAGAATGGTTTAATACGTGATTGTTTTACCATTTAAATGGATGGCAGTAGAAAAATTTGGATTTTCATCTTAACTTATAGGGAGGTTTCAATAAAAATAAATAAAAAATCAAACCTCCCCACCCCCCACCCCCACACATATATGATTTAGTAAAAAAATTATATATAAATAGAATATTAATTGCATCAAAGATATGACCTTAGGCTCCGTAAAAAGCTTTAGGATAGAAAATGTTTTCTCCTGAAAGAAAATATTTTCAGGGAAAACGGTTTGTTTTCCATGGTTTAGTTGCGTTATTAAAAATACTTTAGAAAATATTTTCTGGCATTTGATTGGTATGTAAAAGTAAATAAATAATTATCAAACAACTATTCCAGTCGAAGAATGCCCATTCAATTAACCAAGAGTTAAAAGACTCGATCTACAACATATCAATATTCAAAGACTTTACAACAGATCAAGAAAGTCTCATCAAAATGCAACCATTACTTTGCAGAAGTTCAACACAAAAACACTAAGAAAGCAGATTGGGTGAGAAAGAGACACGAGATTGTCGATTGAGAGAGATAGACACAAAGACAGCAGTATATGGAGAGAGAGAGAATCATAATCACTGTTTGGTATTGATTAATTCATACTAATTTTATACCATACGTAATATTAACAAGTATAACATATTTGTAGTACCAATCTAATATCACAAGATTCAACACCACTGATATGTCCAAAGACTTATTCTTGTAATACAAACTATAACAACACGTATAGCACTGTAAAATAAATAAAATAGCAGAACTGTAGAAGAAGAGCTCTATGTGTATTATTGAATATTTTCTGTGATGAGTATTGTGTTACAGCAATATCTATTTATAATACAAGTGTGAAGAAATATACAAGGAATGAAAGTAATCAGTAAATCAAATCCCAAAAGTCTTGCTGCTCAATCCATGGGATTTGATTGGTCAACTGCTACATTATTGGGATTTGATTTAATCCCTTAATTTTAGCATCATGTGTTTGTTCTGCTGTTTTATCCTTAACAGCCCCCCGCAAGTGAATGGGTAGTGTACGAACCATGAGCTTGTCTTGTAATAGCAAAAACCGAGCAGAAGTCAGGCCTTTCGTAAAAATATATGCCACTTGATCAACAGTGGAGATGTATTTGACAGAAATATCATTACGCACAACCTTTTCACGAATAAAGTGGTAATCGATCTCAATGTGCTTTGTCCGAGCATGAAAGACGGGGTTGGAAGCAAGAGCGATGGCACCAATATTATCACACCATAGTGTAGGTGGAGATAGAATAGGAACATGAAGATCCTTAAGGAGCATGCGAATCCAATATAATTCAGCAGTTAGGAATGATACTCTGCCTCTGTGCTGGAGCGAGAGACTGTAGTTTGTTTCTTTGCAGCCCAAGAAACAAGAGAAGAGCCAAGATAAATACCATAACCACCTGTGGAGCGACGATCATCTAGTCCATCTGCCCAATCAGAATCACAGTAGGCAGATAACTGTAAAGAACCTGTGGGAAGAAATAAGCCATGATCAATAGTTCCTTTAAGATAGCGAAGAACACGTTTCGTTACTGTCCAATGGGCAGAGGTTGGGGAATGCATAAATTGACAAAGTTGATTTACTGAAAATGCAATGTGTCTGTATTCAGTGCCATCTGAGAGGGGATCTCCATCAAACTGAGACATTTTAGAACCTGAAACTGTAGGAGCTGAATATGGTTTAGCACCAACCATCTTTGTTCGATGAAGAATATCAGAGATACATTTTGTTTGGGTAAGATAAAGGCCATTTTGATCTCGAAATGCCTGTACTCCAAGAAAGTAGTGAAGAGGACCAAGGTCCTTAATGGCAAATTCTCCCTTTAACTTTTGTATAAGCATGAATATGACATCAACATGTGTACCCATGATAATTATGTCATCAACATAGATGAGCACAAAGAGATGAATATTGTGAGAATGGAAAGTAAACAAAGAACAATCAACTTGTGATTCCACAAAACCAAGTGCTTGAAGGGACTCACATAGCCGAGTAAACCAAGCTCGTGGTGCCTGCTTAAGACCATATATTGCTTTGTGAAGGCGGCACACATAATCAGGGTGATTAGCATCAATGAAACCTTGAGGTTACTCCATGAATACCTCTTCAGCAAGAGAACCATGAAGAAAGGCATTAGAAACATCCAACTGTCGAATGGGCCAACCAAAGTGAACAACAAGTGTGAGCACAACACGAATGGTAGTGGGTTTAACCACTGGGCTGAAAGTTTCAGTATAATCAATGCCATCTTTTTGCTCAAAACCTTTGGCAACCAATCTTGCCTTGTAACGATCAATAGAACCATCAGATTTTTGCTTGAGTTTGTACACCCATTTATTTCGAATCACATTCTTATTAGGAGGACGAGGAGTAAGTGACCAAGTGCCATTTAACTGAAGTGCATCAAACTCTTCTCCCATTGCAACCCGCCAATTGGAATGTCGAATAGCTTGGGTATAACAAGTTGGTTTAGAAGGGATGTTGAAGGTATGAAAGGCTTTAAGAGGATGTTTGGTAGAGTAGAAAAGGTGATAATCACTAAAATCCTTAGGTCGGGTTGTCCCAGTTCTAGTTCGAGTGGTCATGTGGTGGGTTGATTGAGGAGGTTCTGTGGTGTCTGTGAGATCATTGTGAGGTGCGTCAGGTTGGTTGATTTCGGGGGTAGAGGAGAGGGTAAAGGGATGGGTGGGTTAGGGGGAGTAGGGTCTAACGGTGTATGAGTTTGAGGAGTGGGGGGGTCAGTGGAAGTAGGATTTAATGGTGTATAAGGATGATGTGTAGGGATAATCGGTGTTGGCAATGTAACAGAGAGAGAAGCATTGTCTCCAGACATCGTTGTGGACATGGCTTTATCCCGAAATGGAAAAGAAAGTTCATCAAATACCACATGACGAGAGATATACACCTTATTAGAATCAATATCAAGACAACGATATCCATGATGATTTGAACTATAACCAAGGAAGACACATTTTTTACTTCGAAGTTCCAACTTGTGGGAGTTATATGGACGCAACAAAGGGTAACATGCACAACCAAACACATGTAAAAATGAGTAATCAGGAGCAACATTAAAGAGTTTTGTGTATGGGTTGTTGTTCTTCAATACTAGAGTGGGGAGCCTATTGATAAGATAGGTAGAAGTGTTCAAGGCTTCCACCCAATATGTAAAAGGAAGATGTGAATGAGCTAGAAGGGCTAAACCAGTGTCAACAATGTGACGGTGTTTTCTTTCCACAACACCATTTTGTTGCGGAGTTTTTGGACATGAAAGTCTATGCATGATGCCATTCTTCTCAAGAAGAAGTTGAAATTCATTTTTTGAGTACTCACCACCACCATCAGTTTGAAAATACTTTAGTTTACATGAAAAAAGATTTTCAACAAGACTTTTAAATTTAACAAAACATGAGAACACATCAGATTTGAAACGTAATGGAAACAATCATGTAAAACGAGAGAAATCGTCTATAAAAGTGACATAATATTTGTAACCACTAATAGACAAAATAGATGAACCCCATACATCAGAGTGAACAAGTTCAAGTGGACATGTGGACACACGGGTAGAAAGGGAGAAGGGAAGTCTCTTGCCTTTTGCTACTTGGCAAGGTTCACATAGATTTGGCATTTCCATAGGACCAGTGATGGGAAGTTGATGAGAGGTACGCAACTGTTTAAGGATTGGTGGAGCCGGATGACCTAAACGATTATGCCAAATAGAAGAAGAAGCATGGATGCCAAGAAAAGCAGTGACTTTCCTTAATTTATTGGAAAAACTTCGCTCAAGATGTATGGGATAAAGGCCATGTTCACTCCGTCCTTGCAAGAGAGTTTGCCCCGTTTTGTTGTCCTTCATAAAGAAATGAGTTGATGTGAGTATAAAATGGCAATTATTATCACGGGCAAATCGATTTATGGAAAGTAAATTGGCAGCTGCAGAAGGGCAATGAAAAATATTGTTTAATTTAAGACAAGAAGAGGGAGTAGTGATAGTGGTTGAACCAATATGAGCAATTTTTAAAGTACTACCATTACCCACAGCTACATCGTCAGAGCCATTATAGGGAGCTTGCAATGACAAATTTTCAAGAGCTCCAATAATGTGATTGTTAGCACCGCTATCTGCATACCATGGTTCTTAATCAAGTGATGCATTAGTTTGAGCTACCATTGCTGCAAGTTGAGAAGGAGGATGTCGGCCTTGATAGGTGAAATCCATTCGGTGATAGCAATCAATGGCTTGATGACTTTTTCTTCCACAAATTTGGCATGGAACACGATTGTTACTGAAAGGATTAGAGGGACCATTGTTCTGATGAGGTGGGAATCTCCCACTGTGCTGCCCAGTTGTCGGAACAAAATTTCCACCATTTGGACGGTTGCCAAAATTCTGATTGGCACCATTCGAACGGTTGCCAAAATTCTGATATTGCTGTTGTGGCTTGTTTTGATTGAAGCCAAATTTCTTATTCTTATTTTCAGATTTGTGTCCTTGCTTGTGAGTAGAGAAGGCAGATCCGCCCATCTCAGGTGAAGAGGTCTTACTTTGACTTGCAAGAAGAGACTCAAAATTGAGAAGCTCCTTTTGAAAGTCATCAAAAGATAAGGACGCATGCCTGGTTGCAAACGATATTGTTGCAACAAAGGGGTTGTAGGCAGGGGTAAGACCACTAGTGATGTATGAAATAAGGTCTTCATCATCTACTGGCTTTCCTACAACAGCAAGTTGATCTGCCCAAGATTTTGCTAGCTGGAGATATTCAGAACAGGAACGCATGTCTTGGTGAAGATTCTGCAATTGCCGCTTCAAATGGGTGATACGTGACTTCGATTGCGAAGCAAAACGGGTTGCCAAAGAATTCCACACTTGGCGTGATGTATTCAGTCCATACACAGTGGATAGAACACTATTTGACAAAGTTGCATTCAACCAACTAAGAAGGTATTGATCCTTCTTATTCCAGATAGTAAATTCTGGATTTATGATGTCTTCCCCCTTGGAGTTTTTGACAAGCTTAGGTGGGCATGTTTCAGTTCCATCAACAATGCCCAACAAGTCATGACTACGAAGAATTGGCAGAAACTGAGAGACCCACAACAAGTAATTGGATCTATCTAGTTTAATAGATATGAGATGAGAAATACTAGGAATTGAAAAGGGAGGAGTAGAGGAAGAGGAACTTGAATCTGCCATTATAGAATCGTAGAGAGGGTGTGAGCCAAGAAGCTCTGATACCATATAAAATAAATAAAATAGCAGAATTGTAGAAGAAGAGCTCTATGTGTATTATTGAATATTTTCTATGATAAGTATTGTGTTACAGCAATATCTATTTATAATATAAGTGTGAAGAAATATACAAGGAATGAAAGTAATCAGAAAATCAAATCCCAAAAGTCTTGCTGCTCAATCCATGGGATTTGATTGGTCAACTGCTACATTATTGGGATTTGATTTAATCCCTTAATTTTAGCATCATGTGTTTGTTATGCTGTTTTATCCTTAACACATAACACGTCACTAATTTGGTTGGTGAATACTTGCCACTTGCCACTCATGTTAGCAATTCCCATTTCTCTTGTCATTTTAAAAAGCTGGTGCACGCCGTTCATCCAAACGCACGCGTCAAACCCGAAGAAAGCGCTGCGAAATTCATCAAATCTCAATTCCCCATTTGCAAAGGACCGTTGGTCAGGTAACGGAAGTTAGATAAACGGAAAGGTCAACCGTCAAGGCTAAAACAGTAATTCGAAATAGTAAATTAGTAATAATGATGTAGTATTAAGTATTAAGTAGTAGTAAATAAAGTGGTAGTAATTTAAAGAGCTCTTTTATTATTTAAAATATATGGGTTAGTTCGTGAGTTGGATTTGATAGACGCTTCAAGTCCAAGTCTGTCTCAGAGAGAAAGAGAGCGTGTGGTAAAAACTAAAAAGTGAAGCATCTGAGGGCAAGATGGTGAGCTATGTTTGATGTTCTTCGTCTTTTTGGGTATGTTTTCAAACTCCTTTCTGGGTTTTTTTCTGTTTGCTTCTCGGGAAAGTTTCTGGAACCAGGGATGGATTGATAGTACCAAGAGGGTCTTAAAAAGTCTTGGTCTTTAAAATCTTATTGTGGGTTGGTGTTAATCTTCTCACTACTGATACTCAAAAATTCTGTTTTGCCTTTTTCTTCTTGGTCTTTGACCTATCACATTTCAAATTTTTAAATTTTTTCTTTTTTTAATTTTCTGATTTTGTGTTCAATTTTGAAGAAAGGGATAAAAAAATTTTGAGATTCTAATTTGTGGTCGAATTGCACCTAAAAGCTTTAATCTTTGCATTTTTTTAACCGATCTCTGAGAGCCTTAGGAGTGAAGGAATGGATCTTGCATTTTAGCAAATGTAAGTTTTAGTGTTTTTGTGGATGCTTTTTGAGTATGATTCATTTGAATTAGATCGTGCCAAATAGGAAGTTTGGTTTGAATTAATGGTCGTTTGTGATTCTATAAATCAGGTTTGAAACCCAAAAAGTATGGTATTTTAGGTTGCTTTAGTCTTTAGGTCCATGTGAGACTGTCTTTTTCTGAGAATCTGCTTTTTCTTGCTTTGTGCTTTTTTCCCCAATCTGTTTTCTTTCTTAGTTATTAAGCATATATTGAGTGGCAATTTGAATTAGTGAATTTAATTTGCAGTTGTACTTGGCACTTGCATAAGTAAGGGTTTGTGGTCACTGATCATCCTTTAAGTTAAGTGGAATATATAATTTCATTGAAGAGATATTATAATTTAACATCTGGGGCTATCGGCTTCGTCGAAGTAAATGTCGTTCCGCAGTATAGTTCGTGATGTAAGGGATGGATTAGGAAGCTTATCGAGGCGGAGTTTTGAAGTGAGGCTGCCGGGTCATCACAGGGGGAAATCACATGGCTCAGTCCATGAGTTACAAGATCAGCCTATGCTTATCCAGAGCAGCCGTTGGGCTAGCCTTCCACCTGAGCTTTTGCGTGATGTGATCAAAAGATTGGAGGCAAGTGAGAGTACGTGGCCTGCTCGAAAGAATGTTGTTGCGTGTGCTGCCGTCTGCAGGTCATGGAGGGAAATGTGCAAAGAAATTGTCAGAAGTCCTGAATTCTCTGGGAAGATTACTTTCCCTGTCTCCCTGAAGCAGGTGAGATGTTTATGATCTTTTATCTTGCTTATCAAATAGATTTGTACAACTTGATTGCTTATATATCTATTTCTTAATGTCATTGCTTCATTGCTTGTATACTTCATTTTTGGAGGAGATATATTGATGGTGTGGTTGCAACTGACATGGTTTTCATTATTTTTGTTTACAGCCAGGGCCTAGGGATGGAACCATTCAATGCTTCATTAAGAGGGACAAATCAAATTTAACTTACCACCTTTTTCTTTGTCTTAGCCCTAGTAAGCACATCCTTCAACATTTTGATTGCAGCTAATATATATATATATATGAGTTGAATGTGCATTTCCTTGCTTTATGATTCATTGGGATCTTCAAGCGGTGTCTGCTGCTAACTCACTATGGATCTCTAATTTCCTCACAAAATAGACAGTTTTGTACAGTGGTACTAAAGGAGTTCTGCTACTTCTGCATCTCGAATTTGTTTAGGACATTTACGAAGTTTGTCTTGGATTGCAATTAATATATTTTACATCATATCAATATTTGATTATTGTGATGACCTCGATTAATTGTTTCTGCGACATGAGTATTGCCCTCCCTGTTCACTTAACGACTCACAGCTCGGAACTTGGTATTATTTGTGGCATTGCTAGGAGACATAGTTTTTGTTGAATCATTATGATGACCTCTATTATCTAATGAGGATGCTGAGTTGTTGTCAATGAGCTCTAGCTCAAATGGCACTTCCCCTCTCTTGTAAGAGCAAGGTGGATGGTGAGGCTGTGGGTTTAAGACATATTGGGCGTGTAACTTCCCGATAAAACAAATGATGATACTCAGTTGTTTGTTGTAAACAGACGTGGCATCCCCCAAGTATCTGAAATGCTAAATTAACATGTATATTGCTCCCTCCGTGTGAACTGTCTAGTAGGCCTTAATTGTTACCAAGCTCATATATGTGGTGTGTGTGTGTGCTGTCTAGTAGGCCTTAATTGTTACCAAGCTCATATATGTGACATCATCAGACATGATTGTCTCCTTTGATCTTGTTCCAATTTCATGCCTAATTAGACATATAATGGTTAATTCAAATTTTCATGGTCATTTCATAAAAGCTCATTGCTTTAAGATTCCTGAAATTCTACTTACAGCGGGGTCTGTGTCAATTTAAATGTTGGGGGCTGTTTGGTGAATGACAATTTCAGCTCACTTTAAATCCAATTCTTGATGTTATCAGTTTGCTGAATACAGTGGTCAAATTGTCCTTTGGAATTCTACCTAATGTATTGATTTATTCAACCACTGGTACCCAAATAGGCCTGTGGGGTTGAGTACTCGAGTCTAGTACCTGGCAGCCCACTCTATGGACTCCTGAGCAGCCACATGATGAACCATTTTAGGTTAACAAAACCTTCATTTCTCATTCTTCATGAGCTTGAAGTTGTGCCCCCACTTGCAATTTTAGCTGTGCATTTGTATTAGTATGGGTGTGCTAGGCTGTTCTGGAACCTGACTCACTTTCGAAACCGATCGAACTGGCTAGACCCGATCCATTTTGGTTGGTTTTGCCTGATATCTCAATCGGAATTGGATTTATAACCCAAAAAACCTGACGTGTTTCAGTTGGTTAGTCCTCTCCTCTCAACCTGCTTAATGCAAATTGACCGATCACTTCTCTCACGCCTAGACCTATGCCACCACGCCCCACCCATCCCCTCAAGCCTTGCTGTGCCTCACCCCCCCCCCCCCCCCCCCCCCCAATTGCCCCTCACTGTGTCTCAAGTCCTCAACCACCTCCCATTGTCCTTTGCTGTGCCTCACCCACCCACCTCACCCCTTGTCGTTTCGATCCACTCACACTCTGCATTGTTTTGCTTCCTGTGGCCTTTGTTCTCATTTCCATCGTCGTTGATGGGCCAACCCAATGGAACTGATTGATTTCAACCAACCACGTGAAAAAAGGAAGTTTTGTTGAAGAGTTGATTCTCATTGGTTGCAAATTTTGAAAACAGATCTGATCGGGTTGAATGGCAGGTTGATCCCAACCTGACCCGTGATTACCCTTAGCCTGTGCTTCTCCTTATGTATTTGAATGATTGACTCTTAATGTATATATCAACCTTATCTGCCCTGTGAATAGGTGTTTGTATGGGTATGTTGGCAACATTTTTCCATTCTATTGAAAGGACATTTTCTTTTTGGATACTATTGGATTCATGTTAATTTGCTTCTAGCTTTTTCTAGTACTAATTCTTTACTCTCCAAATTTAATATAATAGTTATATTTTATATATGATCATCTTAGATGTTGTACATGTATTTTGTAGCAACTTTTTCCCTTTTGCTGGTTATCATTCCATCTGGTGTGCTCCTAACCAATCTATGGCCACACAGCTTTGATTGTTGAAAATGGGAAATTTCTTCTCTCTGCAAAACGGACCCGCAGAACAACTTGCACAGAGTATGTAATTTCCATGGATGCAGATAACATTTCAAGATCAAGCAGCACTTACATTGGAAAACTGAGGTAGGACTGGTCCAACTTCCCGTACTTGATTTCCAGAAACTTCCTTCTGTTATGCAATTCACTAAAATGATGAAAAATTCCTTACTAATCCCCCCCCCCCCCCCCCCCGCCCCCAACAAAACCAAAAAAAAAAAAAAATGAAAAAGAAAAAAAGAAGGAAAATATGCAACACAGAAAAAAAACACATGGGCAGTGGACGTTGGGAAGAGATTGGAATTTGATTTCTCTGAAACATGTTAAAATACACCTGAGGGATGTAGACCTGTATTTGATGATTTGTTAAATGCACCTGCCTTTTTCCTTTTTTGGAGGTTCTCCATGGGTTTGCATTTAGGCATGAGAGATCTTATAGAGGCATGTTAGTAACCAATTAATATAGGTGCCAGCGCATAAGTAGCGCTTCATTAGCAGTTAAAACCTGTTGTCAAATTAATTATTAGACCACCTTGTTTCCAACTTTCCATGTCTTATGACTTATAGTCTTGAATATTTTGTGATTGAGATTATACTAAGGATGTTGGTGTACATCATAGTGATTTGTAATTCGTCTCACACAAATGAATGATTTTATCAGATTATCAGTATAAGTTAAATATTTTTTTTGAGTATATCTAGTTTTTTACTAGATAAAGTTGGCCTTAAAAATTATGTGTTACTGTGCTTTTCAACATGGATTGAGCTTACGATTACAACTATGGATTTGATTAATGTGATGGTTGTTTTCTCTGACTCCAAGTTGTGCCTTAGTTAAGGATTCTGAAGAAGTCAGTAAAATTATTTTCTTCTAGATAGTTTGTACTGGATTATGTTGATATAAGCTGCAACTTAGCATAATCTCATATAGAACTGAACTATAGTTGTTGGGGTCTTTTTGAGGTGTAATATAGATTGACTATATAGCTTATGGACTTTTTAAGATTTTGTTTGCAAGTTTAGCAACATTATAATTGCAGACAATGACAAGTCAACCCAATACCTGAATCTCTTCTACACATAATAATCTAGACAACCTTTTTCACCATTCAGCTATCTAGGTCCATATCTTTAAAATAATAGTCAAGCTGGACCATAATTGTAATTCAAGTACCTATTGTTTGTAACCTGTAATACCCATTCTTGAACTAATTCTAAACTCCAGAGCTGCGGCTAAGTAGTATTTGTTGCACTTGTAAACCATATAAAATGAGCTTCTCTAGAGTGTAAACAATTGGTGCTACCTCAAAATTTCTCATTAGTGTCATCATCAATTTGTAATTTCCTGTCTTGCCTCTTAATTTAAATGGCACCCTCATTTTGGTTATGCTCCTTTACTGGCATGTTTCTTGACTTTTTGCATTACACCGTTGATGAGATATAATATGAAATAATTAATGCTCCTGGAAGATTTACTTAGTAGTAGTATTATCTAATTGAAAAAGGATATTCCAATTGTTTCTTTCGCCAGAGCCCACTGTGTTAAGCAAGGAAGATTCATTTGTTCAAGTAGTCCTCATTTTGAATATATGATTTCAAGCGGATGATCAGGTTCTCATATTATAAGTAATTTTGCAACTACACCTTCAATTAAAATGCATATTTATATTTTATTTCAGGTCAAATTTTCTGGGCACCAAATTCATAATTTATGATACACAGCCTCCCTACAACAATGCTCAGCTGTCCCCTCCTGGCCGAAGCCGAAGGTTCTACTCCAAAAAAGTTTCTCCAAAGGTCCCCACTGGCAGCTACAACATTGCCCAGGTCACGTATGAGCTCAATGTGCTAGGCACTAGGGGACCGCGTAGGATGCACTGCACAATGCACTCAATACCTGGCTCAGCACTTGAGCCAGGTGGCTGTGTTCCTGGCCAACCTGAGCTCCTCCCTCGTTCCCTTGAAGACTCATTTCGTAGTATTTCCTTTTCGAAGTCGATTGATAACTCGACTGAGTTTAGCAGCTCCAGGTTCTCTGATATTATTGGGTCTCGTGATGAAGGCGATGAAGGAAAGGAGAGACCATTGGTTCTCAAAAACAAGGCACCAAGATGGCATGAACAGTTGCAGTGTTGGTGCCTGAACTTCCGTGGGAGGGTGACAGTTGCATCTGTCAAGAACTTTCAGCTAATTGCTGCAACACAGCCTGCTGCTGGCACACCAACACCGTCGTCACAGCCAACCCATTCTGATCATGACAAGATTATTCTGCAGTTTGGTAAGGTTGGCAAGGATATGTTTACCATGGATTACAGATATCCTCTGTCCGCGTTCCAGGCTTTTGCCATTTGCCTGAGCAGCTTTGACACCAAATTGGCATGTGAATAGAAGACAACAATAATTATGGTGAGAAATAGAGTTTAGTTGCTAATGTCTTTTTTTCTTTTCTAGGGTTTTATAGGATGGGGTGGTTGTATGAAAGTCATTGTAAAACTCAATGCCCTACTAGTTAGTGCAATACACGTGCACACATTGGAGACGGTCCCCCCCCCCCTTCCCCTTCCTCTCTTTTTTTCACTTCCTTCTCACCCGTTATCTTGTTTTTTCCTAGTTTGCTTTGTATGGTTCCATTGTCTTTCCTATTGTCAAAAACTTATACTTAACAATTTGCTATTGAAAGTTGTTTGATTGTAGGTCCTCATATTTGTCTTAATATGTTTACGTGCAATTCGATCAATTATACCAAAGAAGACTATTAATTTATGGTGTGTTCAGAATTTGGAGAGAAGAGGATAGTAAATGATAAAAGAGGGAGGAGAAGAGAGGACAATGAATATCCTTCACTTGTTTTGATGTTTTAAAACTCAAGTAGAGAGAGGGGAATGAGCATTCCTTTTGTTTAGATTTATTATTTTGTGTAATGATTGGATATAACTTCTTTATTCTTTTTATCTTACTAGTTGCAAATCCGTGCGATATACGGAAAATATATCTAATCTAATTAATCTAATTGTACAACATCAATATAAACAAAAAAAACGAATGAAGTCAAGACAATAATTAGAACATTGCTTGAGAAAAGCTTAGGAACTACCAAATTATAAAACCAACGGAACAAAGAACACCAAAAGCCAAAAAATAAAAATATTGAGCAGAACAGAAAAACCAAACAAATAATTAAATAAAAGCATGAAACCAGGCAAAGCCAAAGGGGAAAGAATGCACCTTTAAGACTCAAACAACAATAGAACTATAGGGATCACATGAAGACTAAAAAAAAATCTCAGCATAGGATTTAAATAGGAAATTGGGGGTGCAATTAATTGGAGAGATGAAGAGGTCAGGCAGTTCAAGAGGTGAGAGTGAGAGAGAGGTAGATGAAAAGGTGAGGTAATTAATTGAGAAGATGAAGAGGCCAGGGAGTTCAAGAGGTGAGAAAGAGAAAGAGAGGTAGATGAAAATGTGAGGTAATTAATTGAGGAGATGAAAAAGTCAGAGAGTTCAAGAGGTAAGAGGTAGATGAAGATGTGAGGTAGAGGAACAGTCTTGAGAGAGAATTTATTTTTGAATAAAAGTGAGAGAATTAAATAGAGGGAATGAGAAGGTGGAAGTGTATGGGAGTAGCAAATCTGACGTGGCGGTATTTGGAGAAGCTGGAAAATTTTCTCTCAGTTTCAGCTTTTAGTTTATATTATAGATTATAGATTATAGATTTGTTGAGAAAAAAAGGAGCTCGTTGATGTTTTCATAGCCCCTGGTCCACACAATTAGTGAGAATTGCGCTTTTGTTAAGCAATGTAAAGTCAACTTCAATACATCTTGTTGTATTTGCAATTTTTCGACTTATTCTGGGACGTTAATAGTAATAATTGAAAGGGTTAATTACACATAATCCTCTTGTGGTTTGAGTCGGTTTTACTTTGCCCACATAAAAAGTATCACTTTATAAACTTGACATTAATTTTGTTAGTAGCCGTAACCTACCTCATCACCTTCAACCTTAAAATCAAGGGTAAAAACATCGTTTACTTCTTATTTTCCTTTCTTTTTCTTTCTTGTTTTCTTTCTCATTCACCTCTTCTCACTTCTCTCGTGGTTGGTTGGATTATTAGTCTTCAAGCCAAAGTGAGCTAGTTTCGAAGTTGCTGATGGACTTGCAGGGCCGGCCCCGGGGTAAGCCCAGCAAGACTTTGGGCTTGGGCAACCCCCACCCATGGGGCAACCAAAAAAAAAAAGCATATTGTTCTCTCTTGTAGATGGCAGGCAGTACAAAGAAGAAAATGATGAAAGAAATAGGGGAAAAACAAGCAAAAGAAAGAGGATAGAATAAAAAATAGCATATTTTTTGTTCTGTCTTCGTTGTTCTTCTTTTCTTCTCCTTCTCCTTCTTCATCTTCTTTCTTCTTCTTTCTTCATATTAAGGTATGATTGATTGATTAATATGTGACTTGTCAACTACTATTTTTACTTTTTTTTTTTTCTTTTAGTGGTTGGCAACCACTTTCACCCACCAGATGTGATTGTTTTAATTTATTTTTTTCAATTCTTTTGACTTTTACGGTCAAGATTGGGTTGTGCATGGTTCACCTATTATTATTTTTTTTTTCAAATGGATTTGACGTGGGCTTAATCATGTTTGAGAAATGGCTTTCATTTTTAACAAACTTAAGATTAAGTCATAATTAAATATACAAAAAATATATAAAAGTTTATACTCACAAATAATTGTTGATTATATTAGTTTAATAGGACTAATTGTGTATAAGTAGTAGTTTTATTTTAATAATTATATTGTAATTCTTAGATTTTTTTTTTTTTGTGTGATTATACAAATATCATTTCCTTAATTATTTTTAGGTACATAAAAAACAGTTAATTGATTATAAAAATATCATTTTCTATTGATTTTATATGATTTTTTTTTTCTTTTGTTAGTTTCTTTTATTGATGGTGAATGAATTGTGATTTAAAATGAGATTATAATATCATATAGGTTATGAGTACTATGACGAAGAATGGTAATAAAAAGAACCGACTAAGATCTTAAATACAAAAACTCCGGATCTTATAATAGAAAAGTCAAGTAAAGAGAAGTTGTTTTCTTTAAATTTGATCGTGTTAATTATAAAGTACTATAATCAAGGTTACATTATTTATTTATTTATGTAATTCAAGCTAAAAGCACAATCTAACCTTGATTTTGCATAATTTTGCTATATATATTTTTAATATTTAGTAATAAGTGGACAACCAAAATTAAACCGGACTTGGACAATCCAAAACTTGGGACCGACCCTGTGGACTTGACTATGTCGTGGGGGCCTTAGAGCTGCTTGAGAGAGACATCAAGAGTCGTGCCTTGATCATGAGCTTCATCAAAGAGTCTTTGCCCAATTGGGTGCCTTGGTCCATTTTTGAGTGGGAATCACGGCGGATCAATGACACCGCTTGGCAAAATGGGTAGATTAGTGATGGATGTGTGAGATTCATGGATTTGGGTGAGAATCTAAGATGGGTTGGGTTTGGGTGAGAAATTCATTCCAGAGACTTGTTTTATGTTTGGTTGATAGAAAACCCAGGTGGAACAGGGGCTCTTAGTAATGCGACATTTGTATTTAAGTCCTCAACTAATAGAATTTTTGCTAAGAAACCATCTTCTAATGATAGCAATTCAGCGAAACCAGAAGTGGACAAACATGGACTCAAACCAATAATACAAGTATATTACCAGGTGTGGTCTGTGATGTTAACAATTTAGCAAGCACTAGACTACAATCTCTTTGCCAAAACTAAGAAGCAAAAACGCGAAACAATGGGTCGTTGTACCAAACTTACCGAAACAACGGTATAGGTTGAGTCTTTTTTGTTCACGGGTCCAAAAATTCATATCCATACCCATATTTTTCCTTTAGGTTCGGGCAGGTTAATAGGTATGGGTCTAGTTGTGCCAGTTCTACTTAGGAATGTGTAATTCTTTCTTGTCACTTTATTTGTGAGTCCCTAATCTTTTGATCTTAAGTCTACAATCATAGGGATTATACGATCACTATGATAGTTAGGCCAAATACATACTACTTTGCTATAGAGTTGGGTGGTACAAAGTAGAAACTAAGTCAATTGCACTGCCTTCAAAGTTCTTATGTTTAAAGCCATGCTACATTGATGAATAGAGGAATGATGTGGCAATGCGAGCACGACCTTGCTCCTCATCTTGACATTAGGAGTGCTCAAAGTTGAGTTGAAGAGGATGTGATATAAGTCGATTTGAACGATATCCTCTTTCTAAGATTTTCTCCTCAATTTGAAATATAATCACTTTCAAATACTACAAGATTTGATTGACCTTGAGGATTAATTACTACGCACACTATACAAGATCGCTTTGACGCCATTCTAAGGTATGCACAGTTCAAAAACACACCCATATTACATGATGGTTTTGTATTAAATCACACAATTCATTAAATCATTTAAACCAGTCACATGACTATTAAATAAATGATGTGGTTAAAGGTATATGTGGATACTCAATTGAATCGCTAAATTGAAGTAAATTTTTTTAAAGCAGTTCAAAGGTAAACTCTCTCCCATGTCAGAATATTTTTCAAGTTTCCTTAATATTTATTTTTGGTCCGTTGAGATTTGAGATTTCCTTATGAATGGAGTTCTTGTAATCTTTATTCAAACAAATTATGGTGATAGTGAGGAACCGGGCCGGCGGGGAAAAGTGAAAAAAAGTAAAGAAAAAAGGAGTGGGGATCAAATTAAAGAAACATAAAGAAGATGGTCAAAAGGACTTTTCAGAGAACATCATAGGACTTTGATTTCATCATCTACATAGTAGAAATAAACTCTTAACAAATATGGAATTGAACGAAGTATCAAATTAACCTCTGAAAGTTCACATGATTATGCTTGGACAACAAGCCAACGACACAACAATTCCATGATGCGGTAAACGTGATCATTACATTAATCTTTACAATTGAGGGTGAACTTACAAAGGGGGTGAGATTGTCTCACAGTTATGGTAGAGAAAACAGTATTGATTGAGCCTTGGGGCTCAACCCTGCTGACAGACTTACGAGAAGTGAGCACTGTTTGCCATCCTAGCTGACCAAAGTGCACGCCAAGCTGCACTACAGAACTTGAAAGAAGTTATTGGCTTCCCATGGAGGCATATATATGCTCCAATCCTCTCTGTGGACCAGATGGCATGGGTCAACTCTGATCATTAGTATCTGAGAAGAACTCACAAAATGATCTACAGCAACTCCAAACATTAGGTGGCTGAGAGAGGATGAGGATCTCTCTCTCTCAAACGCACACGCTCAGAAACAACAGAGACAGAAGATGATATATATATCATTCAGATCAAGGGTGGAACTGGGTACACATGCATGGGGGGCCAAAAAAAAAACACCCCAAGATTTGAAAATCTTTATATAATTGACCTCCCCTATAAAATATATTACTTGTGTGGAATCTGTGGATATGATTTAGGAAAATTATTAGGTACTTACTGAGTGAATAAAATTTTTCTATCCCACTTCTTTTTTTTTTTTCTTTTTTTCTTTTTCACTTTCTTGATAAATTAAAATAATTAAAGTTTAAAATAGAAAAAAATCAGACAAGTGACAAGTTGTAATTGGTGGAGCATAAAGTGGAACATAAAAAATGAGATAAAAGATTGGCCAAAATATTGTTTTCATCCCTAAACTATACATGAGTTTCGTTTTTCGTCCATGAACTTTGAAAAGTTCCTTTTTTATCCCTGAACTTTGAAAAATTTTATTTTTACACATAGATTTCGTCATTTTATAAAAAAGTCCAGAGACAAAATTCATATGTAAAAATGAACTTTTTCAAAATTCAGGGATGAAAAACGAACTTTTCAAAGTTCAAGGATGAAAATCGAAACTCATGTATAGTTTAACTTAAAAGATTTGTATTTTTCACCAAGTACAATGACTTGGAACTCACTCTTCTCCCATAAGCTGTATTCGTGGAGATATTATATAATTACTTCTTTATGTTAAAAGTTATATCTACATTTCTTAATTTAAATTTTTATTTTTTTATCTTTATGTTTATGAATGAGATATTATCGTTACAAGAAAGTTTTTTTAAAAAAGGATATAAAATCCGTAAGAGGGCACTAGAAAATACAATATAATTTTTATCTTCAATCTTATATTAATTATACATAGTTAAGTTTTTATCCTTATTGATACTTTGGCACCCAAAGTATTTTATTTTATTGGCAAAAGTATTGTTTTCTTCTCTAAACTTTGCATAAAGTTCGTTTTTTGTCCTTGAACTTTAAAAAAATTATTTTTTTAAAATGACGAAATTCATATGTAAAAATGAATTTTTTTAAAGTTTAGAGATGAAAAACTAACTTTTCAAAATTCAAGGACGAAAAACGAACTTCATGCAAAGTTCAGAGACGAAAACAATAGTTTAATCTATTTTATTTTATTTTTGGTGTTGTTGGCTCCGCTTGTGTGAATACATGTTATATTGAAGTCGTAATGGACTAATGGGTGACTAAACCATTCAGTTTATGAGAAGTGTATTGCACTATATGTGGCTATCGCAAGCATCTCTTTATGTATTCAATTCATATAAAAACTCACAATGTTTCAAATGATGTAGTGGGGTTTTGACTTTTGAGTGGGGAATGCATAATTTCTCGGCAGGGGGGGCTGCCACATAGTGTAGATATTTGTGCAAATCAATCAAAAAACGTTCAATTGTAACAACAGTCCTAACTCCTAAAGAATGCTTTCTCACAAAAGAGTCAGCCTCTTTAATAATATATATATGTTTTTTTTTTTTTTTTTTTAAATTAAAAAAAAAAAAAAAAAAAAAAAAAAAAAAAAAAAAAAGAAGAAGAAGAGAGAGAAGTAATTTCCAGACCGTTTTAATTTGTGAAAAAATCTGCTAGGAGACATTGTCTTACAAAACAATATAGTAATTTTCGGGAAATTTGAGTGTAGACTATGGATCTACTTGGTATTCATGAAAACATAAGATGATCATGAACCAACTTGTATTCATTTTAGCAAAAAAAAAAAAAAAAGTTTTCAAAAGACTTCATTTCACTTGCACAAAAAGGTGAATCTTGTAGATCTAATCTCAGAAGATTGCCAAAAGATGGTGGGCTGTAATGCCATGATCTTTTGCGCATTTACAATGTGATGTGGAGATAGAAATTTTCTGTATATAGTGATGGTTGGTGAGCACTAAATCTTATAGATTACATCTACTAAGTTTTTATAAAAATAGTGGTTGTGCAATTGGACTCACATAGTGGTCACTAAAACTTTCTAGAAGATAAAGCACTCTAAATTTTAAACTCGGTCTCCTTTCTTTAATTACTAACTAACAATCACAGAAAGTTTTTGTAATGCAGTGTGACAGCTAGAGAATTCTTGTGCTTTAGTGATAAATATGAAAAATGCTAAAACTATTATGAATTTTATTTAAAAAAAAAAAAAAAAAAAACTTATAAACAATTGTGATAATGAATATGATTGGTATCACTTCAACAATTAATAAATAACTAACTAAATTACTTTTCTTATGATTGGTAACATATTAGTTTATAATACTCAGGTCACAAAATTTGTAGTATAGGTTGTATAGCATCACTTGATGAATATAAATACTGTTTAGGCTAACTAAAAGCAAATTAGAGAATAAACACTATCTAAGTACAGGGGACAAATTGAATTTTGCTAAAAATTAATCCATTTATTTGTTAGGTACAGGTTTCTCGTTTGGCTGGTACGCAAACTTGGAAGATAACCCAAAGAATATGCTGACAAGTGATAACTGCTTTTTCAGCCTGGGCAACTTGTTCCATTAGAAAAATGTCTAATGGAGGAAACGTGAATGGGCCACAAAGACACAGCCCAAAAAATACTGCCCAGGTTCTAAATACTCCATCATATCGGTTGTGACTATGTACTACGCAAATCAATTATTTGTTCGGTCTAGTCCAATGCTATAAGAGTCCAAAAGTGATGCCTTATATATTTGTTGCTATTTTCATTCTCTCTGACTCGCTCAGCTCGTGGTTCTCTCTCACTGTGATGATCGGACTTTGCATAAGGCTGGCGTGATGAAGTTTGGGTTTTACAAAATCTAGATTGGGGGATAGCATTGAAGTTGGGTTTTGGGAATTAGGGATTTCAGAATTAATTTTGGGGATCAACGGGTGGGTTTAGTTTTTGGTTTTTTTTTTTCGTGCACGCGCTCAATCGAGCTAAAAAAATCAAATCGGGTTGATTGTTGGTTTAATTGGGTTCACGGGTTATATTTTTAGTTTTGGTTAAACTATTGTTTTTGTCCTAAAATTTTGCATGAGGTTCAGTTTTCTTTCGTGAATTTTGAAAAGTTTGTTTTGTTTCTGAACTATGAAAAAATTCGTTTTTACACATAAATTTCATAGTTTAAGATAGCTCAACTAGTAAAGTCCCTTGGTTTCTTAATCTGGTGATGAAGAGCAATCATCATGGAACGAACACCAAAAGTTCAAATCATATCATATCTATCAACAAAAAAAATTATTAGTTTGGTATGTTCTGGTTAAAAGAACATCACTTTCAGTTAAATTTATCATTAACACTACTTTTACTTTACACTATTCATTGCAAATTTTCTTTTTTCTCTTTTTTTGAAAATCTTATGTGTCCAAACTACCGTTCCGTAAATACACAACAAATTACATCTAATATGACTTCGATAGTCCCATTTCGGTATGTCTCTAATAATCACTTTAGATGTCTTGATTATAATTTTTTTTTAAGTATTTTTTTTTTATTTGTAGATGTTTTTTAAGATTACGATAGTACTACTAGTGTATGTTTCGCCTCTGTATGTTTTGGTAGTTTATTTGCTAAAATGAATGTCTCAAAAGAAATAAATTAACTTTTTTTTTTTATAAAAATAATAATTTATTTGCTTGTTTACAAATAATCAATTGAAAATAAATAAAAAGTTGACAAATAAACTCGTAGACGGGCAACTAGTAAGCGTGCTGCATAGAATGCGACATAAAGAGGAATGGGCGTCTCATGGATATTATTGGTGCCCAGAACACTAGTGTCGGTTAAAGACAGCTGGAAAGATGATTGATTACTTTAATGCATGCCATTGAAATGAACCACGTTTTTGTACTTTTTGGGGGCCCAGGGATTTTTAACACACACTGTCATTTGATTTTGCCCCCGTTGGCATTTGGGCTGTGTCGGCAAGCCCATTTCTGGTTGAAAAAATTTTACTCTCTAACTCACGGGTTGAATAAAGAAATTTCAATATTAAGATACAATATATTTTTATAATTTTTTTACACACGTATTGATATTATTTATTGTGATTGAAACAGTATCATTTTCAACCGGATTTATTATTGATACTACGTTTACTTCTTAATTTATCACAACAGATCATGTGAATAATTACGAAAAATCTTATATTCCTAAACTTATTGAATTTTAATTGGGGACCAAATTATAATATCGATAAACTAAAGAAAACAAATTTAAAGTCGGCGTGCACACACACACACACACCCACTCACACACACAACATATATATACTCCACCTTTTAAAAAATGAGGGGTTGAGTCATGAGTGTCATTTTTAAAAATAAAGGGGTATTGTTATTTCGTAAAATCTCAAGGACGATTGTTGTAATTTGTCCTATATATATGTTATGTGTGAGAGAGGAAAAAATAGTAGGTCAATTACTTTTTAGACCTTAAAGTTTTGGGTATGTTTTATTTAAACCTTAAATTAAAAATTTTAAAAAAAAAAATCATTAAATCTCAAAGTTTAAAAAAAAATAAGTTTTATTTAAATCATAAAGTTTCATTTAAACCTCAAAGTTTAAAATTTCATTTAAACCAGCTGTTTACATAATCCTTAATACTCAATACTTTTAACATTAAAAAAAAAAAAGTGATAGGATGTTTTAAATGATACAGTTTCTAGC
Source organism: Fagus sylvatica (assembly GCA_907173295.1). Taxonomy (NCBI): domain Eukaryota; kingdom Viridiplantae; phylum Streptophyta; class Magnoliopsida; order Fagales; family Fagaceae; genus Fagus; species Fagus sylvatica. Next base: position 21,819,176 of record OU015764.1, read on the forward strand.
TCTCTTCTTACAACTCATTATGTAATAATTTACTACCCAACATGTACTTTGAGTCACATGATCTATTTAATGAATCATGTGATTTGTTCAAAAAATACACGTGGATGTCTTATGAACCGCCACATAATGGGTTGTAAGAAGAGGGTTACAAATTGGTTTGTAGCCAAACTTTTGTTCATGTTTAAATGAAAAACTTTTAGAAATGTTGAGTTTTAAATAAAACATACCAAAAAACACTCTAAGGTTTAAAAAATAATTTTATAGCACTACAATAAGTTTTAGCTCATATTGTATACAGAGATATCAACTTGATATTTACGTTTTTAAAATAATCTTTGAATTGGATCTATCGTATCTTTATAGACTCTAATAATTATAGAAATTTTTTTAATTAATTTTCTATAAATAAGTAAAAACTTCAAAAAAGAACTTAGCATCTTTTTCATATTATTAATGGAGGGGTAGTATTTTATACGAGAATAATAAATATGATAGCTGACGTCATCTGTTCGGTCATGGCCGAATAGGTCTGTTTCCGAACAAAGTGTTCGGGTCCTTGGTATTTATTACTGGAAATCTGAATAACATAAAAACATACGTGGAGATATTCCATAATGATTGTATTTAATGCTAAACGAAATATCAAGCCACCAGTCAGGCGTATTAAATGTAAGCAAAATATCGCATTAATGTCAGGATCATTACAAGTTAAGTGGGGGGTAAACGAGGCCAAATGAGCTGTAATTAAGGAGCATTAATGGTACTCAGACAAAGAAAGAAGAGGAAGACAGAAGAAACAGAGAAAATATCTTGAGTGAAAAGAGGTATAAATAGAAGAGAAAGATAATGAAAACGGGATTCCTCACAATACAACAAGAATTAAGAGTGAAATACACAAAGATATAATTGTTTTCCTGATTAATGTGATATTAATTATGGAATTATTAACAGAATCATCGGAGGTTCTTAGGTTGGACCCTACGGGGCCAGCCAAGTCTATCTGAGGATTTTTCTCATTGTCTTTGCAGAGGGAGGATTATCTCAAGCTATTCGGATTTTAAAGCCAGATTGTTCGGGATCAATTTCTACTTACTCGGGTCTCCCCATATTCAGTTCGGGCGTGTTTGGATTCGATTGACGAGTAAGCCTTGACAATATTGATTAGCCTTTCCTTTTATTATTTACAAAAAACCCACCTACAATTAATTTTATCTATTATTATTTAGTATCTTACCCAAAAACTTATTCGCTATTTGATTCCGCAGCATTTAGTGATTCAATGTGGGTGAAAGAGATTATTTCATCTCTTTCTGTCTAAAATATAGCCTCATTCTAACTTTAAATATTTCATCCCTATTATTATCTACTATAGACCGAAGTGTGTTTAGTAACAATATGCAGTGCAATATAGTAACTATGCTTGGAAATTGGTTGGCATCCTAGTCTTTCTCACAATTACTCATTTAGACATCTCATATGCATTGCACTAGGTGAGTCAATTCATGTCTACACCATGATTGAATCACTATGTTGTTGTCTTGTGCATTCATCGATATCTTAAGGGCACTATTTTTTACGGTCTACACTTCTTTGCTCAATCTCCTTTTTCTATGAATGTCTACTTTGATGCTGATTGGGAAGGAGATCCTACCGATCAACGGTTCACTACTGGATATTTCTTCCTCCTTGGCTTCTCTCTGATTTCCTAGCAAAACAAGAAACAATATGTTGTGACCCGCTCTAGTACTAAGGCTGAATATTTTGCCCTTACTAATACCACATCTAAACTCCTCTAGTTGCAATGATAATTACAGGATTTGAATGTGTCCACATTTTCTGCTACTCCTATTGTCAATCATATTTCATATGACCGGGTTTGAGATACTTACTCGTTGCGGAAGACCCGGATCGTTTTGGTTGGCCTGTTACACTGCTTTTCCTTTTTGATCTTCTGAACCCCTCTATGCTCTCGTGTTCGTCCTTGTTCTCGTGGGTTGAGGTTGGCTACTAGAGTTGCCCTTTTCTTCCACGAACTAAATCCTAAGGGATTATTTGAGAGTTTCACACACTTGTGAATTTGAGAGCTTTTCTCTCTGTATAATATAAACTGTTCTCTCTCTGTATTTGGTTTTCTCTACGTATCATAAATTATATTCACAAGAGAATATAATATATTAGATAAGAGCACATCCCTTCTTTTAAGGGATTTGATAACTACTATCCCATGATTTGAATTGGATCAAATCATGGATAGTTATTCTTATCACATAACCAAATGGGACCCGCAACCCATAGTGGGCGGATCATGGGCTCGGGTCCATCCCGACCCATTAAATTATAACAGCTCCCACTCGCCCACACAGGGTGAGGCGTCCACCCACATAAGGTGAAGCAATCTCTCAATCTTTACAATAATCTCCTCATACTAGAAAATAGTTCGTGCGACCTCACGAGAAGAACGTACAGTCTCATGAGCAACAATTATCAAATCATCTCTTGACCAATAAAAGTGCATCATTCGAGAGCATCTCGATTATACCCTAGACGGTTTGACTATACCAGATTAAGCACTCTTCATCCCTCATGGTAAGCAGTGCTTTACCCCAAATATGTGATGTACTCATGTCCTATATTGCAAACACATTACAACATAGACGCTGGCCAGCAATGAGTTACATAACATGGTATATTATCAAACAGTCTTCCCTAAGTCCTCATGTTAATTAAATTGGGCTCAACCGCTTTCCCAGACATGCCCCGTCAGACCGAATCACTCATGGTCCTCGGTTTGCATGCTAAAGTAGCGACATTAAACTTCCTCTTCATAACATAGTCTTAGGTCGACAAAGGGTAAAAATAGGATCATTGATCCTTGTGGCTCACACAGTGACGAAGCAGGGATCATTCATCACTCCCACTGTCGGTCGGCATAAAGCACATACAGTATGAATTGTATGCTATGGCGTTATCTCATAAAAATGAGCATGTCACTATGGATGGGTAGAAACGCCATACGAATCTGAGTCTAGTCGCTACGCAAGCGCCTAACCTGAGTTTTAGCCCAGTCACTCTCCAAGTGCCTGCCTGAAAAACTCACATTCGGCTATAATTCAGGCTACATAGAGTCTTGGCATCACTCTATGTTCGACCTATCATGAGGTCTCATCTTAGCTCCATCTAAGGCGACATGTCACTAATAAGTATATATATCTTGCTCACCTTCTAGGTGCCAAAGATATAAATGTCTTAATTCGCTATCTTAGCGCTAAATGACATAAATGTCTCATCTTGCTCGCTATCTAAGCGCCAAGGTGAATCACCCGTGTGAGAGGGTCGATTCTTGCCTGGTGACATATTTCAAAGATGTGCTATCAACAATATTTCACATAAGAATAAAGCTGATAAAATGAATACTCATATCATAAAACAATAACAATAATGTCGATACAAAAACAAAGTATCTAAGCATATCATATCCTACGGAGTCCCATACTCTTAGTATGAGAGAAGAACAAATCTCTAGCAATAGGCTTGGTCAAAGGATCAGCCACCATGCTACCAGTAGATATATGCTGTAAGATCACTTCCCCTTGTGAAACCATATCTCGAATGTAGTGGTACCGAAGCTCAATGTGTTTGGCCTTCCCATGGTACTTAGGGTCTTTTGCATACGCTAGGGCTGATGTACTATCAGAATATAGTAATACAGCATCCTCTGCATGAGCTGTAACACCTAAACGTTGCAAAAATCTCCTTAGCCAAACAGCTTCTTGGACAGCTGCTGAACAAGCCACATATTCTGACTCCATGGTAGAGAGTGCAATGCATGACTGTTTCTTACTACACCAAGAAACAGCTCCACCTCCTAGTATGAATGCATAACCTGAGGTGGACTTGCGCTCATCCTTGTCACTGGCCCAATCAGCATCGCTGTAACCTGTCAATCTCAGGTCTCCGCCATGATAACATAGAGCATGATCACTGGTTCCACGAAGGTACCGTAGAATCCTCTTGACCGCTCTCCAATGAGCAGGTCCAGGATTGCTCTGATAGCGACTAACCATGCCAACTGCAAAGCATATGTCTGGACGTGTACACAACATCGCATACATCAGACTCCCAATTGCAGATGCATATGGCACTTTGGACATTTGATTCTTTTCCTCATCATTCTTAGGACACTGGTCTAGGCTGAGAGTGCATCCTTTTTCCATTGGAGTGTCAATGGGTTTGGAGTTATGCATATGAAAACGTTCAAGAATCTTCTTGATGTAAGTCCCTTGGGATAAACTAAGAAGTTTCTTTGAACGGTCTCTGGTAATCTTAACTCCCAGCACAAAATTTGCTTCACCCATGTCCTTCATCTCAAAAGTAGAGGACAACCACTTCTTAGTGGTGACAATGGAATCCATATCATTTCCAGCTAGCAAGATGTCATCAACATATAATGACAAGATTAGAATGCTTCTCTTGGATCGTTTAAGATACACGCAATGGTCTTCTTCAATCATCTCAAAACCAAAAGAGGTAATGGAATCATGAAATCTTAAATACCATTGCCTAGATGACTGTTTGAGACCATAGATGGAACGTTTGAGACGACACACTTTGCGCTCATGTCCCTTAGCTTCAAAACCCGCTGGTTGAGCCATATAGATCTCTTCATCTAGTTCTCCATTGAGAAATGCAGTCTTAACATCCATTTGGAAAAGCTCTAAATCCTGTTTTGCTACAATGGATAGGATCAGGCGTATAGAGGCAAATCTCACCACTGGGGAGAATGTATCCTCATAGTCAATACCCTCTCGTTGAGTATAGCCTTTCGCCACGAGGCGCGCCTTGTACCTGTCAATTGAACCATCTGCCTTGCGTTTGACCTTTAGAACCCATTTGTTTCCAATGGTCTTGCGCCCAGGCGGAAGATCAACTAACTCCCAGACATTATTCTTGTCCATGGAACTCATCTCTTCCTGCATAGCAGTCATCCACTCATCCCTATCTGGTGAATGGAGCGCTTCACTGAAAGAAGCAGGCTCATCCACATCTTTAGCATCGCATAGGAGAACATTCCCCTCAATCTCAAAATGACGACGAGGAATGTGGCCTCTGCTGCTAACTCGGCGGGCTTGAGAATCTTGATCTAGTGTAATACTGCCACTAGGTTGAAGATCACTCCCACTATCTTCAGCGATTACAGGACGAGGAACTAATCCCCCACCCTCGCTTGAAGATGGTAAGGTGCCTTCATCTTCCTCTAACTCATAGAGGTCAAGATCTCTGTTAGCATCGCCAATGCTAGGAAAATCAGTCTCGATGAAATCGATATCGCGCGACTCTATTTCAGTCATTCCTCCATTGGGATGTTCACCATACATGACATATCCTTTCGAGCTATCAGAATATCTTATGAAGATATGCTTCCTAGCTCTAGGGCCCAATTTTACCATACTTATGGGCGGTGCTGTGTACAAAACCAGCAGATCCCCAAGGGCGTAAATGCTCCAAATTGGGCTTTTCGCCTTTCCAAAGTTCGTATGGGGTGGAGGAAACTGACTGAGAAGGCACACGGTTAAGTATGTAGGCAGCAGTCAAAAGTGCATCCCCCCAAAAAGATATTGGGAGGTTAGCTTGCGCCATCATAGATCTAACCATGTCTAACAGTGTTCTATTCCTTCTCTCCGCTACACCATTTTGTTGCGGAGTGTTAGGAATAGTAAGTTGTCTGCGTATCCCCTTTTCTTCACATAGATCCTTAAATTGATCAGACAAGTACTCGCGCCCACGGTCAGTTCGAAGAGCTTTTAGGCTCTTTTCATGTTGATTCTCAACCTCTGCTACAAAGCGTTTGAAACAATCCAAAGCTTCATAGCGGTGAGCGATCAACTGAACATAACCATATCGCGTGTAGTCATCAATGAATGTGAGAAAATATGAGGCGCCATGACGTGCCTTTACATTCATAGGTCCGCAAATATCTGAGTGGATTAACTCAAGCGGTTGAGTAGCTCTCACAGCCTTACCAAAAGGCTTTCTACATGCCTTGCCTGCCAAACAAGGCTCACATATAGGTAGGTCGACCTTAGCGAGTGGGCCTAAAAGACCTTCTCTAGCTAACCTGGTCATCCTATCTTTCCCTATGTGCCCCAGTCGGGCATGCCATGTAGATGAACTGATAGTCATATTACAATCAATTACAAAAGTAGATGAGGTAGAAGATTCAAATAAGTCAATTTTAAATAAACTTTCACAAATTGACCCATGTCCAAAAATGACATCATCCAACAAAATATCCAGACCATTCAAACTTAAATGAAAATCATATCCTAACTGCAACAATGTAAAAACAGATAAAAGATTATAAAGGACTCCAGGCACATAAAGGACGTCATGGAGAAGTAGTGTGCGCCCTGTGCGCAAGTGAAGTTGGTACGAACCCACTCCTAATGCTTCTTCATAACTTCCATTTCCCATGTACACAACATGGGTCCCAGCTGGAATCTTTCTATAATCTACGAACCCTGCTCGATCTCGAGCTACATGTCTTGTTGCTCCTGTATCTATAATCCAATCAGAAATAGATTTAGCAACAAATACATGTGAGCATACAAAAATGCTACTTGGATAGCATACATAAATGCTACTAAGATCAAGTGGAAGGGATACCTTTTTCGGCTCAGTGCAATCACGAGCGAAGTGTCCCAGTTTGTTGCAGTTGTAGCACTTCATTTTGGATATATTTTTCTTTGCACCGCGTTTGCGCTTGTGCTGATTTGCACCCTTGTTGACTTTGGGAGCATTAGTGCTAGGCCCACCCTGCCTTGCTGCCTTGCCCTTGTCTTTGCGCTTAAACCCATTTGGTTTGCGCTGCCCACTATGGGCGATAAGGGCTGCAGATTTGGTCGCCTCTTGGCGCTCCGCTTCCAATTCCACATGACGAGATATATCAGCAAAGTTTTTGATATTCTCATTATGGGTCATGATTTGTTTCATGCTAATCCATGAATCAGGAAGGGATCGTATTACAGCTTGCACTTGTTGCTCATCAGTAAGGACATTTCCAGCAGCCTTTAAGTCACGAATCATTCCAGACATCATTCTAAGATGTTCAGTCATCGTATGCTTTGGATCCTTACGGTACACCTCAAACTTGAGGACTAGGCTCCTTAGCCTAGTGGTAGATGTACCACCGAAGTCAAACTTGAGTTGGTCCCACATGTCCTTGGCATTTTGGAAAATCTCATACTCTCCAATCAGATCATCATGCATGCTGCTTAGCATAGTAAAGCGCGTGCTTCGATCTTTTTTAAACCAAGACTGGTAGGCTTCCAAATCACGTCTGTGTTGGGCCGTATTCCCATCTTCAGGTCTGGTCATTTTACTGGACAAAGTTTCCAGGAGCTCTTGCTCATTAAGAAGATACTGAATCTTCCTATGCCAGATGTCATAATTGTTGCCAGTTAATTTGTCGCCCCTAGTTAGATCAGCTACTACATTTTTGGCTGCCATTATATCTACATTCAATTCACAAAAGGGTCGACTTATTAGTTATTTTGCACATCTTTATCTTATTTAATCGAAAATCCAATTAATAAATATTATCTTTCTACACATTTGAGATCGAAACTCTGCTAGGCTCGGAATCATCTCCCAAAATGTGTGGAATAAGAATATATTTATTAATTAATTTTCAAGTAAATTTATATATTAGGGGTATAAGGACCTCGCCTAATATTTGCCATTTTATTATATTAACAAAATAATATAATCATGCATAACATTGTATATTAACAGATAATATATAGTCATGCATCATTGGTTTGCGCCATACACCATTCATTGCGCAAGAATCCCATGTGGATTCTTAAATTGACAATTTAACTTATGTTAAGAATATTCCACGTATAATGTTGGCGTGAAACACATCCCCTTACAAGTTTTTCCCTTAAAATAATACAACCTTATAATTTAAATTACATTTCCAAAAATTAATCCCTACTACAAAAGGATCTAATTTACATTAAATTAAATGGGAAAATGGGGATGTCACGTTTCACATTATACCTCATGGAATATTCTTAAGCCATACACGCATACAAGAACATAAGCTTAAATAAATTGTCAATTTTGCCCATCCATTAATCCTAGAACTAATATGCTTGCACATCAACAAAAATATTGGTCTTTTAATGGATGGGACGGTCCAAAAAAATTCTTTAGGGCAGCAAGCAATAGACAACACATATCATGCTTTCAATCAATACAAAAATATTGTTGCTACACTAAAAATTTCCAGATTTTAATCAATTTTCCATAATTTTTAATACAATAAATATTATAGAAAACTAAAAATTAAATCTGAAAAAAAAATTTATATGAACATAAAAAGTTCCACTGTTTCACCAGAATGAATTTATACAATACACTTTACGCAAACAGTATATCAGCAAGTTTCAATATTTTTGAACAAATGTTAAACGTAATTTTCTCAATAACTTTGTTCTATATTATATAGAAACATTAATATTAGAGATCTGGAAAATTATAACAAATCCAGAGCAATATTAATATTACTGTTACTTAAACATAATATTAATATCACTGTACAGAGCAAGTTTTAATAGAAAACTTGTAAACAATAAAAAAACGTAACCCAACGTAACATTGTATATTTCTATTATTGAAATACTTTTAACGTATTAAAACATGGAAGCAGCGTCCCGTGAACCAACATTTGTTGAAAATCATGATACTTGCATGGCAAACAACCATGAAGTGACTGAATACGAAACAATACCAGTGCACCAGCACCTATACAAATGTTGGCCTATTAATTTGCAATATGTTTATTGCTATAGAAGCACTAATATGCTGCCTGATATGTAATCCCGTTGGTTACCATTTATTCAATTTGATGTCATAACCTTGATCTCTAAATAGGCCATGGGACCCATTTGTTAAGCAACAATTTCATTGTAATCTTACATGTAGGCTGTAGATAACTATTGACAACTTGTAAAGAATCTACTTCACATGCATTCAATGAATCAGAATACTAAAACATGTGAACTAACTCATTCCTGGGACCACATTATCAAAACATCAAATTGAACTCCACTTTTTAATGCGTACGGCCAGGGGTATGAATCTTACGGAATAACAATTTTTATTCCAAGTTTTCTGTTAAATCTTTGATCCGTTTTAAACAAAGTTTTATTAGATTATTCCTTTACTCATAGGAACATAACCACATAAAAAGTTTTACATAAAAAACTTTACAATTTTAATAATGGTTTAATCCAAATAAAACATAGCATCAAAGAACATCATAGCATAAAAAAAAACAGCAAAGCAAGCCAAACTATGGCTCTGATACCAATGTAAATCATATTTCATATGACCGGGTTTGAGATACTTACTCGTTGCGGAAGACCCGGATCGTTTTGGTTGGCCTGTTACACTGCTTTTCCTTTTTGATCTTCTGAACCCCTCTATGCTCTCGTGTTCGTCCTTGTTCTCGTGGGTTGAGGTTGGCTACTAGAGTTGCCCTTTTCTTCCACGAACTAAATCCTAAGGGATTATTTGAGAGTTTCACACACTTGTGAATTTGAGAGCTTTTCTCTCTGTATAATATAAACTGTTCTCTCTCTGTTTTTGGTTTTCTCTACGTATCATAAATTATATTCACAGAGAATATAATATATTAGATAAGAGCACATCCCTTCTTTTAAGGGATTTGATAACTACTATCCCATGATTTGAATTGGATCAAATCATGGATAGTTATTCTTATCACATAACCAAATGGGACCCGCAACCCATAGTGGGCGGATCATGGGCTCGGGTCCATCCCGACCCATTAAATTATAACACCTATCTACTGTGACAATAGGAGTGCCATTTAGATTACTCATAATAATGTCTTCTACGAACAAACCGAACAAATAGAGATCGGCTGTCATCTTGTCTGGCATCACTTCCTTCAGGGTTTCCTCCAACTAGTCATTGTTGCCTCCAAAGATTAACTTGCGGACATCTTTTCCAAGTCACATCTCACTAGACGCTTTCTTGATATAGTTTCCAAACTCAAGTTGGTCCCCCATCCTCCACCTTAATTTTGAGGGTAATTGTTAGTGTTAATTAGCCAATTGGGAATAGTTTGTTTCAATGTTCCAGTAGCTTGTGAAAGATGCGCTGCTGCGTTTTTTTACAAATTGATATGATATGAGATGCTTTTGGTGAAAAGATATGCTTATGAGTTGTAAAGCATTTTGTAGTAGTTGATTGTGTGCTTCCAAGAGCACTCCCTGGTGAGCTCACTTGTAAATGTGGACCTTAAAGTTTAACTCATGCAAAAGAAAAAATGGATCACTGCCTAAATCTGTGTACTGTGTATTGAAGTAATTTGGGCCAAAAGCCTAATAGCTTGCAAAAAAAAAAGAAAAAAAAGAAGAAGCTATCAATAAGATGAAAGACATTTCTTTGAGGTGATGTGTGAAATGAGATTGAGATCTCATGTAATACCTATGGTTCAATTCTTTAAACTTTTGAATTTGTTAACGTTTAACTTTTTTTAGTTTTTAAATTGAGTAGTTGAGGTTAAAAATTAGGGTTAATTACACTTTACCACCCTGAACTATCACTCATTTTTCACTTCACCCCCTAAACTTTAAAAAGTAACAATTGACCCCCTAAACTATTAAAATTGCACGGCCGTTACCCCCTGATGCCAAAATTCAGTTAAAATAGACGGAATGGAGCCACATGTGACACACATGTGCTCTCGGGCCCACCAGATTAACTTTACCAACTTATTTTTTTTCAAATCCCCGAATTACCCCTTACCCCCTCAACTAATCTGAGATAAAAAACAAAGGAACAGCCGTGTAGCAAATTTGCCCCAAAACCAAACCCTCGATCAATAACCCCCCAAAACCGGCGTTGACCCACGGAGAATACCCCGATCTCACTGGCGCTGACCCAACCATTCAATCCCCAGCGCTGAAGCTCCGATCTCCATAGCCAACGTTGGTCCAGCTGAAGCTCTGATCTCCATAGCCAAAACACCTTCAACCTCGATCAATAACCCCCAAAACCGAAACTTGACCCAATAACCCCAAAACTCGGCGTTGACCCACTGAGAAAACCCTCGATCAGTCGAACCCGAAGTTGCAACCCAAGAACACTGTGAACAAAATCAAACCTGTTGTTACACGGCTGTTCATTTGTTTTTTATCTCATATTAGTTAAGGGGGTAAGGGGTAATTCGGGGATTTGAAAAAAAATAAGTTGGTAAAGTTAATCTGGTGGGCCCGAGAGCACGTGCGTGTCACATGTGGCTCCATTCCGTCTATTTTAACTGGATTTTGGCATCAGGGGGTAACGGCCGTGCAATTTTAATAGTTTATGGGGTTAATTGTTACTTTTTAAAGTTTAGGGGGTGAAGTGAAAAGTGGGTGATAGTTCAGGGTGGTAAAGTGTAATTAACCCAAAAAATTACTTTTGTAACTTTCAATCTTAACCACACAAAAGGTATTGCATCCCCGTGCAATAATTTTAGTATTACATGGGATCTCAATTCTGTGAAATGTGTATTAGGATCATTCAAGAAATGATAACATTTTGTGTTATTGTTGACCTTATGGAGAACTTGTATTTGTGTCTATTTGCATGCTCATCATTTCCTCTTTTGGGAGACATCCAAGCTAGTTCCTTCGGTGTTTCTAGGGTTGTGGTATTTGTGCTTAATCTATTATCCACTAGAAAGTTAGACGCTATCAACCTTCCAACATGTGGGATTTTCAATATTTTAAATTGGGGTATAGACGTATAGTGGAGACAATGTTTTAATTCAAAATCACTTACTTTGATACCATAATAAAATAACAAGCTTGTTTATAAGTCCAAGTAAGTTTACAAGGTAGTCATTGGAAGATTAAAAGTCACTTGGAAATGTGATCTTAGTCAATTAGTAATTCCCTTTAAAAAAAAAAAAAAAAAAGGCCCTCAGGGGCACAAGATAAGGAATAATAAATACATAATCATTGGGTGTAAATGTAATGCATGTTTTTATAAAAGAAATATGGGTCCTGTTAACTAATACCCTTAGGGCAATGGTTAAGGAAGTATTTAATGCTTCAACTTTATAGGAAATAGTAAAAATGTAATATTAAAATAATACAAAAATAACTTTTAAGGATATTTTAGTCTTTCTATTTATTATTTTAATATTAAAAGTTCGTTATTTCTCGTAAAGTGCAAGCATTTAATGCTCCTTAACCATTGCCTAAGGACACTGGTTAACAAAATCCAAGAAATATATACATGTCAATAATTTACTAGTTTGCACACATAAATTCATTGTGATTTATTTGTGTTTTTCTTAATATATGTGTACAATTTGACTTTAATTTTTGAAAAATGTATAAAAATATTAATTAATTGAGCATTAAATGCACCTTAACCTATTCATTAAGGGCATTTAATGCTCAATAAATTAATATTTTTGTAGGGCATTCGTTGGCAAAACCAAAAAAAAAAAAAACCCTATGTCTATTTAAGTTTTGTTATATGTGTGTTGTAACTTGTATTTGTCTTGTGAGTTGTGTTTTTAATTATTAGAAGTTCTAATTAATCATTAAGATAGTGGTTATTATTGGAAATTGTAGTAATTATGGGGTAGTTGAGTTCTTAAGCAGTACATATTGTGATCGATGTGGAAGTCCTAATCAAGTATTTTTGTATTAAATTTTATCAAATTCTATTATCATTTGGTTGAAATTGACTCCTAATTATCCATCTTCACTAGTTGTTTCTATAAATTTTTTACTATTAGGAATTTCTATCACCACTCCAAAGGAGTAGCCTAAAAAAAGATAAAATATTGTTTTTGTCCCTAAACTTTGTATGAAATTCAATTTTCGTCCTTAAACTTTAAAATGTTCGTTTTTCATCCTTTAACTTTAAAAATGTTCATTTTCCATTTCTCGACATGAATTTAGAGTGCGCACTTTAGAGTGTCAATTTGCACTCTAAAATGCAAAATTGACACTTCAAGCAAAAATTTTGAAACTCTAAAGTGCAAATTATTACTCTAAATTCATGGCTAAAATATTTTTTTTGTCCTCAATTTTGCATAAAGTTTGATTTTCATCTTTAAACTTTAAAAGTTCGTTTTTTGTAGTTGAATTTTGAAAATTTCGTTTTTTAACCTGTATCACTGAGTTTGTTAATTTATTCAAAGATAAACAAATCTTACCAGGTTTGGAGCTTCTCACAAACGGCTAGTTTTATAGTTTTAACAAGGAGGTAGGTTTGGGATCACGGTAAAGTAAAAGCAAAACCACTAGACGAAGTTGGTTCACACTTGAAGCAAAAGAGTGGCCGGTACAACGACCGTACCACTACCACCACTTGTTTTGTCCCTCACTTTCCAAACCTTTGATCTCTAGAAAAAATTGATATGCGTGGAAGAAGCAGTGGACAACCTGATAATAGCAAAAGCAAAGTCCTAATCTTTCTAAAAAATTCACTCATACTTTGACTCCACATGACTCCAAATCCTAGCTTACCAAAGATTAAAAGTAACGCAGTTTTCTCACAATAATAGAGACGTTTTGTTTGCTTCTCTCTGTTATCGATGTGGGGTGGTGAGGTAAGTTAATTAATACGCAGAAAAATTTACAAAAGCATATTTGTCTCTTCTCAAGTTCTCATTATATAGGCACCACCTAGCAAATGCTTAGCTCACATGCTTCAACTCTCTACTCACTAATTAATATGCTATTTCTTTCGCTTTCCCACTCAGATTTTGCATGAGCAATCACAGGTTTTATTGGGATTTCACAGCAGGATTCCTCTCTCTTGGTTGTCAAAATTCAGAAACCAAAGCAATTGCAGAGAGAGTGTTACTTTCTGAGGTGAACAAGCAGTTCCAGATTTCAGCTGCCTTCGCCTTCTCAAATCTCTTACCTCTCAATTCTCAGCTTACAGGTTACGTAATTAGCCCTTTTCAACTTCTTCCCAGATTTCTGTTTTCTTTTTCTTTTTTCCTTGAATCTTTCATTCAGTTTTTCTTTTCTTTTTTGGTGCTTTAAGTTTTCTTTATGGTGCGGTTTATTAAAATAATGATTTACAAAGTTGGGTTAGGTTTTGAATTCTTGAAGGCAACCACCCAACTACTTAAAAAAAGAAGAAGCCCAGTTTCTAATCATGAATCCATAGAATTACTCATAATTTTCACATAATGTGTTGTTTGAATACTTATTTTAGCTTTGTTTTGTTGATTGCTGGTAAGAATTCTAATTTTGCTATCATGATGAGTTATATTCCTTTTTTCGTGACTTGCTAGCTAATTGAACTCAAAGATGCAAAAGTATGATAGGCCATAGCCATAGGAGTGACTTCCAAGTACAATTTATACAATAATGCCCCACTCACTAATCCACAGCTACACAAACAAAATTGACGTTTCAACGTCACCTTACTTTAGTTTCTCTCTTTATTTCTTTCTTTGCTTCTCTTCAATTATTAAATAAAACTGTGAATAATATATTTCTATTTGCTTTTATTATAATATTAATTATTTATATAATAATCTAAATGATTTGTGAATGTTTGTTTCATGCTATGCTGTTTCCAGGATTGGCAATAATGGCTTCTCACATCTACCAATAGGCCAGATAAGATATCATATCCTTAACACTCACGAATTGACTATTTTGCCCCCACTTTTTCCCAATGGCCAAACACCCATTCCTCCATTTCCTACTCCTTTGCTTTTACTTTTTCCCGCCTTGTACACCTCTAACGGTCGAAACTGAAGCCCTTCTCAACTTCAAAAACCAGCTCAAAGACCCTCTCAATTTTTTGCAGTCATGGAAAGATTCAGATTCCCCCTGTGAATTCTTGGGCATTAAGTGTGACATGGTGTCAAGGAGAGTCACTGAGATTTCACTAGACAATAAATCTCTGTCTGGAGTGATCTCGCCATCCATATCCGCCTTGGAGAGTCTAACGACATTTTCGTTGCCGTCTAATCACATTTCCGGAAAGCTTCCACCAGAACTGGCCAATTGTACTAATCTTAGAGTGTTGAATCTTACCGGGAACAATATGGTCGGACCAATTCCGGATCTTTCGGGGCTGAGAAGCTTGGTGAGTCTTGATCTTTCGTTGAACTATTTTTCTGGTTCGTTCCCAAGTTGGGTGGGGAATTTAAGTAGCTTGGTTGAGTTGGGACTGGGGGGGAATTATTTTAATGAGGCTGAAATTCCTGAGGGAATTGGGAATTTGAAAAACTTGACTTGGCTCTATCTAGGGGGTGCTAATTTGAGAGGAGAGATTCCGGAGTCTATTGTCGAGCTCAAGTCTTTGCAGACATTGGATATTTCGAATAATAATATTTCTGGGAATTTCCCTAAGTCCATTGCAAAACTCAAGAATCTTAACAAGATTGAGCTTTTTGCTAATAATTTGACCGGCGAAATCCCACCAGAACTTGCCAACCTCACCTTTCTGCGGGAATTTGATATTTCTAAAAACAATATGTATGGGAAATTGCCTGAAGGAATTGGCAATCTGAAGAATTTGGTGGTTTTCCAGCTGTATAAGAACAACTTTTCTGGAGAACTTCCTGCAGGGTTCGGAGAAATGCAGCATCTTATTGGGTTTTCAATCTATGGTAACAGCTTTACCGGGGAATTTCCGGTAAATTTTGGCCGGTTCTCACCATTGGACAGCATTGACATATCTGAGAATCAATTTTCAGGTGGTTTCCCCAAGTTTTTGTGTGAAAGCAGAAAACTGAGGTTCTTGCTTGCTTTGGAAAACAATTTTTCTGGGGAGTTGCCAGAATCTTATGCTGGGTGCAAGTCTCTGGAGAGGTTCAGAATCAATCTGAACCGCTTGTCTGGGAAAATTCCTGATGGGATTTGGGCACTTCCAAATGTTAAAATGATTGATTTTGGTGATAATGAATTTAGTGGAGAAATATCGGCGGGAATTGGGTTTGCTGCAAGCTTGACTCAATTGGTTTTACCGAACAATAGGCTTTTGGGTGAGCTTCCATCAGAACTTGGCAAGCTGACGAACTTAGAGAGGCTTCATTTAAGTAATAATAACTTCACTGGTGAAATACCTGCTGGAATTGGTGCTATGGAGCAATTATCGTCTTTACACTTGGAAAGAAATTCTTTGACTGGATCAATACCACCAGAAGTAGGTAATTGTGCTAGGCTGGTGGAATTGAATCTTGCTTTGAATTCTTTGACGGGTAATATACCACAAACATTTTCTTTGATGAGCTCATTGAACTCTCTGAATCTTTCCAGAAATAAACTCACTGGTCTGATTCCGGAAAATTTTAAAAAATTGAAGTTAAGCTCCATAGATTTGTCTGAAAACCAGCTGTCAGGAAGGGTGCCATCTGATCTTTTAACCATGGGTGGAGACAAAGCATTTCTTGGAAACAAGGGACTCTGTGTTGTCCAAAATTCTAAACTGCATGTGAATTCTATGATGAATATTTGTACTGCAAATCATAGCCAAAGAGGGATCTTTGCAGGTAAATCCGTTCTGTTCAGTGTCATAGCATCCGCCTTGGTTGTCTTGTTAGCTGGGTTACTGCTTGTGAGTTATAAGAATTTCAAGCTTCGAGAGGCTGACAGAGAAAATGAATTGGAAGGGGAAAAGGAAGTAGATCCAAAATGGAAACTTGCATCTTTCAACCAATTAGATATTGATGCTGATGAAATATGTAATCTGGAGGCAGAGAATTTGATTGGAAGTGGTGCTACAGGAAAAGTTTATCGATTGGATTTGAAGAAAAGTGGTAGTACAGTGGCCGTAAAGCAATTGTGGAAAGGAGATGGTGTAAAGATTTTGGCATCAGAAATGGAGATTCTGGGAAAAATAAGGCATAGAAATATACTAAAGCTTTATGCTTCTTTACTTAAAGGAGGCTCAAGTTTTTTGGTGTTTGAGTACATGGCGAATGGTAATCTGTCTCAAGCTCTTCACAGACAGATGAAAGGTAGGCAGCCAGAACTGGATTGGTATCAGAGGTATAAAATTGCTTTGGGAGCAGCAAAGGGAATCGCTTATCTCCACCATGACTGTTCACCACCTATTATACATAGGGACATAAAATCATGTAACATTTTACTTGATGAGGATTTTGAGCCAAAAATTGCCGACTTTGGGGTAGCAAAGATTGCTGAGAAGTGTCATAAGGGGTCTGAAAATAGCTGTCTTGCTGGCACTCATGGCTATATTGCTCCTGGTGAGTTTCACAACTTTTTTGAAAAAGGAGATTCTTTATGTTGTTCATGCATCAAAAAATAACTCATGAATGATATCCATTAACTTCTTATATTGGTGTTTGCTTTCAAATTGCAGCTGCTATTTTACCTGATTCTGGTGCTTTATCTGTTCACTGGATTCTTTTCTTTTTTTTTTTAGATTCAATTAGTATTAATTTCTTATATTAAAATTTCAGGATCTTGTGATTTGAGGTGCCAAAGTTAAATCAATTGAGCTTTAGACTTAATCCATCTTATCTAATCTTTATCGTCTTCATCTCTTTCAATTGATAAATCTATATTCATTGCTCTTTATCAAGAATGTGAATTTGATGGTTGCTTCTTGACTATTCATATAGTCTGGGAATTTGAGAGTTATGCATTGATAATGAGATTATAATATGATTTTCTCTGGCCCTTTGAGTTGCCAATTTATAGCTCAGATGGTAGCAGTTGAGTCCCAAAAAGTTTTAGGTCATACCTCACTTAAACCATGGACTAAATTTCATTTCTCAATTAATCCAAAATGTATTCCGTTCCGTAAAAATGTTCTTTTTTTTTCTCATATCTTAAGGTGGACTATATAAGTTCATAATCAATGCTGTAATGGATTTTTCCTATCACAAGATGGTATTTTCTCTTTGCATGCTTAATGGTTAATATGGTGATTCAATCCTCTCAAAAGGACCAATAGTTGTTTAATCTTCTGATTCAATTGATATGTCTAGGCCTTGTGTTTGTAGTTAATAATTAAGAAACTTGATCTTGTGGAAAATACTTGCAAGCATTTTAAATAAATTTATATCATGAGTTACAAATCAACCAACAAATACAAACTGCACATGGCTAATTCACTCGTTAAGTCGACAGTATTATGTTGTTCCTCTCTGTCAATTTACTATCTTCATCTCTACTTCAATCTGGCAGTCTATTGTTGGTAATTGGATGGCTGACCTATAAATAAATTTGTGTCCATATTACAGTTTAATGGTGGAATATGATTGCTGACATCCAGTCCAATTGTTGAAATAAGTGTTGGCTAGGTTTAAAAATGTGTTGATTTCTAAAGTGTTCTATCCTTATGTTTTCAATATAAAGTTGAACATGTGCTTTACTGTTATTAACATCAACATTCCAATTCTCCAATGCAGAGCTGGCATATACTCTTAAAGTTACTGAAAAGAGTGATGTGTATAGTTTTGGCGTGGTGCTGCTAGAATTAGTTTCTGGTAGAAGACCTATTGAAGAAGAATATGGAGAAGGAAAAGATATTGTTTATTGGGTTTTAAATCATGTCAATGACC
The DNA here is from genome assembly GCA_907173295.1 of Fagus sylvatica. Classification (NCBI taxonomy): domain Eukaryota; kingdom Viridiplantae; phylum Streptophyta; class Magnoliopsida; order Fagales; family Fagaceae; genus Fagus; species Fagus sylvatica. The sequence continues at coordinate 21,837,777 of OU015764.1, forward strand.
GCGAAAGTGTCCTCAGGGTTCTTGATGATAAAGTGGTGACTGACTCTGTCCAAGATGGCATGCTTAAGGTCTTGAAGGTTGCTATTCTTTGCACTACCAAGCTTCCTTCTGTGCGTCCTTCTATGAGAGAGGTTGTCAAAATGCTAATTGATGCAGATCCTTGCACTTTCAGGTCTCCAGACAGCAATGCTGACAAAAATGGCAAGGTTTTCCTCTAGTCATTTTCCTTTAGCAATATAGACTATATAGTCAAACTTTCAAGGTTCAAACATGATGAAAATGTTGGTATTTCCATGCATGTTGACCAAATTTGGTAAACAAACTGTAGTTTTTATTATTATAATCAGAATCTAATGGTAATGATTAGATGAAATTATATTATATACCTAATATGAGAATGGTGTTGTAGAAAGTATATTGTTGAATCTGATATGGGAGCTTATTGCCCATTTTTTTTTTTGTAAATAATATATATTTTGGTTCAAGAACAACATTTGCTACCAATGGCACAAGCAAAACCGTTTAAACTTTGCCACAGCATTCCTCCATGCAAAAATAAAAAATAAAATTTATTATATCATATCAATAGAAGCATTTCTCCCATTTTTAGTATTTTATTTTTATTCAAGAATGTGTTGTCTTGTGACATTATATATATATATATATATATATATGAAGGATGATAAATAGGTTTACGCATGTTGCTTACATATCATATGGCACTAATTTTTCTACATTAATAATGAGAATTCAACTAGTTGACCGTCCTTTTAGGACTGAACGTTTTGATTTTTTCTGAGCCATTGGGGAGAATAGGTTAATGATTTAAGGTTGCTTCACGTTGCTGGAAAAGGCAAATTACTCCATCCCTAATCCGAATTGGGCACATTGTTTTGTACACACCTAATGGTCAATTTATCCCACAAGAGGGTACCTCAAAATTCTCACCTTAAGGTCCTATTTGTTTCTGTGTAAAACATTTCATGGAAAATGCTTTTTGGGCGTTTGTGACTGTTCAAAAACTTGGTCAAGTCGAAATCATTTTTTGTTTGACCAAGAAAAAAACTCTTGGAGCTGTAAGTCTTCTACATCCCTCAAAGAGCGTAAAACATTTTTCTCAAGAGAACATAATTCTCCAAAATAAAATAAATATCCTAATATTTCCAAAATAATCAAATTATCCTCAAAACCACCAAAATGCTATTGAAATTTTCAAAAAGTCCAAATACAATCGAAATCTCCAAAATGTGCTTTAAACCTTTGTAATGATTAAAGAATTCTGAAACCTTTAAAATGACAAAAACACCTCTTGAAAACTTTTAAAATGATCTAAGTACCTAGAAACATCCAAAATCTCCAAAATGACCAAATACCCTCAAATTCTCTCCAAAATGATTAAAATATCCTTGAACCTACAAAATGAACAAAAAAAATCTTGAAACCTCAAAAATTACAAAAATACCCTTAAACCTTCAATCTAGCTTAAATTACCTTAAAAGTTAAAACCACACACACACAAAACAAACCAAAAAAAAAAAAAAACCATCAAACCTATGAAATTACCTCTTGAAACTTCTAAAATGACCAAGATATACCTCAAAACTTTGAGAGCCGCCTCCAAACATTTAAAACTCACAAAAGCAATTTTTAAGTGAATTTTAGAGGTTTGCAAGTATTTGTAATTAGCTTTAGTTAGTTTTTGTTAATTGTTTTACTTTTTCTTTCTTTTTTTCCTTCTTGTTGTGCTCTTATTTTTATTCTGCTTATTAGTGTAATTTTCATTAATGTTATTTTAATTGTGCTCATTTTTTTCGGTTGATTTCAGTTGTTCTTTATTAATCTTTTAAAGAGGTGTATTAAACTTGTTATTTAATATCTATATAAAATGTATGAAATTATGTGATTTTTTTGTGCAAGTCAAACGTCAAAAAAAAAAAAATCCAAAGCATTTTCAAGAATATAATCGAACACCAAAAAATAAGCAGTTTTCCCTAAAAACGATATCAACTACAAACATTTTTCCGGCAAAAAAAAAAAAAAACATTTTACCTTGAAACAAATAAAGCTAAAACTGAGAACAATAGTTTAGAATTTATACATAAAATTTTGCCATTTTGCTGAAATGTCTTTTATTTTTAACATTTGTAATACTTTGGATAAAATCGATTGTGAATGTTTTCACATTATGTTCGAATTAAAAATAAAAATGCTTCAAAATGTCATTTCTGGAGTACCATACTCGTGAATTTCTATTACATTAATTTTGAAATTTAATGCACTGGGAATAAAAATCAACTTATGGTCCCAAAACAGGTTCATCAAATACTGAGGGCACAAGAGGCTGTCATCAATCTTTGGCCAAAACAATTCCACAAACAAATTTATTCCACAAGAGGCTGTCATTAAATTTGTGTCCAAAGTTCAATGGAGCATCATTTGCCAGGAAGAGAGTACCACATAACATGATAGACATTGGCAGATCAGGATCCTCTAGAGTTTCTAGGGTACTCTACCACATAGAGTTCTCTAAATCTTAACCTTTCTTTTTATAATAAATAGTTCAGATTATGTCACGTCATCTTTCCACTAATAAAATCCCTAAAATATTGGTTTTTACTTTTTATTATTTAACGTGTTAACACTTATCTATTAACATCAATATTTTAGGGATTTTGTTAGTAGAAAGATGACGTGGCATAATCTGAACCATTTATTATAAAAAGAAAGGTTAGGATTTAGAAAACTCTATGTGGTAGAGTACCCTAAGAACTCTAGAGGATCTTGGGATATTGGCATATTGGGTCAAGAGTTTCTTGGGAAACATTGGACTCTACTTAGTAATTTGAAGAAGGATTAGCTGATCTAATATAAATTAGATTATCAAAATTGCAGCTGTATCTTTGGTCTACTGACTTGTTGGGAAGCTTTAATAGGGAACCCTTATTAACGAATGCCCATGGAAATTGGATAAGAATCCTCTCCATTTGAAATAAAATGGAGAGTCTTCATTTCATGGTCTAGATTAAATATCACAGATCTAATAATGTTCAGACTGCCACGTCATTTAAAATTTTAAATGATAAGGCAGTCTATATATCGTTAGATTTGTGAAATAAAATCTTAACCATGAAATGGACAAATGGAGAAATTTCCAAATGGAGAGGATCCTTATCCATGGAAATTAATGTGTATGGATCCGCCAAATTTTCAGCCTCAAAACGTTTAACCTGTTTGGGGAAATGGTTCTGGAGATGCCTTTAAAAATTTCAAATTTTCAAGGCCAATCTTTTCTTTTCTTTTTTTGCAAAGACTCTAATTTTTTTTTTTATAATTTCAAAGACTCTAGTTTGGTTTTTATTATAAATGCAAATTCGATTTTTTAACTAAAGGAAACATGACCCCAAACTTTCTGATAAAAAATTAATACAGGCCATGGAAAATCCCTTTCTTTCCTTTGTCCATATATAATAAATGGAGTTTCTCCTACTCCCACCCGCTCATTTGGAATTTTGGATGGTCACGGGATGGAATTAAATACTTGTGTCGAAGACAAGACTTTCAATTGGTTTTGATCTTTTGATTATATAGCATGTCGAAAACAATGAACCAAATTCAACAGAAAAGTCAAAATTTTGAGAGAGAACCGACTAAATCACTCTTGATTGATTGGGTTGTTACAATATCTTTGAAATTGAGAGGATAGACAAAGTCTTTAAAATCGTTGGACTCAGTTTCATAAAGTAGCATTTTATCTAATGAGGTAATTATAGAAGGATTTTGTTAACCAGTGCCCTTAGGGCAATGGTTAAGGAGCATTAAATACTTGCACTTTATCGGAAATAACGAACTTCTAATATTATAATAATAAATAAAAAGACTAAAATACCCTTAAAAGTTGTTTTTGTATTATTTTAATATTAAATTTTTACTACTTCTCATAAAGTGGAAGCATTAAATACTTCCTTAAACAATGCCCTAAGGGCACTCGTTAACAGGACCCATTATAGAATACTCCAGGAGTATATTAAATGCGTACTCCCTCCTATCACATAAGTGGTGAGTTCCGTTAATTAAATATATAGTAGCACCTATTACTTATGTGAGAGGATGGTTAATATACTCCTGGAGTATTCTATAATTTTCCTATCTAATGAGCATGTGTTTATTAAAGTATTATTTCTTACTCTGAATAAACCATATAATTCGTTGCTCCTACGCTAACAATGACTATAAATTTATATTGCACTTCCAATTATACTGTAGAAGGATCTAACGGGGGACATGATATTCACTAGTCTGGCCATTTGCACTTACATAAATGGTCTTAGCGACTCTCCCTTGTATTTTGGTGTAATTAAGTGAGAAGACTCCGCATTTATCCAGGAAAAAAAAAAAAAAAAGGACTCAATTTTGTGATTGGTTATTAACTTATCATTCATAATGCAATTGCAGAGATTTTTTATTATATATATATAGGTATTGCAGAGAAGTTAACAAGCATAGAATGAGCATAGACAATTTCAATGTAATTTTGATCCCTTTTTTGAGTTGTTAATATTTCCTTGGGTAAAAATTAAAATGCTTAGGTATTTGTTCAAATGAGACATTATGGTACTAAACCTTAATTCAATTGTAATTTTGATCCCTTTTATGAATTGTTAATATCTCCTTGGGTAAAAATTAAAATGCTAAGGCATTTGCTCAAATGAAACATTATGGTACAAAACCTTAATTCAATAGTCAGCGTATTACGGCATGGGAAGTATGAAATGCGAGAAATGCTTTACTACGGGTGGGGGGTGATGCTCTTCACGGATTTGCCAATTCAATTCTGATTGCAGTGCAATTTGCTTATGACATAGTCATCGGACTGCGACGCTTGGAGATTGAGGTGGGGTGCAAAGAGCTTGTTGGTCTACTGCAGAAAAAGGGACCATGCATGGGACCTGCTGGGGTACTAGTAGCTGAAAGAAGTATCACATCAAGGGACTAAATAAAAATAATAGAATTTTAGGATCAAAATTAAAAACTGGTCATCCTTTATATTAGGGGTGGGCTCGGGTCGGGCGGTTCGGGTTTGGGGGTAGTTTTCTGTCCTACCCAACAGAGTCGGGTTTGCAAAGCTTAAACCCGTTGACCATCCGTTAAGGTGGTCGGATCGGGCGGGTCGGTTGACGGTTTTGGCGGGCGGGTATGATCGGGTTGGTCAGGTATATTTTTTCACCACAGCAACAGCAGAAAAATCAACACAGCAACAAAAAAAAAATCACCAACACAGCAACAGCAAAAAAATTAACACAGCAACAACAAAAAAATCACCAACACAGCAACAAAAAATCAACAAAAACCAACCAAAAAAAAAAAATCACCTGCTGGAACCACCAACAACCATAGATCCGGCGAGATCTCACAAGATCCGGTGAGGTCTCACCTACTCGTGAGTCATGACCACTATATGCGCTGCTGCCTAAGACTGAGGAAGGGAGAGAGAGAGAGCCGCTGAGAGTGAGGATTGAGGGAGGGAGAAAGAGAGCCGCTGAGAGTGAGGACTGAGGAGGGAGAGATCGGCAAAGCTTGAGATCGTGAGACGGAGCAGCGTGAAGGGGAGAGAAAGAGAGAGAGAGAGGCGGTGAGAACGACTTAGAAAGGTAAACTGAGGTTTTTTTTAATGGGTATTTAAATGGTTGGGCGGGTCGGGTGGATACCCGATCAAAATCATGAAATCCATGGCCTGCCCGAAACCCAAAAAAAAAAAAAAAAAATAGAATCCTTATCCGTCCGTAACTGTCTCGCGGGCGGGTGGTCGGTTCGGGCGGGTCGGGTTTCACGGGTCTGTGCCCACCCCTACTATTATCCAATATATATATTAAATTTAATTAAAAACTAGTCAAACTTATTGAGTGTAATTGAGTCTAATATTTATAATTAGTTAGGGAAATAGTAGTGACCATTTATGCAAGTGAACGATTTAATCTTGGCCAAGTCAAAAAGACACGGAATTTTGATTAACTTCTACTTTTAAATCAATTGATCATAATGCGTCTTAAGTGACAAATATACAGATACTCATACTCCCACTGGCGGCTCCACATAGAAGCCAGGGATCTTAAAAAAAAAAAAAATTATTTCCTTAAAAAATATATTTTTTTATAAAAATTTATATAGGTATTTAACTCACTGAACCTCCTTATATATTTTTTTGAACCCCCTAATTTGAGATTCCAATTTACACAACCTACTAAATCCCTAAAAAAAAAAAGTTAATTAACAATAACAATAACAAAAATTGCCCAAATAATTACAACTGATTATCAATGGTTCATTTCTTTAATCGACTCAATCAGATTTCCTTTAAAATAACCTAAATTTACTTATCTTATAGCATCCACATTGTCATAGCAAAAACCCAATTTTCAGCTAAAATATGCTTAATATACCTAAAAAAAAACTTATATTGGATTATTAATAGTCAATTTAGTTATTTATTATTTTTCTCGAACCAAGCTCTTTGCTCTCTATCCCTTTCCTTCTTTTCTTCAATTGCTCTCTCTATGAGTGAAAGTATCTTCCTGTACGACTTCACCCACGAAACAAACGCAGTTCCGACGAGACGTGAAAAGCATTGATCGAAGCAAAAATCTCTCAAAAAATCTCACAGTTTTTTCTCAATCTTTGAACTCTTAAATTTTATGAGAAAATTTCCAATTTTTTTTATGGGGTAGACATTGATCACTTTCTTTTTATAAGATAATTTTTTTTTTTTTTTTTTTAAATAAAAGGTAACGTGCTTCTTTTCTTAAGAGCATTCTTTAAGTTCATTTTATGAGAAAAATTTCCATATTTTTTGACCCATTGAAGTTCTACCCTTAGCATGTTCTTTTTTTTTTTTTTTTTTTTTTTTGTATTTGCATTTTTTTTTTTTAATGATGTTGATATATTTAGGTTTTTTAAAGAACCCCCTGAAAAAAATTTCTTGGGGCCGCCACTGCATGCTCCCCCTACACGAGTAAAGCAACTAGCATGTCATTGGACTTAATACATGCCAAAAACTAACATTACCTATTTCTTACACCGACACCTTAATTTAGGTACAACAAAGACTCCCATACATTTGATGAAAACACTATTGCCAACATCATCAATATACACAACCCACTTATTAGCAACAAAAAAAAAAAATACACAACCCACTCATAACCGAAAGGCCTACCAAGCATATCGATAGCAATGTTTCCTTCTTCTGGTATTGTCCAACCTCAATACGAAGTTTCAATGTCTTCTGCTTCTGGTCTGTTATCATTCACATAGTAAGAAAGAAAATTCGGGGATTCTGGTTTCACTTTGGTTGTAATGATTGTGATCTCAAAATTGGGAATTGTCTTGTTTGGGGATTACGAATGGTTTCAATTTGGGGTTATAGAGGCCCGTTTTTTGCCACACCAGCCCAAACCCAAAACATCAAACTTTGCCTTGAGGGCCCAAGGCAAACAAAACCCAGTAGTCTATGGTGACAGAAATAAAGGGACATGGCATTAGGCTATCACTTAAGCCCTAATACAAGCCAGCCAATTCAATTCAAACACACACCTACTGAGATGCCGTGGGACCTGCCAGAATAGTTCAAAATTAAGAGCCAAAATCATCACACGTGTGAAGCTCTTTTCTCTCCCTTTGGTGTGGCGCTCGAGGCATTCATGAAGTGCTTTTCCAATGCAAAAGCGCAGCTCTCCATGCTATCATGATTACACAAGGCAGCTGTTTTTTCCCATTAACCATCAGATACGATAGATATTTCACAAAAATGTCTGCTGCAACACAAGCTGTGATGGGAGAAGTGATGGAAAAGACAAAGCAAGAACAGATGAAGCCAAGAGAGCTGCCATGACCACCAAGGCTGCCACCACTCAAGAGCAGCAACCACCGTAGCCCAGCACTCCGGTGGTCCTTGTTCATCTTCAACATAGAACTCAGGAAGGTTGGTTTGGAGGTAGAGGGATTAATTTACTAAATTTCATTGGTCTGCCGTAACATGAAAGCATTACATCTGCTGGGGATACAATGCAACGGTAAGATTAAACTAAATTATACAAAATGTGTATGGGTCAACTCAATTACTCCAACTTTTCTTGTCAAGCATTTAATGCTCACCAACCCCAACACCAGAAAGGAGAGATTATCTGTTTGCTGCAGCCCAAATCAGGTCTGCAAGAGATAAAGATTATCTCCTTAACCCATATAAGATTTAGTCAAATCCTAACTCTTTTATCTCTCAGATAAACAATAAACATCTTGATTAAGAGGACAATGGGTGAGACCACAAGATATTAACACCATTATAAAGAGGGATTAGAAATAAGAAGTGGGGTTGGTTGATTTGATCCGGAGCTGGTCTGATCTTAGTAGCTAATTCATCAAGCTTAAGACCAAAATATAACCAATTCTCAGAACACTTTCTGAAGAATCATGGCAGACTGAAACACTTTCTGTCTGCCACAACCAAAAAACCTATCTTCAACCACTAAACACTTACACCACTTAATGATGTTGATTCATACACGTTTTCACAGTAATTAATCATCTTCCTACTCACTGAACCTCCTGAATTCTACTGTTTACTATAAATTTCCTACATGTTATCATCATTGTAAGTCCTGGTGAAAGTAAAGTTCATTGTGATTAGTTTTAATTTGTGACACTGACTCTGTCTGTCTACCGTGACCTCCTTTGTAAGTATTGTGGCCTCAGAAACTTCAGAGGGAGGCACCATCAGCCATCGGGTAGCCCAACAAGTCCAGTGTAGAGTTTTGGGCTCAACATCCCCTTCAAACAGATCCAGCCCACGTTCAGCCACTCACAAGGCGACACGTGGTAAGTAAGAAAATTTGTGCATCCATAGGGGTTTTAGTTGGGATATAAAAAAAAATGTCTAAATGCATTGTTAGTCTTTAAAGTTTACTCAATGAACGTTATTAGTTTCACTTTCGTTGATGGGGCTTCTTAAGTGTGGGGAGGATAACACCTGAAATGGAGCACCGGGGGAGGTGTTGTTACGGTAGCTCTGGTAGCAGAGCACCTTGTTGCGCTATTATCTAGTGTGCTATGGGTTAGGGTGGGTGTGGGTCTAATTTGGTAAAGAAATGAGATGGTTTCAAATGGGGATGGGTTTTATGAATTGGTTGGGCATGGCTGGATTGGGTATGCTTAGGTATCAATTTTTATTATAATTTATTAGAAAACATAATATTAAAAAGAAATGTCATATTGTCTCTCAATTAGGCAAACTAACTAACGGAATTGGATGGAATGCTCAATAGCGCTCATTTTTAAAACTTCAGGAACTAATAGCTCTCATTTCAAATTTCAAGAACCAATAACTGTCATTGAATAAACTTTACAGACCAATAATACATTTAAACCTAAAAAAGTTGGTCATGAAGTGATGTAGCAATTAACTCCCACAACCACCTCAGCTTTTTATAAATCATTTAACTGACACATCGACTTTAAGTGTACCATTTTAGTAATTTCTTGAGTTAATTACAATAAACTCCCTTACTGCAAGAAAAAAGCATGTTTACTTAAGCAAAACACCTTTGAAAAAAGCATGTTTACTTAAGCAAAACACCTTTGAAAAAAGTCAAATGTCATCGTTGTTAGTTTGCGGAAGCATTAATGACAAATAAGATTTTCTGTTTCATTCAAAAATCATTACACCACATAATCATGGAATTTAAGAATAATACACATACATTTTGTAGCAACCCAAGTAAGCCTCTTCTAGCAACCCAAGTGTGTTGCCTCCTAAGGTATCCATGTCTCTCTCTCTATTTCTTTTAGAGTTTTTCTAATGGCTGCAGTATATCACAATAATTCTAATGAACAACTACGAACATGATATTTCTTATTTATATGACCATATTAAAAACCCTAGAGAGAGATTTTAACGTGGAATCCTTAGGGATCTCTATCTTCAGCAGTAGGATAAGTCAATACCTTTTTGAAGATTATTGACTTACTTTGAAACTCTTTCAAAATAATTATTTAATTATCTTAATCATGTCAAGATAATATTTTGAACTTCTACAAATTACAATAATGTCCATTAACACATTGCAATTGACTCCTAAAGATTAGAGAATAACAAGTGAGGTCTCTTTACTTACAACTTTATATCTATATGTCCTTCTATCATACTATATTCCACATGAGCCACTAGAACTGGATTAATATCATTGTTATGTCCCTAGCTTATGTAACCCTTTAATTTCTTGAATTCATAAGTCCCTTGGACTCCAAAATAATTTTATTATTATTATTATATATGAAAAACACTTTGAAAAATGTCACCAGCCGGTTTTGTTTTAGATTCCAATATCATTATGAAAATCAACTGAATATACTATCTCATTTAGAGACTAGTGGATCCATTGTTAAGCATTAACATATTTTACTCATTATACATATAACCCAACGTGTCCGTATACAGCCTTTAAATGAGCATTACTGGTTGACATTGTCAAAGTTATGTGCATAATAAATAAATATACGTAAATCTCTCATGTTTGAGGACAATAGGAAAATTGTAATAGAACAACCTTTTAACCAACAATGATCACCCCATAAGGTATTCTTAATCAGATCCAATTCAGTATATGTACTTGTTACATTACACCTACTTGTCTACTTAAAGTCACTACCTCAATGATGGAGTAAATCATCCTATCATATAGAAGCACAAAAAGTGTAGGCTCTAGTGTTGATATTCTATTAACATCCACAGCCTAGAACAATTTTAAGTTTATGAAAAAATCATTACTCCCTGCATTTGGTTTCCTTAACCATTAGCATGATTTTTCTACAAATATGACATCACTTGCCACATTTAAATAATAAATATATCTTTAATAATTATCTATGTGAAAGAACAAATTTATTATAAAATAAAAGTCATAGAATTGGTTTTTGAGGGCATATAATTCTAATAGTCGCAAAAGTGTATTAACGAGGGCATATGGTCGTCAAAGGTCGTCGTAATTACTCTCCTTAGTAAAGGGTCTTTCACGACCATGCCTTTGCAAATAGTCATTTTACGAGGGCATTTCATTGTCGTTTATTGAACAAATCAACTCTCACAAATATGCTACCAAAATACGGAAAAGTTGACAACTTATCTTTAGTTAGGAGATGAGGTCGTCGTTAAAACACTATTTGTGAGGACATTTATGCTCTCGCAATTAGTTATTTGCATATTTCAAATTGACGACTTACTTTTAGAGAGGGGATGTTGTCTTCATTACAACACTATTTGTGAGGACATTTATGCTCTCGCAATTAGTTATTTTCAAATTTCAAATTGACGACTCACTTTTAGAGAGGGGATGTAGTCGTTATTAAAATATATTTTTGTGAGGGCCTTTATGCCCTAGCATTTAACAATTTGCAAATTTAAAATTAACTGCTAATAATGCTCTCGTAAAAACTTATTTGTGAGGGCTATTATGCCATTGCAAATGATTATTGTCGACGTATTAGAAACAATAATGAGCCATAACTCAAAATGTTTATGCGAGGGTGTAAACGATGTCTTTATTTTTTTAGATTACGAGGGCAGGATATCATCACTATGATCTTATTTACGACCAAAGTTTTATGTCATTGTTGATGCTATAAAGCTAAAGCAATTAGTTTTTTCAATATTTTAGTTTTTGTTTATTTTTACTTTCTTTGATATAATTTTTGTATACATTATTTGTATATACAACATTTTTCATATTATGACAGTGCAACAATTATTAAACATTGATTTATCAAAAGATAAAATGACATATAAGTTCAATATTTCAAATATATAGTATACAAAATAGTACAGAATCCTGAAATTAAACAAACATGATATAAAAATATACTTTTAAAATTAGACAACTAGAATCATGATAAAGACAATATTAATCTTCCTCCGAGTCATCTTCCAAGTTGTTTTCGATCTCCATGTTATTGTTAGAGTTGCACTGCCCAACTCTAACTCTGCAAGTATCATCTAAGTACTAAACATGAGATAAAATGAAAATTACTTTGAAAATAGCATAATGTAACAAATCATAATCTAATAAATAATGTATAGTTCTTACACAAAAATTTACAAACATCGACTATATGAACCAATAGATTAAACACACATGCTTTAGTCTCATATACATTCAAATTAATTTGCTGGCATTTTTATAACCACCCAACAATATCGTATTTAACAAATTAGACAACAATAAAAAAATAAAAAAAACCAGAGCAATGGTAACATCCCATACAACATAAATAATAGTATGTAAAAACAACCTAGTCACTCTCACCACCATTGGGAGGAACCCACATGACTACAACAACCACTTGCACCATTCATAGCATATTTGATCAAGATTTCGGGAAAAGTCAAAAACACGCTTCTATTTTTATAAACAACACTCCACCCCTTCTGGTTTTGATTTGTATAACAAAGAAACTCCATTAACATTTTTGTTCATTACAACTTGAGTCAAAATACATATTTTCAAATTAATTTCTCATACAAAATAACCTCAAAATAATACTTCTTAACCAGTGTAGTTGTATGATAAGAAAAATAAATAATAAAGTACATTACACTAACACCCCCAGAGTTTGTAGTGAAATTAGACTCAGCACACCCGATTTTTAAGAAAAACACTCCATCCCCAAATTGATCAATATAATTGATACTTCACTCCAAAATAATTGAAACTCTACTCCATTTTTGGGAATTAGTTTGAGAATTCTAAAGCGGGGTGTTATTTGTTGAAAATATGGTGTAACGAGTCTAGTTTCACCAAATATTGGTGGTATCAGTGTAATTTATCTTAAATAATAATAATAATAATCTCATAGGACTAAATATCATTTTTAGAAAATGAAGGGTTCTTTATATTTCCTTAAATTTCAAGAGAAGTCATTATAATTTACCCTAATTTGTTAGACACGTTATTTAATTATGTAAATGAAATGACAGCAATAACGAAAATTAAACAATCTTGTCAGGAAAAAAAATGAAACAAGAGAAATTACAAGGATCAAATGAAAACTCCTAATATATATGGCGGCAAAAAGTAATTTTTGGAAAAAAAAAAATCAGTCGTCTATTATGTTGGAGTGAGTGGGCCTAGTTTCGGACGTGTCCAGTTTTGAATGAACAATAGGAGTTTGGATTTGTAGTGTGTGTAGCTTTCAGGTCGAGTCTTACTACACGCTCATACTTCTCAAAATTGCAGAACCTTTCAAATGACTTGGTCTTTGGTCCTCCATTCCAAGCTCTCACAAACCGCGTTTTCCTTCTCTTTGGCCCTTTTGTGGAACCCCTAGCAGCCTTCAAATTGGCCAGAAACCTTGTGCTTATTATATCTTAAACTCATTCCCCTTTTCACATTCTTAATTCTCATCCCACCATGATATTATCAAAACCTACAAATTATTTCTATGGCTTTCCTCTTTTGTAACTCCAATCTCCTACTCTTTATCGTATCCTTATCCTTCTTTTCTTGTATTCCATTCGTTTCTTCACTATCCACTGTATCCATTTCGGAGACTAATTCTAATCAAACTCTAATCTGTGCTTTGATTCAGCCCCCTAACCAAAAAGCTTTTGTACTGAACTGTACAAGTTTTCCTCAAGGAATTGTAATTCCCGTGAATAACAATGCATCATTTTCTGGGATAGTCGCTGGAAAAGGGTTTGTTTGTGCTTTAAGTTCGCAATCACCCTCTCCCACTTCAATTATTGTTTGCTGGAGGTTCTCTACCAATGGTACTAATATGTCCTCTAAGCGGATCTATCACGGCCCAGCGATCAGAGAACTTGTTGCTGGGAATTCCCACATTTGTGGCCTTGTAAACGGGAAGCTTGAATGCTGGCAGGGGTTAAGATTTAATCCAAGCATGGATCATAAGTTTTCAAGTATTGCCGTGGGTGAGAATTTTGTATGTGGGGTATCAGAAGTTAGAAAGATTAGTTGCTTGGGTAATAGTACTAGTGTTGTTGGTAAGGAGCCTAATGGGACTTATTCTGTGGTCTCTGCTGGGTTCAGGCATGCTTGTGCACTCTCTTTGGACAATAGTTTGGTTTGCTGGGGAGATGAGGTGGGTGAGAAACCTCAAGGGAAGTTCATATCACTGGCTTTGGGCGAAAACCGTAGTTGCGCTCTACGGCTTAATGAAACAGTTGTCTGCTGGGGCAAAAAAAATTTCATGCTGCCGGAAAGTTTGCAAGGAACTTACTTCATTGCAATTGAAGCAAAGCGCAGTGTTTTTTGCGGAGTTGTGAAATCTAATTTTTCTTTGTACTGTTGGGGTAATGACATTTTTCAATCAAATTACATGGTGTTCAAGAAAGTCATTCCAGGGCCGTGTAGAAGTAAATGCTCATGCCGTCCATTGGCAGGGACTAACCTAATTTGTGGTGGTCAAGAATCTATCTGCGAGACTTGTAAGGGAGAAACTCCCCCTTTACCACCACCATCACCACCATCAGCGGTATTAGCTCCATCACCACAATCCCAAAGCAATGGTTGGGATAAGAGAATGGTGGCTTTCCTAGTTGTGGGATGCGTGGGATCCTCGGCTCTAGTACTAGTTTGTTGTTTCTTTTTGTACAGACATTGCAAGGGTAGAGGATGCCGCCGCGTTCATGACTCCGGCCGCTTGGATGAGACAGGAAACCCAGCTGAAATTGGTCCAAGCCAACGCCATCAACCAGCAGCACCGGTTCTAGAGAGACGATTGAGCCATTTGGTTAGCTTGGGAAATGGTGGAGGGCCCTTGGAAGAATTTCCTTTGCAAATGCTACTTGAAGCCACTGACAAATTTTCCGAAGATCACAAGATTGGAACAGGTAGCTTTGGATCCGTGTATCGTGCCACTTTGGATGATGGCCGAGATGTAGCTATCAAGCGTGCTGAAATATCAATGTCTTCACCATATGCAAACAGCAGGCGTGAGGAGGACAAGGATAATGCGTTCCTAAACGAGTTGGAAGCTTTGTCACGCCTCAATCACAAAAATCTAGTTCGCCTATTGGGATTTTGTGAAGATAGCAATGAGCGCGTATTGGTCTATGAGTACATGAAAAATGGTAACCTCTATGACCATCTTCATAGGTTCGAGACTTCGCCTTTAACCTCATGGCCCGAACGCATCAACGTGGCACTACATGCCGCTAGAGGCATTGAGTACCTCCACGTGTATGCGGTTCCACCAATCATACACCGCGACATCAAGTCGTCTAACATATTACTAGACGCCACCTGGACTGCCAAGGTGTCCGATTTCGGCCTATCTTTGATGGGCCCATTGGATGACGAGTCACACCTTTCACTTCTTGCAGCTGGTACAGTAGGTTACATGGACCCCGAGTACTATCGGCTTCAACAATTGACTACTAAAAGTGATGTGTACAGCTTTGGAGTAGTATTGCTAGAAATGTTGTCCGGATACAAGGCAATTCATAAAAATGAAAATGGTGTGCCAAGGAATGTGGTTGATTTTGTAGTGCCGTACATTGCCCAAGATGAAATTCACAGGGTTTTGGACCCAAAACTGCCCCCACCTACCCCATTTGAAATTGAGGCAGTGGCATATGTTGGGTACCTAGCAGTGGATTGTGTGAGTCTAGAAGGTCGAGATCGCCCTTCAATGACTGATATTGTAAATAGCCTAGAAAGAGCCTTGGCCGCGTGTCTAATACACCCACCACTGTCACGCTCCACGACCGGGTCATCCACATAGTCATTTTGCACACCTCACATGACTTAGTCCACTTTTGTAGAGCAAACCATTTTTTTTTCTTGATACATATTCAATTTTTCTCATTTGTTAATCGATTCGGGCTAAAGTGTATGATAATGTAACTACCACGAAAGGAGACTTGACACGTGCTATACAACTCCTATTATTTGATTATTTCTTCTTTTGTTTGATCAAGTCTTTTGTTTCTTTCAAATTTAGCTTTGAATTTCATTATTCAAAGATAAGGTCATATAGTTGAAATTGGAGAAACTATGGATGGACCAAATATGGTGGGAATCTTTCCAACGCCCCCCCAATCATTAAAAGGGTAGGACCTTAAGAAGTGTTTTTTAGGCCCATCAAAATATGATAAAAAATGGGTAAAACTTAAGTACAGTTCCTTAGATTAGGTACATTAGGTTCTCTAATTGAATTTAAACTAATTGTTGCATTAATCAATGATATACAAACAATGTTATTTTTTCCAAGAATATTTAAATTCAATGTATTTGAATTCAACTAAGAACCTAATATATTTGACCTAAAGAACTGTACCTAAGTTTTATCCAAAATGTTCTAAGAGTTCTTTTTCTTAGCTTTGAAGCGTATCTAAAAAAAAAGGTCCGTCTAGAGTTTTTCTTTTTAAGAGTTTTAGGTCACTACGTATGGAGTAAATGCAGGGTTAGACTTTAGTTTGCACACAAATACAAAGTTCTTTTTTTTTCTTCATTTTTTTTGGTCAAGATTTTGTTTTGAAAGGTTAGACTTTTAAATGTTTAATTATGCAGGTTCGAATTTCCACGGCATAGACTCATAGACATGTTTGCATAATTAGGCCATTAAGCCAATTATTACACTATAATCATAAGTATTCGTCTGCGTTAAACAGAGGTCAATTACTTAATTATTAAGGATCATTTTCATTTTCATTTTCCTTGTTAAAAAAAAAAATCAGGGATAATATTATTGAAAAGAAAGTTGCATAATACTGAAAACAATAGTAATTTTTTTTATGGGCTGATCCTCCCAAGAGCCTTTCCAATGGTAGTCAAGCGGGCCCTTTTTGATGATGTAATGTCTTGTGTCAGTGAAAATGGAAGACTCATTCAGCAAAACAGAGAAAAGTAAAAAACAACATGCGCTTTTTTTTTTTAATCAAAACAAAATAGCATTTAAAGACGCGTTGTTGCATTAAAGATTTTGTAGGGGAACAAAAAAAACAATCAATATATCCTACATCCTTTGCTGGCCCATATACAAAAGGAGCTCAGAGGACAAGCTGCTGCAGTTGTCTGTTGAGGTTCACAACTTGGTGGTACAAAATTGACTTCTTTTAAGGAAATAATTAAAAAAAAAAAGGCATTTGGATGCTAGAGATAAAAGCTGCCAAACTGAACCCATCGTGGAACAGCACAGCAGCAGTGCAGTACCGACAGAATTCTGGTGTTGATACTCTTGTAAACAAACCAGTATTTGTAAGTCAAATGGGATTATAAAATGAGATAAATTCATGAGTTGCAAATTTTGGTCTTTCGCCCAAAAAAATGTTGTATGATCCGTGAGATATCTTATACTTTCTAATTTCATTGACTCAAAAAGACTTACGGCCCGGGCTTATATGGACTTAGTTTTATCACCTACAAAGGGAACAAATTCCAATTGAAATGAAATCTTTAGAATAAATCTAGAGCTGTCAAATGGGTGGGTTTGGATGGCTTTGGGTGGATATTAAATGGATTAGGCCTTTAAAACCCAATAGCCCATTTAACAAAGTAGATATTACCCAAATCCAACCCAACCCAATTATCTAAACTAAAACCTAACTCATCCATTTACCTATTTATTTTATGCATATATATAATTTAAATGTCCTAAAACCTTTAAAATAACCAAAATACTCCTAAAACCTTAAAATTTACCAAAATACCATAAAGCCTATACTTCTTTTTTTTGCTTGGTTTGAGCTTTTGTTGATGCCCAATAAGCAACCCAATTAAACTCTACTTAATTGGGTCTAATTGAGCTAGCACCCATTTGCCCATTTATTAAATAAGTGGGTTTGGGGCAATTAATGAGTAGGTTTGAGTGGGCTAATAGGTTTGGGCTTTTTTTGCCACTCCTGATAAATCAATGTAATTTATGAGAACTCAATGAAAGGACATCAATTCAAATCCTTGATTTTCATTTAGAGATAAATCCATACCATGCAAAAATTCCATACTTTTGTATAGTATATCCTATCTTAATCCAATTTATTGGATTCATTATTGATTACTAAAGTAAGTAATTTTATTTGACAAAATTAAGAATTCTTAATGAAATTAAGAATGATTGTGCAGACCAAATTAAAACAAGTGTAATTATTACACCCCATGGATAAATATATCCACATGTGTTAGTGGAACTACTAGGAAGGTAATAAATGCTTATGTGAGCTTTAGGGTGCGTTTGTTAAAGCTGTGAAGGACCACGTTTTTTGGTCTTCCACGCTTTTTCAAAATGAAGCTTTCAGATCCAATGCCAAAAAGCACAATTTGAGACAAAAAAATAAATAAATAAATTTCATTCCGCATGTTTTACTTCTCACCAAACGCCAAAATAACAAATTGCAATTACAAACGGCATTTTTTGGTGTCCTAACGGATTGCCAAACGGGCACTTATTAGAAGGAAAAAAGCGCTCTTTTTTAGATACCCTAGTCAATCCAGTAAATGGGCCTAAGAACAGTCTTGAGGAAATCCCCGGCCCAAGGTATTTTTGGTTCCATCTGAAAATAAAATTTGTATTAAAGAAAATAAAATAAAAATTGACAGATAAGCCAAACAATCCCTTCCGGTGAAAATAGGTGCCTGGCGTCAACACTATAATGAAGAGAAACCTTGCTCGCCCTCTCCCTCTCCCTCTCCCTCTTGACTAGGGATGGCAATGGGGCGGAATGGGTCGGGTTTCGCCCCGCCCCGCCCCGTTTTAAAAACCCGTTTAAAAAATCCGTTTAAAGCCCCGCCCCGCCTGCTTTAACGGGTACCCATTTAACCCGATCCGACGGGTACCCGACCCGACTTTTTTTTCCTCCAGTTATATATTTTTCCACTTCTTTTTTTCTTTTTTTCTCCAGAACTTCCGATCCGACGGGTACCCCTTTCTCCCTCCCCACTGCTCTGCTTCGCTCACACAGACCAAAAGCCAAGCCACCATGGCCGTGCCTACTCGAGCTCGCCGTTCACCTTCGTCAACTCCGACGGTTGCTCCGCTCTCTTTTTTATTTTCTCACCGGCTCAACGCGATCTCTCTCTCTCTCTCCGATTTTAAACAACGGAGCTCAGCCGCCATGGCCGACCTCTCTTTCAACCTCAAGCTTTCCCCTCTTTTCAACCTCAAGCTCTCTTTCCCCTTTGATTTTCTCTAAAGAAAACTTCCATGGTCAAAACCCATATTTTGGGTTTCGGATTCCATGGTCAAAACCCATATTTTGGGTTTCGGATTTTGTGTGGTGTTGGCCGTTCGGGTCAGATTCGGGTTTTTCAACCCGTTTAAAACCCGATTAAAACCCGTTTCAGTTTTAAAAACCCGACCCGATACCTTATTATATAAACGGGGCGGGGCGGGGCGGGTTTTTTGTGGCGGGGCGGGTCGGGTACCCGCGGGTCGCGGGTTTATTGCCACCCCTACTCTTGACCATTGAACATTCTCCGACCATACTACTACCACAAAAAGGAATCAAAGCCACACATAACTATGTCGTTCCAAGCCAAATCTCTTAAAAGGAATTGGGGTTGTGACTTGTGAAGAGAGAGAGAGAGAGAGGAAAGCTCATGTGTGAAGAAGGAAGATAAGCAAAGCAAATAAAATGTATTAAACAATTGGTACAATTACTCGTCTCCATAGAAAGCCATTGTAACATTTTTTTTTTTTTTTTTAAGAAAGAAAAAATGACAATTTTCAGGTAACCAAATGTTTGGATCTTGTGTGAAACAACAAAATTTTGACTAAAAGAGTAATATGAAAGACTGGGCGGAAATGCTCTCAGCTTTATTTTTCTTTGCTAATTAATGCTCTTTATTTAGGTGACTTGCTTTGGCTAGAATGAGTTAACATTGCAGATTTTGTTACATCTCTGCATGCAATTCAAGTTGAAATTCAGTTGAATGAAGAGAAAACAAGAAAGTTCAAGATAATAGTTAGTGATGTGTTGGATAAGCTTAATTAGTAATGTGTCTTAACATTGTAATGGAAACTTGAGATCAAAGACTACAATGTTCTGTAGTCGAGCCTTTGGATCAATACAACTAGGGGAAAAATCACACCCCTTTTTTAAAAAAAAAAATGACAAGGAAACTCGTTAAGGCAGAACCCTTCAAACCCACCCTTGGATAATAAACTCTGGATACACGACCTCACCTGCCAAAATCGTATATCGGATAATTCAAGGGAAGTTTCTAGTGGAGATCAAACTTAGGATGTCTGAGTCTACAGCTCATCCCAAGCTTCCTACCACTAGGTTGCAACCTGACAGATTAGGAAAAAAAATCAAATTTATTAAGGCACTTTCCATGCAACCCAAAAAGCTACATTATATTATTACTATTTATTTCCTGTGGTGTACATTCCATTTTATAGAACCTAGGCCAAATGGGGCCTAACTATTCTGCTTCTAAGTCATTTATGCCGCCAAAGATCCTGAAGTAGACTTCCTTTGCTCAAGAAGTTTTGTCAGCACACCATCAATTTGGGCAAACACATCCTCCTTAGAAACGTTTCCTTCAATCTGGAATATAGCAAAAATGCCCTCCCAGTTGGATTCTATTGAATAAAAATCATATCTACTACATGACAAGCACAATGCCTACAGAATTTTTACTCATTCAAGTTAACACATACAAATAATGTCTGCACACGAAAAGAAAATCATAGTCCAATAATTTGATAATCCTCCCACACAAGAATTTTAAGAAAATAGACAATCCGAGGAAAATCACTTACTTTGTCTTGTAGGATACGCCAATCCAATAAGAAAATCTGAGGATCCAAGTAGTTGTTTTATTGCCTCTAGTTTGATCTATTGTCACAGAAAAATGACAATAGCCAAGACCTCTAATAAGTCGGATATTGTTGATTTTCCATGAGACCAATGCCAAAGGGCAATACGTAAATTCAACTGATACTGAATCCATACTATTAAGGTCAGCTACTGGTATTGAATCCATACTATTAAGGTCAGCTACGTAAAACCTACCTTACAGCCATTCGAGTCTATTTACCTTTCAAACTAATAGTGGTTATATAAGTGTATCTTCACAATTCAGAAAACAGATGCATCTGCATTTGTGCACTGTGCTTGGCAGAGAAGCACTTTCATTGTGGATTTATACTTCTAAAAAGAAAGAAAAATTAAAGTATTGAAATTAAGATGTCATTGTAAGATTGGGAAAACCCTGCCATAAGTTGGAAATCATTGATCTCCCATGTGAAGGGAAACAAGTAAATTCAACCAGTTTTTAAATGGGGGGCACTACCTAAAACCTACCCTTTTAGCATTCCACTCTATCCTCAAGAAATTTTAGCAGCAATGTGACCCCCCACATCCAACATTATTTTCATTCTTCCTCTTAAAGTCATTCTATTGCCTCTTGAAGGCATTTGAGATATGTAATTTTCTTTTGAACAACATAGGGATGTTTCTATTAATATGCTGTTACTTAAAAATTGCAGTGCCAAATATTTAGGGATGTTAGAGTAGCGAATTCATAGTTTGTTTGAGAGCTGAAAGGCCTATCAGAATGAAATTTACAACCTTGATTAAAGCAACAAACATTTGGGACTGAAGCAAACTACATTTTATAAACAAACATCTTATAGAGTAATGAGGAATCACGACAGCTCAGACCAATAGCTACTGTACCATAACGAAGCAAGACTTCATCAATATCAACGAATATCAGTTACCCTAATAAATGCAGTTATTAAAACAAAAATCAACATGCCTCATATCTCTTTTTATCAATTGGTTTTCAAATTTATCAGTCAAAAACATGTCCTCAGGACAATATTGATGTTGTGGACTGTTCCTAGCAACAACAATAACAACCTAATCACAAATACATGCATCCACAGACACGTGCACACACACATGCATGCACAAACAGTCACACATACAAACACAAAGAAGAAAGGAAAATGATATATAATAAGGTAATTTAGACCAAAGATGGTGAAGAAGTTAAAAGGTCATGCAAGATGAGTAGTAGTCAGCCATTTCTTTTGCTTAGCCCTTGTAATGTCCCATATGCATGTTCAGTCAAATACACACATACAAAAAATTGTGTATGAGAGAGAGAGAGAGTGGGGGTCATATCACATACCTTCACTGTTACGTCTTTATACATTGAAAGTACTGCCTCCACATTCTGATGATGAGTGCGCAACCGCAACTTTACCTAAATCAGGCCAAATGGGAATGGAAAAAAGAATGGTCATTACAATAATCATAGCTATGTGAAAATGCATGAGACAAGCACAAACCAAGAATGAGAATAGCTTCAAAAAACGAAAAGAAGGAAAGATAAACAATGAGAAAGAAGCATAGAACCACTGAATAACCCATAATTTCTTTGAAGTGGAAATACTAAATCTAGGTAGAATGGTTTAGAACATACCTTTTCTTCCGTATCATCAAATCGTTGGGTAAGCCTCGCAGCAATTTCTTCAGTTTCTGGGGGAGAATACTTCAGGTGGTATATCTTCCCAGTAACAGGATCTAACCTTCGTCCAACGACTCTCTCAACAAGGAGATCTTCAGGGAC
This sequence comes from Fagus sylvatica, assembly GCA_907173295.1. Taxonomy (NCBI): domain Eukaryota; kingdom Viridiplantae; phylum Streptophyta; class Magnoliopsida; order Fagales; family Fagaceae; genus Fagus; species Fagus sylvatica. The sequence goes on from OU015764.1 coordinate 21,860,363, forward strand.
CTGCAAATACAGGTAGGCATGTTTAATTAGCATTGTGGAAAGCCCACTCTGAAATTCCATATTGACCAAATATCAATTTGAAAACAGGGTAAAAATTTCCCAAGCATTTAAGCTCACGCTTCACATCAGCATATCATACTATCAAAATGAATCTCCAAAGCTAATAAAAAAAAATATGAAAATCAAACAATTTAGCTAAGAGCCAGCATCAAGGTCATCTTTCTCCTCTTCCTAATTGGTCAGTTATAGCATACCAACAGCAAGAAAAACAAATCCTTACTTCTAGGAGAATGAAAAGATCTGGCTCAAACCCAAATCCCTTAAGAGCAGTTGCTTGTGATAAGCTCCTTGGGTATCCATCCAAAAGCCAACCATTTTCTAGAGAATCTTGCTGCAATAGACGCTCCTTAACCATCTAGAGGATCAAAATTAAAAATTAAAAATAAAAAAATAAAAATAAAAATAAAAAATCACCAACAAGAGCATGATCATATTTCAAACTGAAATAAACTGTCCCTACCATGACAACAATTTCGTTAGGGACTAATTGTCCTTTCTCCATGGATTCCTTCGCTCGCCTTCCATTCTCACTACCAGCTGCAACTTCTGCCCTGAGTAAATCTCCAGCAGCAATGTGCACCAAACCATACTGCATATAGGAGGATGACTTGATTCAATCTGCTTTTCTTCATGGGCAATTCCGAAATGAGAAATTCATAAAGTAAACCAATACTTAACATAGAAAATGATATAACATGATTAATATAAAAATATTTTTGCGTAAATTACATTGACACCCACGAGATATAGCCAAGGGTAAAATACAGAAACTACCCTTAAGGTTTGAGCTAATGACAGAAACTATCAAGACTTTTCAAAAATAGCCAATTTGCCTCCTAAGTACAAACATCACTTACCATTGTTTGTCTACTTTTCCCCAAAATTGCTTGCACAGAGCAAACTAGATACTTTCGGAAAGTCTTGTTAGTTTCTGTCATTAGTTTCAAACCTTAGGGGCAGTTTCGAAAAGTCTTGTTATACCGATTTTTAAGAAATGACACTTCATCCCCAAAATGACTAAAATAATTGACTCTTAACCCCTCCCCCACTTACAATGTATAAAATAAAAAATAATAAAAAAATAAAACTAACATTGTTAACTCTCCATAATTATACCTAACAAAGTAATCAACATCAACCTTAGTTATCGTTTACAGGAAACCTTAAGCTTTCTAAAACTTAATGAAATTAATGGCATTAAAAAAGAGCGTACTTTTTGAGTGATAAGCTCACATTGGGTTCCTTTACCAGAAGCTGGAGCCCCAGATATCATTATTTTCAGAGGCTCTGGTTTCTTAGCAGATGCCAATACCTGCTCATAGTCATTCAAAATTAATATATCAGTAAAGGAATTTGTTTCACATTTTAGTGCAGTAATTATTAGATCTTGAAGAGAGGAATTAAAGACAAAATCATATGCACCAAACAAACAAACAAACAAACAGAATTGAAAGGGCGTACCGTGAAATGAGAAGCGTTTGGCGACGGGGTTTTGGTAAGACGAGAGCGGGTTAGGGTTAAGGTTGTATCGTAACGGAGGGAGAGTGTGGAATTGGAATTGTTGGGGAGGAATGAGAATTGTGAAATGAGAGACTTAGAGTAGTTGGAACCATAAGAAGAAGAAGAAGAAGAAGAGGAAGGTTGAGGCTTTGGCTGTGTCAGTGTCATCGCCGAGAAGTTTACACTGCACGCCATTTTGTGTGTTTTCTCGCTCTTCTCCGCGTATCAAGTTTTTATATAATTGATCCTAATTGCCTAACCTAGGAATAGGATTAGAGATTTTAATTTGGATGGGTATTTTCCTGGAACGCAGTTTGCAAGCAACCGACAATTCTCGGCACGACCACTGTACTGAGTTGGAAATACACTATCATCTACATTTATATAATTGTCACCTCAACTTCATCTCACCCAAAACGTAAATAAATCAAACTTAACTATGTTTGAAAAGATTGGTTTAGATCCTCCCAAACCATCCATCCAATTTTTTTTAAGTGATTATTCAGTAGTACACCACTATAAATAAATGCTTAATCCCCCTCTCACATAAATAGTAGATCCCACCACATGAATAGTGAGTCTCACTAATTAAAATCATAGTAAGACCCATCACTATGTGAGAAATGGAGACTATGCATTTATTTGTAATCCGAAACTATTGAATAATTTTCCTCCATTTTTACAGCATAGTTGTATTTCATCCGATATTAATGTTTTGTTATGAATTTTTGCTAGCTTTAGTTGCTTTTTTTTTTTTTTTAAATATGGGTGTCCAAAATTCTCCAAATATTCCTTCGAGTGTATATAGTTCACACATCTCATATACATCATCTATTACATTGAGAAATCCCTTGGAGACTAGAAGATTTGAATCCATGACCATATTAATCTTTTGACCTTAAGGCTAACCTCTTGAAATTGGTAGCTTAGTTGCTTATTGTTAGAAGTGAGGTAGAAAATGGTTTTAACACAAATAAGCAAATAAGTTACCAAAAATGTATTTCACATAGCTTTTATTGGAACTTAATTAACTTTTTTTTTATATACAACTTTTTAAAACCTCATTTTTTTGTAAGGAATAAATATTATCTATCACACTTTTTTTGTTCCACTTTATACTCCACCAACTGCAATATATCACATGTCAAATTATGTTTGATTTATCCAATTCAAGCAAATAAGATATTCAACACAAACTAGAGAGGGCAAAAATACATTTTTCTACTTTATATTTTTTAGGTGCTTTCATTTTGGTTCTGCAATTTTGTTTTGTTTCATTTTAATCCTTGAGTTTTCTCAAACGTTATAATTTCATCCATGTCGTCATCTACTCACAGATCTGAGTAACAGATTGATGATCTGTCATTAAATTAAAATAAAATACTATTTAAATAAGAGAGAATGTTGGGTTGGGCTATAGCCAACTATGCATTTTTTCTTTTAGCGGTTGCCCTATGGGGGGTTGGTCAAGCCCAGAGTCCTGCTAGCTTTACCTCTAGGCCCAAACCACAAGTAGTAAGTAAGGAGTTCTTCATTGTCGGTTAACATTTTTACTGCTCGAGCCAATTGTTACACTGTTGGCTGATAATAGTTCGTGATTTGATGATTCATTTACCTATTCCTTCTTTTTTACATTGAATGAAGTTATTTAAGTTCATTTGCAAACTATGTTATGTTTTTCCTTGACTATCGGGTTACACTTTTGTCCCTCTTTCTTTTAGGATTTGTTAGCGGCTCAAGTTGGGCATTATCATTTATCACTCATCTCTAGCTACTTGGTAAAACTGTAAAAGTTTATGATACTAAAGAACCTATTTCCCAAATCTAAGCAATCAAAGAGATTTCTTTTAAATTCCATATCTAGGAGACCAGATATTTGCAATCATATTATGACGGTAAATTACCACAAAATATAAGACAGAAAGAAAAAAATTATTATCATAAATAGTTCAAAAATCAGTAACACAAAAATTGAAAGTACAGACCTAAATCCTAGGGACTGTTTTTGCAATTTAACCTTCAATTTAGCTAGGTGCGTTTGCGAAGATCTTGAAGGAGTATAGATCAAGCTTCGAAGAAGTACATCATATAGGTTATGCTTCAAGACAAGTACAGGCTTTCTCCAATTGTATTATTTTTAAATCATAAAGTTATTATCAAAATTTTAAAGAGACTTATTACACTTGATAGAATTGGATTGCGTACATGAAGTTCTTGACATATTACTATTTACTCGTGTTGAGCAGTTAGGGTAATTAGTCTTTTAATTTTTTTAGCTTATGTTAATCAAAAAGTCTCAATGTTAGTCAATGAGTATCATTCGATCAAGATGGAGAAAGTAAAACAAGAATACGAAGATTGTGCTTTGTGTGCACTAAAATGTCTGAACCATTGAATAGATCCATTTCAAATAGAGGGGATTTTTTTTCTATTTTCTACTCCTGGAAAAAATGTCTAAAATTCATTGGATATTTATCACTCCGGGTATGCACATAAATAGCAGAAAAAAATAAGAGATGTTCTAGCCACTGGAGAGAGAATAACAAGGAGGCGATCCCATGTTTAAATATATGTTAGCATTGTGTGCACTAAAATTGAAGGAACAGGTATGTTAATTTACCAAAAAGGGTCCTACAAAATTGAATAGGAAGTACACCAACTGTGTTCGATCTATTGAGAAACGGAAATTTCTTTCTTTCAGGCAGATTTCAATTTTGCAGATGTTGAGGCGAGGTGGGAAAGGGTCCTGTGTCCCACAAACATCAAGAAAGCTCCCAAGAAGCAAAGAGTCTTCAATGTGATAAATAGATCCAACTGTACATGAAATAAGCAAGTAAACACACAGGCATGTAAAAATTAATAAATGGAAGAACAACATATCAGAACCTATTCATCTGTCTGAGAATGCATTGAAAAGTCAATAATCACGATTTGAGGGTAAGATTATAATTTCCAATGATTCAAGAGTATCCTCACATTAAACTCTGGCAAACAAATCATTCAGCAGAAGAAATAAAGACTTGCTGACTGGAAGTTGAAGTCCAGAAGAGAGCAGATGAAAGCACAAAGTAAGACATACCTTCAACCAGAAAAGCACGTAGAGCAAAAGAACAGCTGCAATGCCAAGATGGAAAAGGATGGCAAATGTGGCAGGTACTGCTGAAGTAGGGAAGTTTTTCAGGTTCACCCCAATGCGTAATAGCTGTTGCAGATATCAAAGCAGGTTAACATACATAACTCAACGTCCAAGTTAGGAACTCCAATATAGGTGAACGTCCCCAGAAACAAACAAACAAACAAAAGAACAATATTACTAACATTGGGCCAATGAACACTAGTGACTAACAATCCCTATAGTTAATCTTCATTCCCTTTGCAGTTTACATGAATAAGAACGTCTGTACTTCATATCCAACATAAAATACTCTCTCCCCTAATAAAACATGAGGTGGTCACACAACCTATCACTCTCAAGAGAGTTGGCAAGCTCCTTAAATGCCATTAAACTGTCGGTCATTGCCCGCAAAATCTCAACTAGGTAATAACAAAACCAGTCAAGACTAATTTAGGACAATGCTAGGGTGCTCAAAGCAAATTGCCAAGTTTTTATTTGTGTGAAACCTTTGATGTCTAAGGCAACAAGAACTTAACAGTCAACTTGGGCTGGCCAGTAATTGAAACCTTTCCATAAATGGTATCTGAGATTAATTGGTCCAATATGACTTAACAAGCTGTCAAACTAACTTGAATTGGCCTAGAGTTTTGAGCACATGATTTCTAATGAAAATAATTTATTGAGAATTCTTAATCAAAAACTCACCCCAATCAAAAATCCAACTAATGGCAAAAGGGTAAGACCCAGAAAAGCTAAAGAGAGCTCCTTAGGTGGACGCTTTTCTGGAGATCTGAAGATGTGGGATATCTCTGCTTTGGGCTCATATCTTGAGTAAGGATCAACAGACTGTGGAGGAGGGCGGGGTGCCTTCTCAGGCGCTTCAGGTAGATCTAGTTCGACATGGCCAACAGCCCGCAAAAAGGAGTTCTCCTGGAACACAATAAATATGCTTGGGCTGTCAGAAAGATACAGATAGACAAACTTTGAGACGAAAAGCAATGCTTACCATGACAGCATCACCAACAGTGAGCTGAATGTCATATCTGCCAGAGAGATAGAAGAACTTCTCAACCAGTCCAAGAAAATCCTACAAGAAAAATTGCCGAAGATGAGTAAAATAAGGAAGCCTAATTTTCACAAACAATGGGTTATAGAATAATTGGTTCATTGATTAATAAGCTAGCAAACTGATGCCGGCAGATATCTACATGCAATCAGAAACCAGTGCTACACCTTAACAAATGCTTTAGTCCAACAACAACAAAAAAACCTTGATAAACTTCTGTAAACAGTGTAATGTAAAATTGGGCTAAAATAGATTCTTGACCATATCACAAATTTTCATGGTGAATAGGGCACATGCTTTCCAGTTTCCCAGAACATAAAGGAGCCACTATACGCATCCTTCAGATCAAATAATTATGTCATGTTGTTCATGATAAATACATCTTTACTGTCAGTTTTCCTTTCTAAGCATAGAAATATGTTGTAAACACATCAAGTACACTCCACATTTCAAAGTTTGGGTGTACTATAGTATCAGCATTATGTGTGACTTGGTGTGTTTGTGTGTGTGCATATCTACATTATCTGACAGATTTAATCAGAGCATCTCTAAAACATTGATTTTCCACAGGGTGACTGATTGCCTAGACATAAATGTTTTGTTGCCAGCGACGATAAAATATTCAAGTTTTATATCAATATTTTTATAAGTACTGATACTTTCGGAGCTACCTCATGAACACCGGACTAGTTTATGTAAAATATAAAGCCTAGCAATGTAAGTGAGCATGCAAAGCACATGAAAGGATAACAGCAACATATTTTTGTGTGTCAGACAACATCTTGCAAAACCTGTGCTGTAGTTCATAACAACTTGAGGACAGAAGTTTAACACCTCATACCCATGCCAGATATCAGCATCCATCACTGAGTGTGTCTTTGTGTATGTGTGTGTGTGTGTGTGTGTGTGTGTGTGTTTGCGCAAGCATGAGTGAGAGAAAGAGAGAGAGAGAGAGCAGGTTCATTAAATAAATTATTAAAATTAAACAGTTAATCCAAGAAACTTAACTAGAACTATCTCAAACTGTTTGCCAGAGTTCCCCACCACAAAGATGTGTTCAACCTTGGTCTCATGTCTCAACTTGAGAAATGCCTGCAGGCAAACAAACTCCTTAACGAACTGAATATGGGAAAAATTTATTCAAGAAGCAGACAGAAAGAACAGCAAACCTGATGTGGCTTAAAAATATTCCCATGAGGAGTGGCCAATCGAAACGATAGTCTCAGCTTTTGGAGGTGGTTTGCTGATAATGATACAGCATTTTCTCCAGCCAGATCTAGTCTGAACAGATCCAGGGTATAAAAGATACACCAAATTAAAGTGATACTCATGAAGCAAAGTTCAGAATAGTAGAGTGATAAGGCATAATATAGTGAAGTAAAACCACCATCAGGCATGTATGGACGAATCTCATGATGACAAGAATCCAACAAACAGGTGAGTAATCAGCAAAAATCTCCTATATAATATAGCAGAAAACAGTAGAAAATCGTTGGATGATGTAACATACTTCTTCTGGGTTTCTACGCTGCCAAGATCACTATCAAGTACTGCAATTTCTGCATTGTCAATTTTGATCAACCCTGTAACAAATACTGGTACTTGAGTTTGTCCTCCAGTCGCATACACATTTTTATCCTCAGAATCATGAAGCACAATCTACAAAAATATTCAGTTCAACATGTAGTGAATTGCAACTGCATGTAGTTTAAGTTTTCAAAAACTCAGAACCCAAAATATTAAAAAAAAAAAAAATACAAAGAGGTTACCTCAAAAATAAACTTGTAATTTCCAACATCGACACTCTTTGGCAAAACATCCAAGGAATGTACTGCAGTTTCTGGGTCAAACTTAAGTTCCTATGCCATCATTACACAAATGACAAAGAGCATTCAACCAAGTTAGACACATTAGACAATCAAAGTCAGGGGAAATCTAAAAGACTAAAACAAGCAAAATGTAGGTAAAAGCATAAATTTTACACAACAAAAAGCCAAAAAGAAAAACAAGTCATTGCTTACCAGGCTCTCAATTACAGAAGAATCCTTTGAACCAGAAATGAATGCTTGCACAAGCTTCACCGTTAGAGGAGGTGCACTTGATCCAAGTACAGTATTCACTTTAACCTAATCAAATTTTATAAAGCACAAATGACAGTGTTAACTGTTAAGTAATGAAAATCAAGTCCTTTGCACTTATAGAGTACCATCAATGTGCTTGTAATTTTCAAACCAGTGTATGAAGAAAATGTGAGAAAATATTGAGAGCATAAAACAATTTTACCCAATGTATAATCCATAATATTAACCTACCAGGACAAAGAAGGGGAATAGTAATTGTTTGAGATTAACAATACCAGTCCATTAAAATGGGGAGAAAAGAACAGCTTATAACCTCCATCAACAGTGACCAAGTGTAACAGCAAAAAGGCTTATGTTTCTTTTCAATTCTTTTTTGGGGGTGTTGGGTTCTTTCTCTCCGGGGGGGAGAGAGAGGAGGGGCTCTCTCAAGATGTTCAAGTATCAGAGTTCAGTTCTTATAGGGTACAATCATTGTGCTTGTCATTTTCAAACCAGTGTATGAAGCGAATTGTAGAATATTGGGAGCATAATACAATTTTACCCAATGCATATATCCAAACTCTTCACTTACCAGGACAAAGAAGGGAAATAGTAATTGTATATGAATTTAATAATACTAAAACTCCATAATTTATCAAGAATGAGGCGCGAAGTAAAATTGCTGATAACCAAATATACAGATTGAAAAAAGCTAATCATTTACTAAAATCTATAAGCAATTTTGAGTGACACACCTTGAGTTGGTCTTTCTTGGTCAATGAAAGCACTGTAGCTGGCAGGGATAAAATCAGTGGGACAGACACCCTGTACCAGCAAAATAAAATTAGATTGGAAGAGAAAAAGTAACCACTTGGTAACTTCATGTTCCAAATGAAAAATTTAGTAACCATTATGTAAAGCTCCATCACATATTCAAAACTATCTTGTATAGCTCCATTAAAAAAAAGAAAAAAAAAAAAAAAAAGAAGCAATTCATATCCAAATTTTTGCAATTCCCAACCAACAAACAATGAAGGAAAATATAAACTAAAGAATAACACAAGAAAGATTAACAAGAAGTATATGATGCTTGTGTACTAGGTAAACAGCTACAGATGAAAACCTCACATAGAAACAAGTGTAGTATCATCTTGTAAACATGAAACATAAAAAGAGCAAGAAATAGAATACTATCAAGAAAACACTTGCCTATTGCTTTCCAAGTGAGCTAACGAATCTATTTGGTTGAAGAAGTCTTTGGAATTGCCAGGAATTCCAATGCCAAGGAAGAATTTTGCCAAACCCAATATTTTGTCACCAGGAACCTGCAAACCCAAAAGTGAAGCATCAGGAGACATTCTAACAAAATTTTAGAACAAGACAGCCTTCAAAACAAGTATGCTCTCACTGACATTTATACTTCCAGAAGTCACAGGTGCAAAAGCTGTAAACCCACGGACAACTGAGGAGGTAGTTGAAAGAGGACCTTGATGCTCATGTGCATCAACAAGTTTCTCATCAAAGTAAAAGGATCCATCATCTACAGACAGACAATACAGTTAATGAGGTAGCTATGAGACTGAATATAGACAAAGATGGATTAATAAATCCAAAAAGGACATATCAAAAGGACATAGATCTTCAAATTGATAATTAATTGTTTGTCAAATGCATAAAATGCAATTCTATCCATACTATTAACCATATGCAATATGTGGAAGGTTTACATACAACTGTCCAGATCAAGAATTCCACCACATGATACTAATAAAGCTCACACTTAAAAGGTGCAACCTACAATCTTTAGGCTAATTTTTATATGGAAGAGTTGATAGTTGTGCATGCTTTTAAGATAAACCACGAGGGGTTGGTCTAGTGCCTCCCAGGCCTTATGTGATCCATGAGATCCTAGGTTCAAGTCTCCTAGCCAGCAATTTGGGGCCACCCCCAAGGTATTCCCCCTTATAATGACCAAGTATGTGTGGGACGGAGGACTACATACACTTTTGGGAATAGTCAAGTGCTCGAAGAGCCCTAGACACTCACGTTAGCCAAAAAAATAGAAAGCTTTTAGGATAAATATCCATAAGTACCTCTGAGAACCATATTCACAATAAAAATTATGCTCAATTTCAAGTTACCCCCTAAGCAAGACCTCCTTTCTGTTGGGAACTGAAGATGCACAGATCCCAACTGTCTCTTCTCCCCACCAATTAAAAAAAAAAAAAGTCCATTCCTCTCCCGCGTTCTAGTTTAAATTTAGCAAGAAAACAAAAGCTTCAAGCATAATTTCGATATACCCCTAATACAAATAAAATGGTATTGCTAAAGAATAGTTCATATTACCATCCTACAGCCACCCTCCATGTGGATAAGGTATCCTATAGTCTTAACATTTGCAGCCTAAGGCACATTATACACTGAAGCTTTCAGAATTTATGTATTCTTAGCCCACATTTTTTAAATAAGTAGTGAGCAAATTGATTGAAAAAAGGGGGGACCTTATGTACACAGGGTGTATGTATTCTTGGTCCACCTGTGAATGCGAATTACATATCACTGTGAATCACCACCCAATGCCACATCTTGCTCCAATGGACCCAACCAAGGGAGTTCCAATTCCAAATTCCAAAAATCATCTATGGCTACCATTACATCGAGAGGTGAGGGCAATGAACTGGTGCAAGAGGTTCAGAAACATGCAATGCCAATGGATGCAAGTGAGCTCACCTATGATATTACACTTCTCAAAGTTATGAGAATGACCATTGAGGGTAAGTAAGGATGCACCGATACGTGCCCAGTATCGGGTATGATACGGGTACAAGGATACAACATTTAATTAAAAACTTAGGTACGATACGTGGGCATACGTCAGTTAATTAATTAATTAATATTTATTTTTAGGTATATTTTAAAGATTTTTTGACATAATTTATGTTTATTTTAGGTTACAAAATTAAGTGACAACAATTAAAAAACTTCAAAACATATCTAAAATTAATTTAAAGGAATAATAAATAGCAAACACGTACAATGACACCCATAAAATGTTGTCACAAGTACACACCAAGAGTTAAGGTAAAGTAAAAAAAAAATATCAATTGAAACACAAAACCAAGTTCACGTAAAGAGGCACCCATTTGTCAATATTAATAAAAAATTCATTAATTGAAAGTTGAACATTGTAACCAAGTTCACGTGTGGGGATGTTAAAAGTAAAACTGCGGACAAGACAAACACTCAATAGACATTAAAATGATAAAATAAAAGAAAATTTAAAATAATTGAATTAAAAGAGGAAGATGAGTGGCTGACAAAAGTCAATCCTAGGTTAGATAATCAGATTTTTTTTTTCTGTTTTTACCCTCTCCTGTACCCGAACCATACCCCAAACCGTATCCGTGGAGTACCTGTACCTGATCCATACCCATGCGTACCAGCATCTAAAATTTCCATTTTTACCCTCCAATACAGTACGCATACCCATATCGGGTACGTACACCCACTTTGCCCAAATTGCCGTACTGGTGCATCCTAGGCAGTTAGTCACAAACACGATCCCTAATTACAACCCAAATTACCCAAAATCGACTTTTTTAGTTGAAAATTTTCCAGGCTAGTGGTACATCAGCCATCATAAAATTAAAAATAATAGATCAAAACATCACAACGGACTAGCAAGGTGTAGAACTATAATGATCAGAGATCACATAATAGTAGGATAGATATGTAGGACTTGGTACAAAAAGATCTTCCACAACTTATAGCCAAGAATAATATTTGTAAGTTCTAGCAGAAAAGCAAGTGATGATGGACAAGGAATAGAAAAGTGCACAAGTATTTGAAAAGTAGAAGTATAGAATTATCTAAATACAAAGAAACTCTTAAGGAGAATAAGTCAGAGCTACACGTACCATATTTCTCAATACTGTCAAAGAGCTTCACTATATCATTCTTTAATGTAACAATCTGCTAATGATAACCATATGTAAGATAAGGAATATGGAAGTATACACAAGGTAGATGACACATCCACATTACAAGCAACAAACACTAGCAAAGACAAATCTAGATAAAGCATGATTTAATACAAAAAATTACACATATAACCATATATATATGTGTGTGTGTGTGTAATATATGCATGCATGTATATATAATATACGCACATTTGTATTATATGCAAGTGCACCAGGATACCAACAAAAAAATGGATGTAGATATCATGAAATTGCTTTATTGTAATAAAACCATTTATTTATTTGAAAAAAAATATAAATAAATAAAAAAGCATGAACAAAACGGATGTAGAATTTTAGATATCAAGGAAAATCAGAATTCAATGTATGACCGGCTTTCCAGCTTTGGTCGCTGTACTGAGTCATCCAATTCAGCTTGGATGAGGTATAGGGCATGGATGGGTAATGAGGGGGGCCGAATGAAAGAATCACCCCCACAGGCAGTGGTAGTACCATCACTCACTCAATTCACCCACAACAGCTATGAGATTCTTCTCAACATCAACATTATACAAAATATAGAAAGAAAGAAAGAAAAAAAAAAAAAAATTAAATCTAAAAAGAGGTGTTGTTTAGAATTTTCAAATTTGAGACCATAAGCACTGAAAAATTAAAATCACACGCACATTAATTGTTAAGAACATGATGCAAACTAACAAAATAGGGAAAATTGACAAGTGCACCAAATTAGTTAAAGCAAATACTTTTTTTTTATTGGTAGTTGGAACTAATACTTTCAAATAGGTAAGTAATACTTTCTAATAATCACTGAAAAATGATAACTTCAAACTACACTACCATTCTGTTAAGAAAACATGAGAAGGATAACCATGTAACTACCTGGGCACCAGGCAAATAATCAAATGCCAATATTATGAATTTTAATGAAACGACATCTTTAAATTTCATGGACATGAGACATCTCCGTACACTTAATGATGTTGACTTTAAAAGCAACACCTTGATGCAGCACAAAATACTCTTAAAAAAGGATTTTCCAGAAAAACAAATAGAAAATAATAATCCTAGGAATCAACACTTAGGGTTACTTGGAGTCAGCACCAAGCAGGATAAAAACCTAAGAATCATCACTTAGTGTTGCCCGGAATCAGCACCAAGGCATTGGAAAATTTTCAAGATTCATTAATAACTTTTTGTTTTATAAATAACAAAAACTTTATTGATAAGATTCATCAATAACTTGTCCCCATAAGAGTACTATGACTATATCCTAAACTTAATTGAAGTGGACCAAAGCCCAATTATTTAATTAAAAAAATAACCATGACTCTAGGAAATTAAATAAAATACTAATAACCTAAATAGCTAAAAAATACCAAAAACAAAATTCAGTGGACCAATAGTAAAATACAATTGACTTTTAAAGTTAAATAAAACTGATTAAAATATAATTGTCTTCACTCCCTAAATCACAACTCTAACTCTTGGAGGTAAGTAAACAAAAAATGATTTGATAACTTAAATAGTAAAAGAATAGATTGTTGTTTCAGGTTCATAAAACATTCTAAGCTGCTCTCAAAAAGAAGATCAAAAGAACTTTTATATTACCAAAGACTGATCAATCTCAGAAGATGCCAATGACACAGTTCCAGCAAGTGCTTCAAGGGCTAAACCTGAAAGAAGAATGATAACCACAGGCAGTGAGTATAAGCCAATTCAGAGAGTCCTAAATAATCAAAATACAAGAACTGGTAACCATCTTGTGATAAGACCTGACGTCAGTGATAAGACCAAATTTGATACAATATAATAGCACCTATACAGTAAAATGGCTTCTGATAAATCATTACCAGCAGCATAGGTACTAGACTCAGGGTTATTTGAACTATAGCGCCATCTTCCATCACTCTGGCTCAAAGCCTGCAAATAGTACGTAATATAAGCTCAAAGATTCACAAGATTTAAAAATAAAAAATTACTTGGTGAAAGTCAATGTCAAAGATGGAAATAAAAGAGTGACTGGAATCAGCTCCGGTACTAAATCTCCTATGCCTACCCAAATCTCACCACATCAGCAGTTGTGGAAGAACCTGTAAGGCTCATCTGATATGACAAGTTCCAGGGGGTATACAAAACTCAACCTAGCACCACCTTAGAAATACTGGTACATAGTAGGGGCTACAGAAACCAACCTTAATGGAACGGAAAATTCCATCAGCATCACCAAGAAGTGCATCAACTTTAGAATTTTGATCCTGCATCAAAACCAATTAACCAAATTGTGTATGAAGCACTAATCAAAATGATATAAAATGCAATGCTAAGAGTGGACAAGTTAGAAGTTATAAAACCTCAAAAGAGTATAGGCCCTTTAAAAAACATCAATATTCAGTACAACAAAACAATTACAAAATATAATGATTGCAACACAAAAGAGGAAATTTAAAAGGGACTGGAGAAATTTCTCATAGATTTTTTTTATAGATAGATGAATTAAAATTTCAATCTAATAGCCAATGAAATCTAACTCAAATGGCATTTCCTCCCCCCATAAAAATGGGGTAGAGCATGTGTTCAAAATCTGGTGGGTGTGTGTGCAATACCAATAAAAAATTCAATCAAATATTTAGGAAGAACCAATAATACCAAAACTGAAATATCCATTCTAAAAAAATTAGTACTAGTACCTTAATAAGTACCAAGCTTCCTATCGAGTAGTAGAAGTCAAGCAACGAACTTGCATCATTGAGAACAGCTTTAAGTCGTGCGGCAACACCCTTTACAAGAAGAAGGTAGTTAATCATCAGCGATACATATTGCCACATTCTTTTAAAGCAATGACTTGCAAAATGCATACAATTCATCAGTACAAGAACCATCAAAATACCTGGAATATTTCCTCATTAACCTTGCATTTCAATATGCTGTTAACTTTTAATGCATGGAATAAATCTTTTAAATCCGAAGTTGATGACCCAAGAGTTTCCGATACAGATTGGCAGGAAGTGGAGCCTATATCAGGCCTTTTTTCAATCCCAAGAATCTCAAATGTTCTCAAGGCCTCATATGTCTCTTCTAAGCTGGTAGCACATAAAATCAGGCCGAATATTTAATTTTCATAAAATAAAATCACCAAAATTCTAAGTCTATGCAAAAACACTTAGCTAAAACAAAGAGGCAAATTATACAAATCCCATATTCTCTCAATTGCTTCACTTGCCTTCCCCCAATCAACCATACCAAATGAGAAAATTCAGATCAAACAAATACCAAAGTGAGGGTTCAGCATTGACCTTAAAATCTTACATTTACGTGACTAAAATCCTAAAACCCTTACAAATCAGAATTCCGTTTTCTCTCCATTTCCCAAGATTTTTTTTCTCAACAACCAAACAGAGAAGAACCATTGAAGTGAAAACACAAAGCAGAATAAGATATAAAAAAAAAAAAATGAGGGCTTAATTAGGGTTTCATTGACCTTCCGAAAGAGCCATCAATGGGCGAGAAGAGATCCAAGGCCGCAGATCGGTGAGAATCTGAGATTGGCTGGAAGATCGACGCGGCTCCGCAGATCGAAATCGCCAAAAGTAACACCAGAAATCTCCCAAGGTTTCTGGCCATTCCTGCAACAACAACAACAACAACAAATCAACAACTACTTCAACTTACACATATACTAAAAAAAGCACAAGCATACAATTATGTATAAATAAATATTAATGTGCGTGAGATAGTGAGTGATTCAATTTTTGAAACCCTAGGGTTTTAGATCGGGAAGTGAGATCGTACGGAAAGCGTGAAGAGTTGGATAGACCGAGAGTGTTGTGTTGTGTTGTGTCGACGCAAAGACTGGGAGTGTTCTGAGTCTCTCAGACTGTGAGCTAAGAAAAGGAAGGAGGACGTGAGTGATGGGGCGTTGAATTCTTCAATTATTACGTATGTACGTATGTTTTTCTTTTAATCTTCACCGTCCTTTTTTAATAAAGGGTCTAGATTAACCCATTTCGTCAATTTACTCACAAAATCTTCTAAAACTAATTTTTTTTTTTTAAAAAAAACTCAAAATGAACCGTGTTATACCCGCATTCAAACTTTGTGTTTTTCATTCCGCAACAAACTCACGAATCAAACCTCCTCCACCTGCCCGACCCAAAGGACCTACAAGAAGCCCCATCCGTATTCAATTTGACCCATCCCACATCAGGAGCAACCCATTTGTTGGCTTTGGAAACCCGTGGGGGTTTTGTATGGGAATTAGGAATAAGAGCTGCAAATTCAGTTCCCTTTCCAATACCAAGGAAACAAAAACTTCAAATCAAGTTGCTATAAGGCTCGCTATACTCTATAATACTAAATGTTGTAACTAAAATAGGAATGTTATAATGGATGCATGGGGGAATACAATAAAATATAATATTCGAAAGGAAGAAATTCAATTAAACATAGGGGTTGATGAAAAGATAACAAAGCGTCACTTGAGTTAATTTGGTCATGTGAAAAAAAAAAAAAAAAAAAAAAAAGAGCAATTAATGCACTAGTTGTTGGTTCAAAGGTTCTAAGGAGGTATAAGAACCACGACTAGAAAGTCGAGTGGGTTTCAAACTGTGACCCAACCGACGATGGATCAACCCACTAAGTTTGAAAATTGATTTTTCGTGTCAATGAGGTCTTTTCAAGATGCTTGTATGGTTACAACTATTGTAATTGTCTCAACAATGGCTACAAATGGTTGCACTTTTGGGTTACTACAAGGAGGTCTCTTCAAAATCGTGATTTTGAATCTCTACGATCATAGGTTATGAAATCGATCCAAATCGGAGAAAAGTCATTCATACCTTAGAGTTGGAGTACAATCAAGTGTCAAATCTTAGGATTGTTAGGATCGCGATCCCAAGGCTATTCTAGAGGATTCTACAAACATAAGCTTAGATCACCTTTTGCTTAACAAACACCATCCTTCTCCACACTTTTCTTTTTAAAATGGAATAGGATGCTTTCTTTTTCAAAATCACTCAATTTTTTATTTCATGATTCAGATTTTGAAATAGAGAAGATCCTCTTCCCCTTAAAATGCCCAATAAAACAGTTCATAAATAACAAACAATTCATTTAAAAACCAAAACCAAAACAAAAACAAAAGAAGTGTACTATACAAAAGATAGCACAACAGCTTTAACCAGACTATTCTAATTCCATTGATTGCCATTTCTTTACATCAGCAACACAACTATCAAAGTAAGGGTTTAATAGAACTTCAAAATTTACAATTTATTAATACAATCCCAAAACCCTTAACTTAAATTGACCTCCCACTCCCACACTATTCACATCCCATATTCTCTCCATTTCTTCACTTGCCTTGCCCCAATTAACCATACCAAATTAGAAAATTCAAATCAACTAGATAACAAAGTGAGGGTTCAACATTGATATTAAAATCTTACATTTTTGCGACTAAAATCCTAAAACTTGTCCAATTTAACTTTAACCTACAAACAATTCAACAATTTAGAATTTGGTTTTATCTCCATTTCTTAAGCTTTTTTCTCAGCAACCAAACAAAGAATCATTGAAACGAAAACACAAAGCAGAATAAGACATCGAAAATTGAAGGCTTAATTAGGGTTTCATTGACCTTCTAAATGAGCCATCAGTGGGCGAGAATAGTTTCAAGGCCGTAGATCAATGAGAAAACTAAGATTGGATGAAAGATTGATGCGACTGCACAAAAAAATCCCTTTATGTTTTTAGCCATTTATGCAACAACAATATTACAAGAAATACTAAAAAAAGCACAAGCATACATTTCTGTATACATATTAATGTTATATATTTGTGTGAGGGAATGAGTGATTGAATTTGTGAAAAGCCTAGGGTTTTGGATTGGGAAAGGAGGTTGTACGGAAAGTGTAAAGAGTTGGACAGTCCGAGAATGTTTTGTTGTGTTGCATCGACGTGAAGATTGGGAGTGTTACGAGTCTCTTTGAGTGTGAGCTAAAGAAGGAAGGAGGACGTGAGCAAGGGGCGTTGAATTCTTAATTTTCGAAGCTATCCTACCTTTTTCCTTCAATTACGTACATACGTGTATTCAAATTCAAAATGGATCCATGATGGCCATGGCATGCATGTTTCAGGTGTTAAGACGTAGGATCATTTAGAATTTTTAGGGTACTTTACCACATAGATTTTTTTTTTTTTTTTTTTTTTTTTAAATCTTGACCATCATTTAATGACTCAAAATTTAAATACTAAATTGTGATAAGGCCAAATCACATCGATGGTAAATTATAATTTTCATAACATTTTTTTACGACTGTTGACTTGGTAGGTTATTACTTGTTCAGTTGTTCTCATATGGTTTCATCGCTGACACATTATTTATTATTCACAATTTGTTACCTCAACAATCAAAAAAAAAAAAAATGTATTTGTATAATGTGTTTTTGTATGAAGTGTTTGTAGAGTTATTAGAGTAGTTAATACAATTTAAAAAAAGAAGAAAATTCAATGAATGTGGACGAAAGCAACAAATGATACAAAATCACAATTAACCGAAACTTGGAGGAAGTAGCCAAACAAACATTTGGGACCCATCCTTCCGGCAGCATCTTCCTTCGTAGCAGTTGTATTGAAATTGAAGAGGACTTGCAATTGCATTGTATTTTCCATTTTTCATTAACCAAAAACCTCTGCCTCTCAAATCCCAATCCTTTTGATTCGATACGGCCATGAGCGCCAACACCCGATCAATAACGTCCTCGTCACCCAGCGTGACCGTCACCACCACCGTAACCCTAGAAAACCCCGCCGTCGCACCTCCGTCCTCTCAGCCCCAGCAGCAACAGCAGCAGCAACAACAACAACAACGGGAAACCCTGGTCCTCCAACTCAAACGCAAGAAGAAGAAGGTGACGTGGAAGGAGGGCACCGTGGACAACGAGTTCATGCAGAGGAAGAGCTCCAAGAAGTGCTGCATCTTCCACAAGCAGAAGCCCTTCGACGAAGACGACAGCGACAGCGATCAAGACGATCACGATCACGCCTCTTGTTCTTCTCTTCAACACTGACTGCTCTCTTTTTGTAAGTCTTCTATGAATTCATCAATTATGTGTGCGTACATGAGTTCTCTTTAATCCTAGTTTTGCTTCTACGATTTTCTAGGAATCATGTGTTATCCTTAATAATTTATTTGATGAAAAATGGCTTTAACTTTCAATTATCATCTAATTTTAAGTTGCTTTTCCTTTAATTAGGATTTAGTAGGAAGGAAGGATAAACGATATTTGATGATTAATTACATGATTTCCCAATATCATTTTGTAGTCTCTAGCTCTTATTAGATTATTAATATAAATTCTACTGTTTAGCCCATAAGGGATGAACGTGGATTACCTGGCGGGTGGGGTTAGTTGCCCGTGGGTTTTATTGCCTAAAGACGAGTCCAAAGCCTACGTTATCAAAAAAATATAAATTTGTTAGACTGGGTTCCGGAGCATCATGTTTTAAATTTTAAGGACCAGAGGAAGGATGACACTCAATGGTTTTTTTTACAAGTTACTTGCCTTTGATTATGAAAAAACGATTTTTGGTATTGTGAACTGACTTGAGGATCATATTGATTTCTTATCCCTTTGGGCTTTTGGATATTATGCTCGGAATAATCCTCAAGATTAGTGCGCACTTGAATTAAGATTTTCACTGATACATGTCGTAATAACCTTCAAATCCAATATCTTTGTTATTAGACTTCCCTCCTTGATTGTTCATCCCAAATCTAGTGGGCCTTATTTTTATAACTTAAAATCACATAGTAACTCATTTTTGCTGCTCCTACTTAGTTTGCTTGTATAGCATAGCTAGACAGATTATTCCTTTAGAAACTTTAGACTAACTGATGAGGATTTTTTGTAATCAGGTGCTTACACCTGCATCTAGTGGGTCTTGAACCCACAACCACATCCTCCAATTTGTCTTATTGGGACAGATGTCGTTTGAGTTAGATCTCATTGGCATTGATGAAGCATCAACAATTGGAAAAAGAAAATTATTAAGCTACTGTTTTTAGGTATTGTAACATAATTTTGTTGTAGGAAATCATTCAAATTGATGACATACTCATATGGTTTGTTGTTAGAGATATTTGAAGGGTGGGCAAGAAAGAAGAGCAATGGTATTTTTTACTAAATTTTGGCTACTGATGTTTGAATGACAAGAAATGAGAAATATTATTAAAAAATTATGTAATACAAAAAAGTGGACCTAGTAATTAGAACAACTGAAACATTGGTGACCAAAACTAAATAACATTTACAATAGTGCATCAACTCTTTTTTGTTGCTCCAGTGATGGAGGGAATAATAATAAGCTCACGAAAGGGCAGGTTTAAAGATCGAAGTTCTTAAAAAATATGGTCTAATTTTGATCTGGGGCACTGGGGCCTCATGGGCCTCCATATTTCTGTGCATTGGAAAGTTGCTATTTTAGTTTTTTTTTTTTTTTTTAATTTTATTTAGTCTTTGGAGTTGGGGGTAATTTTTGTAATTAGAGTTCTAGAATGGGCTTTAGTTTTGGTCCATTGGCCTATGGGTTTCTCTTGTTATTGGGTCTTGTTCATGTGTTTTGTAATGGTTATCTAGTTTGTGCTTCGTAACCAAAGACCATATAATCCCAAGCCCTTTTATGGTTAGTTTTAATTTTTTATAAATATTTTTGTAATGCTTTTTTTTTTTTTTTTTGATAAGTAATGTGGTATATTATTAAGAAAACTCCTTAGTGTGCTTAGCATGAACACGAGGTGTTATGCTTTCAATTCAATATAGAATAAGTTTATAGGAAAACAATTATGCTTGTGGTTATCTGCGATGCAATTCTTTGCCGAGGTGAGATGCTAGGAAAGTCCTAGGTGCAGTCCTTAGGGAAAACTTGGTGTACACTCTACTCTAGGTAATCTTTTTCTTCTGTTTAATTTCTTGCAACTTGACCTTGAAACTGGATATTGATATCTCTCCCTTAGAACCCTAAAACTTGTAGGGTGAAAACCCGAGCACAATCTACCTTTTACTAACCTCCAAACCCAAAAAACTAGAACGAACTGCGACAATGCCTGATTTACTGTTCACAGCAGTACAGCACCTAGAATAGCAGTTCAAAATTTGAGTTTTCTTCATTGTTTCACCTCCAAAGCCTACCCTTCCCTTATACCGTTAGAAACTCTATGTTTCCTAATACTTGTAAGGCTGTTCCACCAAAAACCCTAGCCCTAGCTATTCCAAAATCCCCCAAATATCTGTTGCTAGATAACATGAAATCGATTTGGTATAAGAGCTTTTGTTCTACCCTCTACGTCAATTGGTATTAGAGCTGAAGATCTTATCTAAAATTTTTTATGGATTGTGAAGGAGTTGAATTATCATGACAATGAGGATGGGGTCCATTTGATTTTGGCATTATTAGACTTTGATTTGGAAGAGGATAAAGTTTATGATTCTCTTCTCTATCCTTAGGCCTATTCTTGGACCTTGGTACACCTTAACAAGAGGATGGAGATTGGAGGCATAACTGTTTATTTCAAACTTTGGTTTATTATTCATGGTGGAAGTTACTTATAAAAAAATGATTGATGGTAGAACTTTTGTGATGTAGCCAGCAAAGAGTTCGAAGAAAAACAAGATTAAATACCAAAAGATTCTAGAATTGTGGTCTAGTTTCGATGTGAGGCCTTCTTGGCACCTTTCATTGGCTACTTCAGTTATTATTGAGTCTTAATATTAAGTTTCATTAGATTAGAACGTTACTGGTGCAGTTTTAATTTGGTTTTCCTAAAACTAGTGTTAATTTGGCAATTTCCCAATTTTCTGGAATTGTAATGGGCTGTACTAAAGGCCCATGAGTCTTTATTCAGCTCAAAACTCCTAAGATTACACTCCCTCCAAAAACACCACATTAAACAATGCGGAATACACCTCCAGGTCGCAATATGTTGATGTTGCCCAAAAGCACCTTGCCAACAAGCTAACAATCCACCACCTTCCTAGGCATAATCCAATTCACACCGAAAAGGGAAAAAACCATATCCCCCATCTCCTTTGGAACAGGACAATGTAGAAGCAGATGATCAACCAATAACCCGTTCTTCCTACAGAAACAACACCAACTAACCAATATGATGTGCCGTTTTCGCAAATTCTCGGCAGTAAGGATTTTTTCCAAGTAGGCGACCCATATGAAGAAAGAAACCCTTGATGGACCTTTCGGCTTCCAAATACTTTTCATGGAAATGAGCAATCTCTTTTTCCAGATAAAACTCTGTAGTAGGAACTAACCTTAAATCCCTTTTGTGGTGACGGCTGCCAACAACGATTATCATCCCCAGTTCCTTTTACCTTGGTGGAGTAAAGCATATCCAGGAAAGTATTTATTGTCTCCAATTCCCAATCGTGGACCGGCCATATAAAATCCAATTTCCAATGGACTGCACCATTGTGAACTTATAAATGGGTGGCAACCAAGGCATCCTTATCCCTAGCAATACGATAAAATTCCGGAAAGGTCTCTCAAAGGATTGGGTTTGGAAGCTGAAAGGTCCATCAAGTAAATACTGCCTAACAGCTGCGAACCCATTAAGAGATATCCATATTGCCAAGTTCACCCATACCTTCAAAATTGCTGGCGCTAAAATCACGGGGGTCTTGGACAATAGGCAGTATTTACAAACTGATTTCTAAAGTGCTGGCTAACCACTTGAAAACTGTCTTGGACAATGTGATTTCTAACACCCAGAATGCTTTTGTGGGAGATAGGCAAATTTT
Organism: Fagus sylvatica; assembly: GCA_907173295.1. Classification (NCBI taxonomy): domain Eukaryota; kingdom Viridiplantae; phylum Streptophyta; class Magnoliopsida; order Fagales; family Fagaceae; genus Fagus; species Fagus sylvatica. The sequence goes on from OU015764.1 coordinate 21,882,955, forward strand.
AGACTCAATATTCATATCTAATGAATGCCTGGATAGCATAATGAAACCAGCTAGGTATTATTTGCAAACTTGATATTGAGAAGGCCAACGACCTCGTGAATTGGGAATGTTTGCTTCAAGTGCTATCCAAATGTGGTTTTTGTGAGAAATGGTGACAGTGGATTTCTCAATGTTTATCTACAGTTCTCTTCTCGATCATGGTCAATGGATCCCTAATAGGCTTCTTTAACAGCTCTAGGGGTATCAGACAGGGAGATCTACTATCCCCTCTTCTATTTCTTTTGGTTATGGAGATTTTGAGCAAAATGTTGCAACGGGCTATGAATATGGGACTAATCTTGGGCTTCAGAGTTAGTGGAACACATGGTAGGATCCTTGATATTTCACACCTTTCTACGGATGATACTATTGTTTTTTGCGATGCTTCACCAGAATAGCTGGGTTATCTTCAGTGTGTTCTGGTTTGCTTTGGAGCAGTGATTGGCCTAAAAGTTAACCTGGGTAAAAGTGAATTGGTGCCGGTAGGAAAAGTTTCATATCCTGAAGGCCTTGCTGCCATCTTGGGCTGCAAGGTGGGCTCTCTGCCCATGAATTATTTAGGGTTACCCTTGGGTGCTTCCTTCAAAGCTAGTCACATATGGAACCCTATCATTGAAAAAGTGGAGAAGAGATTAGCTAGGTGGAAGAAGCTTTACCTCTCTAATGGTGGTAGAGTGACTTTAATCAAGAGTACGTTATCTTCTATCCCTATCTACTTTATGTCCTTGTTTATTATGCCGATTCAGGTGGTCAAAAGATTGGAGAAACTCCAAAGAGATTTTCTATGGGGGGCTTAGAAGACATGAAGAAAATTCACTTGGTGGATTGGAGTGTGGTTTGTTCCCCTATTTAGGAGGGAGGTTTGGGAATTAGGAATTTGAGATTATTTAACCAAGCCTTATTAGGCAAGTGGCTATGGCGTTTTGGGGCCGAGCGGGATCATTTGTGGAGAAATGTTATTGTTGTCAAATATGGTGAAGGTTGGCGAGGGTGGACGACAAAGCAGATTCGGGGGACACATGGAGTTAGACTTTGGAAGGGGATTCATATGGGCTAGGAATTATATGCTAAGTACCTTCGTTTTGAGGTTTGGGCGGGAAAAAATGTGCGCTTTTGGATTGATGTTTGGTGCGTAGACTGCGCTCTCAAGGATTTGTTCCCGGATCTCTATTCCTTAGCTCCAGACAAAGAGGCCTCAGTAGCTTCCTACTCATCAATCTCGGGAGACAAACATCATTGGAACCTGCAATTTACTCGTGATTTTCAAGATTGGGAGTTGGCTTCTGTTGATGGTTTTTTTGATATGTTATATGTTAAGGTTCCATCCTCTTCTGATCATGATAAAGCAGTGTGGTTGCCTTCCTTGAGAGGTTTATTTGATGTTCGATCTTACTATAAAGTCTTGAGAGGTGGTTCAGGTAATTCTTTCCCTTGGAAGAGTATATGGAGGACAAAAGTTCCACAAAGGGTGGCATTTTTTGTGTGGATAGCTGCTTTTGGAAGAATTCTTACGGTTGATAAACTTGGTAGAAGACACATTCTCATTATTTACTGGAGCTGTATGTGCAAGTGTAGCGGAGAATTGGTTGATCATCTCCTCCTCCACTGCCTAATGGCTTTTGAAGTCTGGTCCTTTATTTTCGATTTGATTGGGGTTAATTGGGTTATGCCAAGGTCGGTATTAGAATTATTGGCTTGTTGGCCAGGTCGTATTCAGCGGCATAGAGCAGCCTAGGTGTGGATGGCCATGCCCTTGTGTTTAATGTGGTCTTTGTGGAATGAAAGAAATCAGTGCACCTTTGACGGTATTGAGCGCCCCGTTTCTAGTCTCAAAGAAAATCTCTTGAGGACTTTATTTACTTGGTCCCATGTATTCGGGGTCATATCTTCCACTTCTTTTCTTGATTTTATTGACTCACTATCTTTGTGAACCTTTTATTTACTTGTAATTCTTCTTTTTTGAAATGAAATTTATTACCTATCAAAAAAAGGTCTCTCGAAGGATAACCTCCCCACGCCAAGGATCATTCCAAAATTTGATACGGGATCAATTGCCGACTTAATACCTTAAATGGCGAGAGAAAGGATCCCATCCTCTTCAAATGAACTTCCATAGACTAACCCCATATGGTTCTCTAACAGCACCGATGCACCATCCCCCCACCATAGACCCATATTTCATATCAATCACCCGTCTCCATAAAGCCCCTTGCTCCACCTCGAAACACCACAACCATTTCCTCAGCAAGGCCTCATTATACAATTTTCAGATTCTGTATAGCCAAGCCCCCGCTTTGAAGAGGAGCACAAACTGTATCCCACTTCACTAAATGGAACTCAAATTTGTTGCCTAAACCACCCCCCCCCCCCCCCGGTAGCTTTTCAACCAAGCACATATGCAACTTTTCAAGGTTGGATAAAGGGTACTTATATATCTGTCATTGAGTTTTGTCTTGTCCCTATTTCTCCTAGTGTTTATAATGATTTTGTTTGGTGTGATATGATTCCTATGATCTACATACACATCTTACTTGGTTGACCTAGGTTATATGATCATGATGCTCAACATCGTGGGAGTGAAAATACAGAGCTTTCTTGTTCAACACTTTCTTAATTGTTTTGAAGTACATGATTGCCGAGAAGATAGAACAAAGATCAAGAATCACCAAAAATTGCTGCCGAAAAAGGAGCAAAAGATGCCAAGGTTGTTGCTGAATTGCTATATCAGCAATAATAGCAAGAGGAAAACCATAAACTGAGGGTTGGATGGGAAAACAGCAAGAAGAATTTCCAAGACAGCCAGCTTATTATAAAAACAAGGACCTAGACTTGTTTAGCAATGAGAAATTTAAATAAGGATCCAAAGAAGTGAAGGTTAAACATGGTGTTATCACTGATGAATTTGATTAGTAAGCTATTGCTCAACCTAATTCGATAGACTTAAGGGCACAATAGGTACTTTATTGTAATTGTTATGTTTATCACAAACCTCAGGGAGGAGACTGTCATTTTTGCAAACCTTTGGGGATCACTATTATTTAGTTATATCACAAAAATATAACCTGCAAAAAGACTTACTTATCAAAAAAAAAAAAAAAAATTGCAAAAAGACTTGAATGCATAATAATATCAAAGAACATAATTTAAAGAATTTGAGGAGTGGAGGCCTTTTGTTGAGGGGTTACCTTTTGAATCTATTGGAGAGGCCGAGCGTAATTTGTTGGAAAGACAGTTTGAGAAGGAGGAGATTGTTCAGGTTTTGAAGGATCTTCAAGGTGATAAAGCTCCTGGACCGGATGGTTTCACAATGGCTTTTTTTTCAAAAATGTTGGCGGGTGGTGAAGAAGAGGTCTTAGAGTTCTTCCACGAGGTTTATGATCATTGTAAGTTTGAAAAGTCTCTTAATGCATCGTTCATTACTCTCATTCTCAAGAAGGTTAATGCCACGAATATTAGGGATTTCCAGCCTATTAGCTTAATTGGGAGTGTTTATAAGCTTTTATCGAAGGTGTTGGCTGTGAGATTTCGAGGGGTGTTGGATGGATTAATTTCTGATTCCCAGAATGCTTTTGTGGGGGGCCGTCAAATGTTGGATTCAGTCCTTATTGCAAATGAGTGCTTGGACAGCCGCATTAAGAGCAAATTACGGGGATTATTTGCAAGCTGGATATTGAGAAAGCTTATGATCATGTTAATTGGAGTAGCTTGCTTTATTTATTGAGTCGTATGGGCTTTGGGAGTAAATGGGTTCAATGGATCCATATGTATATTTCAACGGTTTGATTCTCTGTGCTGGTTAATGGAACCTCGACGGGTTTCTTTAATAGTTCAAGGAGTTTAAGACAGGGTGATCCTCTGTCTCCGTTACTATTTTTGTTGGTGATGGAAGTGTTAAGCAGGTTATTTAAGAAAACGGAGGAAAGAGGTTTTATTCAAGGCTTTCAAGTGGGGGCTGCGACAGGGAGTGGTTTGGGCATTTCTCACCTCTTGTATGCGGATGATACTATTTTGTTTTGTGATGCTTGTCCTGAGCAAGTGACTTATATTCGCAGGGTGCTAACATGTTTTGAGACTGTTACAGGTTTACGAGTTAATATGAGTAAGAGTGAGATGATGCCTATCAGGGAGGTTGAAAATCTCTATTCTTTAGCGGATATTCTCTCTTGTCGAGTTGGGGCTTTACCGTTGAATTACCTCGGTATGCCCTAGGGGTCGAATCTAAAATCCCTTTGGTAAATTGGGATAAGGTTTGCATTCCTTTGAATCACGGCGGATTGGGGATGAGGGATATGGTTTCCTTTAATAAGGCCTTGTCGGGGAAGTGGATGTGGAGATTTGAGTTGAAGAGTTGAAATTGTGGAGGCGGGTGTTGGCAGTTAAGTATGGTGTAGAAAGGGGAGGTTGGCGCACTAAGCCTATCAGAGGATCTCATGGTTGTAATCTCTGGAAAGGGATTATGGCAGGTTAGGAAGATTTCTCTACCTATATTTTTTTTGATGTAGGTCAAGGCAATAGGGTGCACTTTTGGCATGACAGATGGTGTGGACCTCGGCCCTTGAAGGTCATGTTTCCTTTGCTTTATGAATGCTCTAGAGACAGAGAGGCTTACATTGATGTCCTATTTGCTCGAAGGAATGGAGGGGAGGCTCGTGAGTGGAGTGTTCATTTGGTAGGGATTTTAATGATTGGGAAGTTGATGAGGTAGCTTCTTTTTTCATCATCTTCATACCAAGCTACCTACTCGTAGTTCATTGGGCCTTGAAGACGAATGGAGTTTTTGATATTCATTCCTACTATCAGGCTATTTGTGGTACGATGGGTATGGGTTTTCCTTGGAAGAGTATTTGGAGAGTTAAAGCGCCAAGTAGGGTTGCTGTCTTTGTTTGGATAGCAACGTGGGGTAGGATTTTGACCTATGACAATCTTCAGAGGCGTGGGATTGTCACGGTTGGGTGGTGTTGTTTGTGCAGGTGTAGTGGAGAAACGGTGGATCATCTCTTGTTACACTGTTCAGTGGCGGTGGAGATTTGGAGTTTTGTCTTTCAGTTGTTTGGAGTCGAGTGGGTGATGCCCAGGGGTGTGTTGGACCTGTTGGCTGGCTGGAGGAATTGGTTTGGTAAACACTCTTCGGATGTTTGGAACCTTGCTCCCTTATGCATGATGTGGTCGGTGTAGAGGGAGAGAAATAACCGCACCTTTGAGAATGTTACTCATTCAGTGGGGTGGCTTATTGAGTACTGTATTTCTTCTCTTTTTGAGTGGTCTAGGACATGGGGTTTTACAACCTCGACTTTGGTTGGAGGTTTTATCGATTCTTTGAGATGTATTCATAATTTGCAATTCCTTTGGCGGGTTTGCATACTTTATGCACACTAAGTAGCTCTGTTTTAATAAAATCAATCTATTACTTATCAAAAAAAAGAAAAAGAAATAGAAGACTGATCTTGTGACTTGTGAGAGCAATTGGGTTGAAAAAATGGACTAATGGGCCTTCTTTCCTTTGGGATTAAATTCTCCGGCATCATTAGGAGAAAGTGATGCGGTCTATGAAAGAGCCAGATGAAATATTGAAATTCTTCAAAAACATATGGTCTAATTTCGATGTGGTTAGCATTCTTCGGAAGTTACGTTAGGTACTATTGAGTCTTGTGTTTATATTTACAAAAAGACTTAAAGACATAATAATAACAAAACATAACTCAAAGATAAAAGACTGGTCTCGTGAGAGCAAATGGGTTGACTAAATGGACTAATGGGCCTTCTTTCCTTTGGGCATAAATTCTCTAACATCATCAGGGGAAAGTGATGTGGTCAGCAAAACAGCAAGATTAAAAGATTGAAATTCTTCAAAAACATTGTCTAATTTCGATTGGCTGGCATTCTTAGTAAGTTACATTACATACTATTTGAGTCTTTTGTCTATATTTCTGGTTTAGTTTTTTTGATAAGTTGCTGGTTTAGTTTATTTTAGGTTTATTTAATCCTAGGAGTTGGGGCAATTCTGTAAATCTCAGACTTCTACAACGGGATGTAGTTTTGGTTCATTAAGTTATATTGTAATTTACTTTTTAAAAATGTTATTCAGTATTATTATAAGCATTAGTATTGATTTTATAATTTTTGGGTTTCGAATAGTTACCAGTTTAGTCTTAGTAATCAAAGTCCTTAGAGTCCAAGTCTTAATAAGGTTAGGTTTAGTTTTGTGAGAATGAGATAGCATGGGACCATGATCTAGTTTGGGCTGACTGATTACATTTGATAATGAGATAGCATGAGACCGTGATCTATTAATGAGCTAGACTTGCTTGTTGATTTGATCTCAAATGATACTTTCATTGCTGGTCCCGTTGGTTTACCTGAATGTGATGAATAGATGACCAATTGGTATGCTTATCAGATTTGTTGGCAGGCATGTTGGCATTGGGATTTCGAGAGGCAAAAATCATGGCCCCATGTCTTTATGAAGACATAACGGAATGAAGCAAGGATTTGGGTGGATTATTGGTGTGTAATAGAAGATGCGGTCTCCTCAATCAAAATTTGTGCATTTGCATCTTCATGTCTAGTAATGCCTGCTTTTAAACTGACCAATTTCTCTAAATGGCTCCACTGGCTTCTTTGGATGGCCACCACCTGTAGTGAAATATGTTGGAAGAAAAACTGAAATAATATGTTGATGGAAAACTGGCTTCAAGTTGCCCCTACCAAGCTGCTTAATTGGGAATCAAGCCAACAAGTGCCATTGGAAACTTGTATTTGAAAGAGGTTTGTCAGATGTGAAGTATGGCATTAATATGGAAATCAATTGGCATGTTCTGTGGCAAGATTTAAGGAAATGTGGAATACTGCCACCAATCACAGGGTAACAACCTAAAGAGCTTGGTTTGGAGGGCATTTTTTATTGAACAGCTCTTAAACTCTTGGACCTACATTTAGCTGCCGTTTCTGCTGACCAAAGTAAATTAGTATCTTTGCTTACAACTTTCATAACCCTTATTGACAGCTGCGGTTATTTGAAAATTAAATAAATAACAATGAGAATCAATCATGGTTATAAAATTGGAATAAGCTGAGTTATGAATATTGAAAGGAGGGTTTTTTTTTTTTTTTTTTTTTTCTGTGAATTATTAGGAGATCAGAGTCTGTATATTTTTGCGAGACTTCATGAGTGGTGGCATTTTTCCTAATTGCAGTTTATTTTTGTTTCATAGAAAGTGAGTTGGTCTCTGTATATCCTTGCATTTCTGTTCTTTCATTGTATTTTCTTTTACTTCCAGTTTTGCAGTCACTTTGACAAGGTCTGAAGGAAATATTCGTGCAAGGTTCCCTCAGCCTTGCAGAACTCAGATGGTGGTTTTGTTCTGAGAACGACTCTTATTACAACGAATGGTTCCGAGGACTGAAATCAACCTTAACAGTGAACTGACAGAAAATGAAGATGAGAATTGTCTTGTGCAGAAAAAGTTTACTCTTCCTTGTAACACTTTCCCATCTTCTTTGTATAAGTTGGGCATTTGTCTTGACTCTTGATTTTATTGACTTATTCTATGCTTTCTTTGTCCATGACTCTAATGAACAGGTAAAACCTGTATCAAGTGTGGATTGCTGTTGATATTTTACTAACATGCATTGCTTTCAAGTTATTTGCTGTGAGTTAAATTCTGAATTTGTTTGATGGGGTTTTAAAGAAACAGTAAAACTCTAAATGTTAATGACTTTGGAGCTACCTGTAATCCTCTAGTAGTGATCTGTGGTTAGGTTAAATGTGCGTCATCATCTTTCTTTTTTCGTTTTTGTTGTTGCTCTGTTGCTGCGTCAGAAATCATGGATTAATTCAAGCTCTTTGATTGACCTCAATTTATGCAGATCTAGGAAGTTATTTGATAAGTTTTAGTTACTGTTGTTTTGATAGAGATAGGAAATTGGAATGTTAGGGGAAGCACATCCCTTTAAGGTGAAGCTGCCTAGCATTTTGATCTCATCTGTCTATGCTAGGGGACAGTTGAATAATTTGGAATAGGGTAACCTTTTTTTTGGTTGATAAACTTGGAATAGGGTATCTTAGTTTTTGGGGCACTTGTGTTGTGAGGTTCATCATTGTTACCTTACTAGCCGGTTGGAGTCTTTTGCAATTAATTAAAATGGAATGCATCTCTATAGTCAAATTACAATTTAGTGTGGTTCACAATTGATTTTGATAATCACATTGAAATTTAAGCAAATTTTATGGGAAGTTGCCAGTAATACTAATAGGGCAAGGTTTCGAAATTCACGATATTCAATTTGTTTTATAACTTAGGGCAAAGCGAAGACTTGCCCACGATGATGAGATAGGAGGATTATCAAAAGCATGGGGACTATTCAAAGTTCACCATGTTCAATTTGTTTTGTACTTTGGGCTCTGTTTGTTTCGATGTAAAATGTTTTATAGAAAATGATTCATTTTCCAGAAAACAATTTTTGGAAAACTGACTAATTTTCTTGTGTTTGGTAATGATCTTGAAAATGTTTTCTAGTATTTGGTTTCCGTAGGAAATGACTCATTTTCCAAAAAATAAAAATTGGGTATTTGGTGTCTAGCATGTTCCTTAAAATTTCCTCTGCTATGCCCCACATTAGCATAGAGATTAGCCATGCACCAATGATGTGTGAAGGTGGGCTTTGTATCTGTCATTTGGCTAAAGTAATCTCTGCCCTCTATTAAAATTCTAGCATAGGCACAAGTATAAAGAACACCAATGAAGGTTATTTCCCAGAATAACTTCAACACACACCCAAGATTCTCCCACCTTTTAAATACCCAATAATCACAATATTCCAAGCAACCACATTTCTTTCGGGTATTAAATCAAACAATTGATGAGCAACCCAAAATAATATATTCTTTTTTGATAAGTCACCCAAAATACCATATACATCTACCACATAATTCCATCAGATCAAATGCCTCTTTGACATTTAGACAAACACCTTATTAGCAAGCTCAATATCCCCACAACAACTATACATATGAATCAACTAGTTCTGCACTGACAACACACAATCAACTCCATTCTTATTAGCCTACCCGTAACATTCCTGTCCAGAATTAACACGCCCCATGTTCGCACAAGACCCAACTAGTGGTAAAAAAGTATAGTTATTGGGCAAAAACCCAATTCTCAACCACTAAAACTAGATCACCACCTGGTGCAAAATACAACTCTTTAGAGTAGTGTAGAACTCTACCTGCGCAAAAGCAATTGTAAGAGACCAGAAGTGATCAAATGGGCTTGGATTTGGAAGAACTGTCTCATATTTTGACATGCTTCGAGATGTACACATCTTCGCTTAGAGATTGAGGTTCCAGTATAAGAGCAAGCACAAGAAGAGAAAAATGAAGATGAAGATAGATTGTTTTTGGAGGTGGGGTGGGTGAGAATGAGAAAAGAGAGAGAGAGTGAGGGAAGAGAGCGAGATGACAGATGATGGAAACCGGAAATTGCATGATATAATTATCACATAGAGAAGAGAGCGAGAGTCGAGAGCAAGCACGGGGTTCAGAGAGACAGAGGAAGTAGATTGTTTTACGGAAAATAAAACCGTAAAACAAGCTACAGAAAATTAGACAAATTTTTATTTGAGTTTTCCGTTGACCAACTTAGTTTTCTGTTGACCCATATTTTCCGATGCTACCAAACACAGGAAAACTCGAAAAACATTCTTTTGAAAACGTTTTACGTCAAAACAAACGGAGCCAGTATGCTGTGGTTCCTCAATTTCCTTTGTTTGACGGCTCCTACAAGCAATTGTAGGACTTCATCCCTCTCTCTCAGGGGTGTGCGGTCCACCCATGGGTCCCACACCCCAATAAGAGGAAGGCTTAGTCTACTAGGTGTAAATAATAATTTCTCCCAAGTCAATGATTTACAGATCTAAAAAAAACTTGTCTTTGATATGTTCACACTATTCCTACATTATTTTTTTACATCATTAAAAAATAGTGAATACTCCACACCTATAGTATTTCTTTTATATCATTCAAAAATAATGGATTTTATTATTTACAATTATTGTATATGTTCATAATTTGTGAATATTTATATCTTTTACAATTTATAGACATTGATGTGCACATTTAAATATTTAAATATGACTTAGTAGTATTGGTGATAACTAATATTTACCCCAATTCTTCTAAATATAGGGAAAAGTTACTTTTCCCCTTTTATGTATCAGGTAATTTCAATTCTCCCATTTATTTATTAAATTGAGCAATGTCCCCCTTTATCTTTTGAAACTGAACAACTTACCCCTAACATCTATTTTTCTGTTAAATACTAACAGAACCTCTACAAATTATCTAAAATACCCTTATATTAACCCACTTAACCCAACCTCAATCCAAACCGGTATTTGCTTAACAAACTAACCCGATAATATTTGAATCTCACTATTAAACCTAAACATAAAAATCTCACGCTTTCTCCCCTCTTACTCTCACGCACACACTGCTGCCTCCGCAGCTCCGCCTCAAGGCCTTTCTCCCCTCTCACTCTCACGCACGACCTCATCCTTCCGCTTCTCACGGCCTTTCTCCCCTCTCACTCTCACACACGGCCTCATCCCTCCGCTTCTCACAGCCACAGAGGAGAAAGTTTTCATACAACTAATGGTTAAAGAGGTTCAGAAAGGAAATAGATCCACAACAAAATTTTTGAGGAAAGGTTGGAGAAATATAGAGCAAGAGTTCCATGAGAGAACTAATAGGAGGTACAATAAAACTCAATTTAGAAATAAGTTTAATCAACTGAGGACCCGTTATAATGATTTCAGTAAGCTGTTGCAAGAACCTGGGTTTAGTTGGGACCCTACGCTCAACACTGTCATTGCTGCTGACGGTGTATGAGAATCATATATTAAGGTGAACTATATTTTCATTTGAAAGTGAATGCATGTTACTTCTTGGCGTGTAGTAGATAAGCTGTGTTATTTTTCGATGTAGGTGAACAGAAAGGCCAAGAGATTCAAGAAAAAAGGATGCCCTATGTTTAATGAGTTAGTGGTCATATTTAATGACTCATCAGTGAAGTACAAAGATGTTTTTCCATTAGCCCAGTATCCCATAGTTAATGAAGACAACTTGGATTTAGAAGATTCATCAGAGTTTGAAACGCCACTCCATTCAAGGGAGAAGAGAGCGTGATATTTTTGTGGGTTATTTTGTTAATCAAATACGGGTTAAAAAAATCGAGTTACAAGATTGGATTGAGGTTGGGTTAAGTGGGTTAATATAAGGGTATTTTAAATAATTTGTAGAGATTCTGTTAATATTTAACAGAAAAATAGACGTTAAGGGTAAGTTACTCAGTTTCAAAAGATAAAAGGGGACATTGCTCAATTTAATAAATAAAGAGAAAATTGAAATTACCTGATACATAATGGAGGAAAAATACAATTTGCACCTAAATATATGTATATACCCCAATTTGCATTTATACTTTCGTACACACCCCGTCCTTTTCGGAACTATCGAACCTAACACTACAATCACGTGTCTTTGTCTTCTTTTTTTATTCATATACCTAAAAAACCAAAATGAAGGCAAAAATCACATGTGTACTTCACAATAATTTTCTGAAAAAGTCATATTGTTGATGAGACTTGGGCCAATCTGTCGGAAAATTTACTGTATAAGCGAGTACGATGAAGTTCAATAAAAAGCATCATCTATCATTTAAATTACGTATAATTGAGGAATTTATCGAAATAATATGCAATGACAATGCAGATTGGAAAACTTTAACAAGATTTTCATTATATAGAAAATTTTATATAAATATATTTGTCATTTTCACAAAAAACCTACAAGAGTTTCTAGTAGCATTAAGAGTTTTATATTATATCTTAGAGTAAATTATACTGACACCCTTATATTTGGTAAAATTAGACTTATTATATCATAGTTTAAACAAATGATACCTTGTTCCAAAATTTCTAAAATAATTCACACTCCGCTCAAAAAATGGAGTAGAGTGTGAATTATTTTGGAGCGAAGTGTCAATTATTTTAGAGCGAAATGTTGATTATTTTGATCATTTTGGGGGCACAGTGTTTTTCTTAAAATCGGGTGTGCTAAGTGTAATCTATATATAAATTAAAACAGAAGACGTTGCCATCTTTCTGTCATGTGGCATTTAAGGAAATATCTTCTGCTTGACACGTAGCATCTTAGGTAGCACATGAATTAAATAAACTAAATTAAATACCCACTACCCCATAATAAAATGTACACCATTAATAATTTAAATATCAACTACCCAATTAAATGCTCATATTTAATAAATTAAATAGTCTTATTAATTAATTCAGATATAAATATATATATTCCAGCCAAATCTGTTAAACACAATATATGTTATTTCAAATATGCATCTATATCTATATATAAATTAAAATAGAAGACGTTGTCATCTTTCTGCAACGTGGCATCTAAGGCAACGTACGTCTTCTGCT
>OU015764.1:21895588-21920382 GCA_907173295.1 Fagus sylvatica
TTGGTTCATTAGAAAAATTGAATGGAATGGATTTTAAGAAATTTTTTTTTTTTTATTATTTAAGAAATTTAAAAAAAAAAAAAAAAAAACTCTAAAAAGCTGTTATTGATATTAAAGAAAAAAGTTTAACTTTTTGTTTTCAAATTAATTGTGTTTGGAAAGATATAATTCAAAGACAGTTTTAGAAAATAAAAAAAATAAAAAATAACTATACCAGTAAGTTACCCTAAATCTCAATGGCGAGAACTAAGATAGCTAATAATGCATTGGGTTCCATTAATAACGAGTTAATGGCTAGGTGTTGGTTAATGCTTCATAATGAGCAAATAAATGTAAAGTAAAAATAAGATAAACACAATAATTTTTACGTGGAAACCCTCTATATTGGAGATGGAAAAAAAATGAAGAAAAATAAAGAGGTGAAACTTGATTGGTCTTTCTTCTAGATGTTTCTAACTTTCTATTTAGTCCTTTTGAGGCCCGACTTTGCGTGCTTAGTTGAAAGTCTTCTCGACTTCCGTTTTGAGTGTTTTTGCATTGCCTACTTACAAATGATAATAGTTTTTTGAGGTTTTGACTATTGTTATTCTGGTGGCCAATAATAAAATTTCAAGTTTAATTTCTTTCCACTTTGCTTGATCCAGCAAACTAGACTAGCTCCGGTGAAGCCGTTTGAACCGGAATGTAGAGGAACATTTGTAGTTTCTTAATGTAAGCACTTTTAGGATCACCTACGTGTGGTATTCATCAATCATGCGTGCAAATTTGGTATCCCAAGTTGCTTTTGTGCACAAAACTTGGGTTTTTCAATGAATATTTTCTCTTTCGAAAACTTAGTTCTCAATCTACTCAACCTCGATTTAGCTCAAACGAGGTACTATCGGAAAGTTTACATGACCAATTTTTCTTTTATACCAAGTTTAAGGCTCGACTCTACCACTCCGTTTGGGAGGGGGGAAAGGAATGGAATGGAATGGAAAAAAAAGAATATTTTAAGAATATTCTCTTCTTTCCCTTATTTGGAAGTTTAAGTAGGAGAGAATGGAAAGGAATGGAAAGACCATTCCCTTGTTTGGGAGTTTAAGTGAAGGGAATGGAATGGAACACTCATTCCTCCCTATTCCCTCCAAACCCCAAATTTTCATTCCCTCCAAAATTGGGAGGAATAGGAGGGAATGGATTTAGGTTTAATGAATTTTTCACCAAAAATCCCAAAATGTCCTTAGTATTTTTGTAAAATCCTAAATTACCCTTATAAATTTGACCTTTTATTTTCTTCACAGTTCACGTTTATTTCTTTTACCATAAACCAGCCGCACCTTCAACCAGCCGTTGCTACCAATTTCTTTGTGCTACTGCTTCTCTCTTCAAACCTGTAAGTTTTTTCTTCAAGATTAAATTGTCACAAACTTACTTCTTGATCTGATTTGTGATATCTATATTTATGTTACTTTATACACAAAACTCATGTAATTACTTTGATCTGGTTTATACGTTACTTTTATTTTTTTTTTGCTGAATCTGGTTTGTACGTTTCTTTTATTTTCTTTGCTCACATTGTTAACTACGCACCAGCTTAGTCTCAGAGCGGGTTTGTAAATTGAGGCAGCATTTTTCAGTCATAGCGATTGACTTTTAAGATTCATATATGATTAATAATTATGTTTCGGTGTTCTTGCTAGTAGAGTAGGATGGCCTGTAGTATAGTAACTATAGGTGTCACCTTCTGCCAAATGGTAGAATAGTAAGTTGAAGCATTTTCTGGTTTGTACGTTTCTTTTATATGCAAGAGACCTCTTTTTTGAAAAAACTCCATAAGCAAGGAACTTTTTATATGTTTCGTTTTTCACCACATATAGGTGCTGGTTATCTTTAGTACTTTCGGTTGAAATTACTTTACAAAGTCAGCATAGGGTTGAAATTACTTTAAAAGTCAGCATAGGCAACCCTTTTTGACCCAAATTATTTAATGTACTAGCCTACTTACTACCCTCCATTACCGGTCAAGCGAACCCAGTCCAGTGTTCATGTTTTTGGACATTGGTAATGCTCAGTTTACTACATTAATAGAAAATTTAAATTTCAACTCTGGTCATTATATGGTCATGTTCAAGGTTTTTGGTACACTTTTAATGTTTGGCACTTATTAGTTACATGGTGAAGGTGATGGTCAATATATAGGCTATGTATGATGGTGAAAGTGTGGTCAATATATATTTTATTTATAGTTGAAGCAGTAGGTGCTATTCAATCTGTAGTTTTTTTTTTAGTCTTTGGAGTACTTAATTTAATTAAGTACGATTAATAACTGGAAATATTTTCTTACCTAGATGGATTTGGACGATGAAGTACTTAAGACCGTAGCTTTTACAAACTATAAGCGACGATTAGCCGTAGTTTATGCTTCCAGTCGTTATATGTACTATATTACGAAACAAAGGCAACAACTTAGAAGTCGTGTTCACCATCCTCCTATACAATCAACCATAGAAAGAGAAAGAGTACGTGATGAATTAATGAATTACCTTAGAATGAGTGACAAATGTTATGATATAGTACGCATGCGTCCACAAGCATTCCAAGGTTTTTGTGACATTTTACGAAGGGATGGTGGTCTTCAAGACACACAACGGGCTTCAGTTGAAGAACAAGTTGCAAAATTTCTTCACATTATATCCCATAATGTGAAGAATCGTACAATTTCCTTTTTTTTCCGCCGTTCTGGTGAGACAGTTAGCCGCCATTTTCATAGAGTGTTAAGATCAGTAATTAAATTAGAAGATCAATTTCTTCTACAACCTGATGGATCCCAAGTGCCAACTGAAATACTACACAGTAGTAGGTTCTACCCATATTTTAAGGTAAATATATCATGTCTATATTTTACATTTGATAGTTATCTAGTGAACACACAAATAATTTTTTGAGATATATTTTACTACCAGGATTGTATTGGGGCACTTGATGGAACACACGTTCGTGTGAAAGTTAGTAACGAGGATGCACCAAGATATCGGGGCAGGAAGGGTTATCCGACACAAAATGTCTTGGCTGCATGCTTGTTTGACTTGAAATTCACGTACATTTTACCAGGTTGGGAAGGGACTGCTTCAGATTCGAGAATAATAAAGAATGCTTTAACTAGGAATGATAATTTGAAAATCCCACAAGGTAATTTTAATTCAAATAAATCCTAGTTATATTGTTTATATATATAATTTAAAAACCAAAAATATATAATTAACAATTTTTATTGTTTAATAGGTAAATATTATCTCGTAGATGCGGGTTATATGAATAGAGGTCGTTTGATCGCACCTTATAGAGGAGTGCGTTACCATTTAAAAGAATACTCCACTCGTCCCCCACAAAATGCTAAGGAATTGTTCAACTTACGACATGCATCATTGCGCAATGCTATTGAAAGAGCATTTGGTGTATTGAAAAAGAGATTTCCTATCATAGGAAGCACTACAGAGCCTACTTATTCTGTTGACACACAAACTGAAATTATTTTGGCATGCTGCATAATTCATAATTATTTAATGGGCGTGGATCCTGATGAAAGACTTATTGCTGAAGTTGATGAAGAGCTTTTACAACAGTCTCATCATGAAACTGAAGCCCATGCTCCAAGAGAAGATGATGAGGATGCTAGGCAAGGAGAAATTTTAAGAGATTCTATAGCTTTAGCCATGTGGCAAGACTATGACACAATGTGATAGCCCATTTGATGTGTTGTTATCATCATTTATTTTTATATTGAAATGTTATTATTTGGCAGGATTTTATTATAATTTTATAAGCATTTGGAGTACTATTTTACTATTCTCGTGGAACACATTTGTTTAGCCATACATGTTATGCAAATTTCTCTTTAAAATTGGATATTTGTCTTTATCTGTTTGGTAATCAACATTAATATGTATGGTTAATTTTACATATATGTATTTTGTTCTATTAATTATAGCATGGGTAAGAAATCAAAGAAGGATGGTGGAGATCCAAGCAAAGAAGTACAATGGACCAGTGTTATGGATGATGCTTTAGTGGATGCGTTGTTATATCAATTAAGTATAGGTGCAAGAGTCAATGGAACTTTTAGCTCTAGAGCATATGATGAGGTTGTGAAGGAGCTGGTTGCAAAATTTGAAATGGACATTAACAAAGATAAGGTGAAAAATCGACAGAAGACACTAAAAAATTTTTTTGGAGAATGCTATGACATCTTCAAGGAAGGTTTGAGTGGATTTGGCTGGAATGATTCTTTGAGTATGTGGACAGCTGAACCTGAAGTTTGGGAGCCACTCATAATGGTAAATTACAATATGTTCATGAGTTTTATGTTTTACATTAAGATTAAATACATGTTTCTATCTTTGTCACTCATTATTTTTGTTTTTTTGTTTTCTTTGATTTGTACTAGTCTAAACCTGCTGCCAAGAAGTGGATGGCAACACCTATTCCTAACTACTTTAAGATGGCACAACTTTGGGCCAAAGATAGAGCAACAGGTGATCATGCTGAAACTGCAAAGGAGAAACGTGCTAGGTATGCTACATCGACCACTATTGATGGCATTGACTTGATGGTATCCCAAAATGAAGTTTCTTTGGAGAACTTTGAAGTTGAAGAAAGTGATCAAATGAAGTCACCTGAAATTAATGTTGTACGTTCTCGAAGTGCCGTCACAAGAGGCATTCTCTTCTAAAAGCAAAAAAAAAAAAAAAGTGTCAGAAGATGGTGAACGTGATAATGTAATTTCTCGTTCCTTTGATAATATATCCATGGCAATGGATAGGGCAACTGAGGTTATGGAAAAATGCTTTATGAAAATATCTGGGGCAGAAATCTATGCAGCTTTGCAGGTATTGGACCTTGAGCCAACTTTGGTGACCGATGCCTACATATTTCTGATGGATAATGCGAAATATAAGGATATGTTCTTTGGTTGCCCAGTGTCTGGCCGTAAAGACCTCCTACTGAAGTTGATGTCCAAGTCCAAGAATTAAGAAGTGTGGGATTTCATGGCAAACTTTAGATTTGCGTTATTTTGTTATGATGTTTTGTTTTGACAATTACTTATTGGAGGTATTTTGTTTACCATGCATGGTCCTTTAACAATGTCAATTTTCTTTTAAAAGGTTATTTTGTTGACAATGAATTTCGAATTTCTATTTATTGGGATTATATTTTAGTTTATATTGCTTAGATTTTATACTTGTTTATAATTAAGCAGATTTTATACCACATGTTGTCTTATATTGGTTTCTTTCTTTGTTAACAATGGCCAGAAAAATAGAAATAAACTCCCATGGTATTTTTATAATATTATTGTAACACCACAAGATGTCATATATGGTGTGGTAATTCTATAGTATTATTCTATAAATTAATCCTACATTTTATAAAAATAAAGGGTATTATAGTAATGTTGTTATAAAATGATTCATTTCCATTCCTTCTGATATTACTCTCAAATAAGGTTACTTACATTCCATTCCATTCCATTCCTCTATTTTAAAACATCCAAACAAGATTACTTAGTTTCATTCCATTCCATTCCATTATATTCCATTCCATTCATTAAATTAATTCCATTCCATTCCATTCCCTTATAATTTATTCATTCTATTCCATTCCATTCCCCTTTAAACTCCCAAACGAAGCCTACATGTTTTGGTTCAATTTTCCACGTTTTGTATTTTCGTGAGTTCTCTCTTTATTTGTTTGGAGTTCCATGCTCGAAAACCTTTAAATTAAAGATTGTTCAAGGAAATTTCCGATTACATCTTGTTTGCATCAATCAGACGTCGGCTAACCACAGTTTGACTATGATCAACCATTGGTCAAACTTTGTGACACTTTAAAAAAAAATTGTTGTATTTGGCCAATAATTGTAATGATTTCGTGATATCTCAATGGTTTCAAACCTAATCTTGGCCCGTAACCAAGAGTACTCATTTAAGGGAATTTTATCTTCGTTCATATGGACCTTAATTTATCACAATCAAAATGTCGGATTTCTGGTCAACTTTTGGTCAAACTCAGTTAACCATGGTCAAAACATGTCAACTTTGGTCACAATGCTTAGGAATGTAGATTTAGTTGTGAACTTATGAAATTTGATGTTCAGGTGTCTATTTAGTCTTAGCCAAATCTGAATCAAACCTGTCAACATCGGCCAAACCCGATAAAGTTGGTCAAAATAATGTGGTCAAGGTTTGAGGTAGGGTTTGGCCTTTAATCCTTGAAATTAGTCGTTCCACCATCTAATTGGGATAAATTAACTTAATTAACACAATTCACAAGGCCTCCAAGTGTAATTTTTAGGAAAAGTGTTGAAGGATTTTTGCCACCTCAAAATATAATAATGATTTTTAGTAAGAATTGAGGGTGGACAAAATACTGTATTGATAGGTTGAAAGGAAAATAATTTGAGTTTGAATAAAGATACCCTCTTATCCTTAAAAATGCTTCTCAGTGACCTGAGATACTTGAATGCTAACATGAATTCTCCTTGAAGTATTCTTTTATTTTATTTTATTCTATTTTATTTTTGTTTTTGGTTTTTGGCTTTTTGTTTCACTCTTTTTTTTTATTTTTGTATGGATTGTACATGTGAGAACCGTAATCTAAGGAAACCGATATTTTTAGTATATCTTGGTAGTGAAATAAGGTGGATATTCAATTGTATATATTTTCCCTTAAGTTAACTACATGGAGTCGCCACTTAATTTAATTACATGAAAACATTAAGAAAAATCTCAAGAAAGGTTTTATTAATTAATGAAATAAGAATTTTGTTTTTCGTCCTAGATCTTAAAAAAATTCATCAGTTTATGGACAAAAAAAGAAATTTTTTCAATATCTTAGTGATGAAAAGATTTTTTGTTTTAAAGTTTAAGAACATGAAGTGTAATGTTTTCAATAGTCTAGAGATTAAGAAAAATAAAAAATAAATAAGTTGTGGAACGAAAACCAAATTCTTGCAAACCTTAGAAACAAAAACAATATCTTAAGCATGAAATAAATTACAAAATGTTTGGAAAGAGAAGATTACAAGACTTTAGTGCCATACCTACAATTTAATGGAAACAAAAGTACAAAGCTAATTTTCCTTATTATAATATACAAAAAGCAAAGTAAATTACAATCTAGACCTAATGTACATCACCTCAACTATCTCGACTACATTTGGAGGTTACGTTACAGAGTGGGAAGTTATTAGGCACCTATCCCGACTGGCCCAAGAACAAATCTCTCATGACACAATGGCGAGTATAAACAAATTTACCCATACGATATATAATTAATTTAAAGTAATGAAATTCGAAAAAACAACAACATCAATGTGCATTCGCCATTCACCATGACAGATTAAAATTAGCAAGAGAAAAAAAAGAAAAAAAAAAAGACAAAAGGATTCGTTTAATAATGACACATTAAATGAAAAATAGGTGGAAAGATGAATATAGAATGAAACCTATCCTAATAAATGAATACTATTAAAAAGCATGAACTTATGAGAAGACTAAAATGCAAATGGTAATTTTTTGTGTTATATTTAATTCTTTCATCCTTTTGTACTGTGTGTGTTTTTTTTAATAATTTAATAATTAAGAGAAAGAGATTAGAATGTTGGTTTTTTCTATTAAAAAATAAAATAAATTAAATTGACCATACAAGAGTCGAGAGTCGAGAGTCAAGAGTCAAGACTGTTTCTTTTTGTTTTAAGCTTGTAACTAGTCATTTACTCGTGCAATGCACGAAATAGTTTAATAAAAATTATATATATTATATTTACTAATCTATATATTTATATAAAACATAAAACATCTATATTTTTATGTTTATATAAAGTAGAAGACATTGTCGAATGTCTACCATGTGTACATGTGTGATATGTGCTAATAATTAATGTCACACGACAGTTTAGTTGGCACATGTGCTAACCCATGCAATGCACAGGATAGTTTAATAAAAATTATATATATTATCTTTGCTAATTAATAAGTAATTTGTTTGTACATACCAAAAAAAAGTTTAAAATATATAATAAGATTGGTCAAATATACAACATTCATCTCAAAATGCCAGAATATACGTTAACCATTATAAACTTCAATTATGTTTTTCTTTTTTTCTTTAATTAAGGAAACAACTTATTATTGAATGCAATAGAGTTTGGCTACTAACAATGTACACATATCTTAAAAAAAAAATCAGTTCCAAATGTGTGATAGTGTGTATATTCTTTAAGACAAAACGAACACATTCCCATTAATCTTCTCAATGGATTTCCATTGGGAGTGGTTGTGTATGTAATATGATTTAAGTGCACTGGTGCTTAATAATGCATAGTGTCATGTTTCCTAATTTGTGTAAATAGCCAACACTGTAGAAAAAAAGAAAAGAAAAGACGGAAATAAGCTTGTAATCTGACAAAAATTGTAGAAATATTTAGTCTTAAATTTTTTACAGCCTCTATCAACATATTTAGTCTTCAACTTTGTTCAAATTTGGTTATGGTTCCTCTACTTCACCTCATAATCATCGTCTTCATGGCTGTCATTGCCATATTCTTCATCCTCTAGCCCCTCCTGTATCCTTCTTAGGCTTAGATCTGTAGTATATGCTGTAGGAAAAAAAAAGAATAAATAGTTACATGTAAGTTATAGTCAGTTGAATAATTTGAATAATTGCATCAATTTTATTATTACATCAGTTTCACTTAAAACAAATTAAATAACATAATGTGTATTTTGTTGTTATTTATTTTTTATTTTTTTAGCTTGTGTTTGGATCCTCTACTTAAAAGTGATTTTACGGATTTTTATGCATAGAATATATTCTGCAAAAAATTTGAGATGTTTGGATGGGATTTTGGAAAATGCTGCTTAGAATGCATTTTGCAAATTCTCATTTCTAGAGCAGAAGTCAGAATCCAAAATATTTTGGATTCTGATTCTAACTTTTACTTTTAATTTTTGTTAAAATAAATGGGACCCACTTACAACAGTTTATTACTCGAACAACTCTTTTTTCCCTGCTTAATTTTTCTCTTTCTTTCTTTTATTTTCCTTCCCTCTCTTTTGTTTTCTACTTTTTCTCTTTTTTTGATGTGTTCCCTATTTTTTTCTCTTTATTTCTTTTATCTTTGAAAAAGTATTCTCATTTTCTCATTTTGCATTAAAAAAGCAGGGATGATCGGTTGTAATGTTTTTTTTTTCTTTGTTTGATGTAAACTTGTTATGATGTGCTTTTTCAGCACTTTATTTGTAATGTTTGGATTTTATGTCACATTATGTTTTTTCTTTTATTTCCTTTTCTTTTATTTGTAATGTTTGTAATGTTTGGATGTTATATAAAAGAGAGAAAGAAAAAAAAAAAAAACTAAGAAATGGGGGAGGGGTGTGAACTGTGAGGAGGAAATGAGAGAAAAAAAATGAGATGGGTGAGGGGGGATGTATGTGTGTGGTGGGGGAGAAGAAAAAAGAAAGGCAGGGGGTACATGGGTGGTGGGAAAAAAAAAAGGAAATAAAAAGGAAAAAAGAAATGGGGAGTGGGGTTTACGTGTATGGTGGGAAAAAATGGGGAGTGGAAAAGAAAGAAAAAAAAAATTTGAAAGGGAAAAAACTAAATTGGTTTTATTTGTATGTTCACTTTGTTTGGTGCAAAGTGTAGAATTATGAAAATTTATTTAGAGGATGTCTATGATATTTTTTTATCATAAATGGTTTGTGTATATCTCTATTGCATACACAATACACATTTCTTTATATTTTTTTATTACATTGTTCAAATTTTATAAAAATGTGTGCAAGGAGATGTGCACAAATCATGACCTATTTTTTTTATTAGTAGACATTAATTTAAATCACAACGTAATACTTTATTTCTTTATTATATTGTTAATTTTGTATTGGTAGTAAATGTATTTTTAGCCTTGTATTGAGATATTTAAAAAAAAAAAATGTTAATTACATAATGTATACTAATAATATATTATTTAATAGGAAGAATACATTATTTAAAATACCAACCAAACACAATTCCTTTTAGCATAATTACTTCTTATAAATAATTTCAATATTTTACCAAACGTACTATTTTCAGCAAAATGTATTCTAGAGAATGCATTCTATGCATTCCCAAAATAAATGATCCAAACACAAGCTTAATCATGTCATGTCATGTGTTCTAAGATGTATAGATGTCTCAATATACAATATGAGAACAAATCAAAAATAAAATGGGATGGTGAAGCTGATTTCACAAACTTTTCTAAGCTTTTATCAAAATGAGAAAGAGCATATGCAAATCTATCCCACAGAAACTAACGCAATAGAGACACTAAAGCAAAAATCCCAACCCTTAAACACAAATCGAACATAAATCGGATTACACAACTCTTATTTTATTTATTTTTACTTAATCCCAAAAAAGAAGGTAAAATTAAAATTTAAAATAAGATCCTGTCGATGTGACATTTTCTGCAGAATGATTGGGGCATCATTGGAAGCTTACAATGCTTGCTATTTACACAAATTTGGAAACATGACAACTATGCATTATTAAGCACCAGTGCACTAAAATCATATTACATACACGACCATTCTCAATGGAAATCCATCATTTTTCACATTGAATAGGTCTGCAATATGCACTTCCCATTGTCATGGTTCAAGAAAGTTACAAACGAATCCTAATAACTTTTTTATTATGTCCAAAGCCCAATTCATAGTGAGTCTTATTTATTATTAATCATTTAGTTAAGGTTATGTTCTCTGTGAAGTTTTTATTTATTTATTTGAAGCAGTGAAGTAAATCTTTTTAAATTTGTAACTTCTCCAATCCAAACTTTAATTATACTAATTGCCTTTCAAAGCCATTCTAAATGCTATTCTTTTAAAGCACGAATTCTGAAATTTTAAAAAAATGTATGGTATAACAATCCATAACATAGCTAATATAAGATTGAGTTATGGCAGTTATGATACCTATTTTTGGATATGAGTAATGAAACAATTCTATAAATCCAATACCAAGAACTCCAAGAAAAAAGAAATAATTTGGGAATTTGTGATTTTAAAACTTACATGTGTTACCAGCATCAACCACCGTAACAGAATCTTTGTTGCCTTTGTTAGGACGATCTTTTTCCAAATAAGGGATATTGCAGGGTTTGCTAAATATGTGTATCAATAACATCTAATTTTTTGCAAGTTAGTCCCCCTCCCATGAATATGGTATTCTATGCTTTGAAAAGCTTAGGGCTTGTTTGGTAATTTTCGTTTTCTGTTTTGGTTTCGTGACTTTTTACTTTACTTAAATATCAAGATGTAAAAAAAATTCTGTAAAATTAGTAAATAATTTTAGTTTTTAGATTTAGTTTTTATCATTAAATTATTAATTTTTTCTTTTTTCTTTTTTCTTTTCTTTTTTCCTCCACCACCCACGTACACCACCCACCACCTCTTCATTTTTTTTTTCTTTTTTCTTTCCCTTTCTTTTCCCCACCACCCACGATACTTTTCCCCATCAGATTCCATGAGTATTTTGAGGACCGGTCTCTCTCTCCAACACCAACTTCGTCTTGCTCAAAATTTTATGTTTTTCCACGTTCAGGAGCCAGATTTATTTTTGCATATATAGTTGTTGAAATTGGTGGGGTTGGGAACTTAGTTCCTCCTGAAATGCCAAAGAAAGCAATTATGGTCCATAACGAAACAAATGATAGAAAGTACATATTTGTAGGACTTTTTTCAATAAGATTGACGCAACAGTACATGTGATTTTATTTTTTTTTATATTTTAGTAAAACTATACATGTTATTGTGCCATCAGTTAGCAGAAAAGCAGAAAACCAACCAATTTGTTGAATGTAGGTTGGCAGGCTTACATATAATACTAATAATAGAACATCTAACATGCACTCAAAATATATAATCTATCACTTGATTAAATTACCCAATTGATGAATATCCAAATTGTGCATGATATCCAATTGTTTTAAAGAAAATATTTATTTGATTGATAGACCACATACTCAAATGAAGAATTCTCACAATAATTTTTTTTTTTTTTTTTGGGGGGGGGGGTGTTAATTCATATCTGTTACTCAAGCTATACTGTACTAAAGCACCGATATTATACTAAGTAAAATTTTAAATTGATTTTGCCGAAAAGTTTGTTGTAAATTTGTAATACTTTCTGGCTCAGAGAATCAATATGATATTGTAAAAATTAGCATGGAGAATTATGAATATTGATCAAGAATTGTGTTATTGTGTTTTTCTTAACAATCTATTCTTTCTGTTAGTGAGATATTACGTGAATATGGAAGCGAGATATTTGAAAGAAATATTATGAATATGAATTCAAGAATTATAATGGGTATTTGAGAATAAAAAACTACTCACCCCTAGAGAGTGTGCAGAATGAGATTGAGGTGCTAGCATTCACACTGATATGAGTAGTGTAACAACATTCTACCAAGATGAAATAGGAGGAATGTTATCAAACAATTTTATCTTAAACAAATTTTAAAGAAAGAACAAAACACTCAGCTATTTTATCAAACAATATGTGTACATTTAACAAAAAAGTGTTGATAATTCCATCCTCACCAAAATATTAAATTAAAGCAAAATTTGTGAGAGAGAAGGGGTTTCTTGAGATGTTATACCCACCTTCTCTTGTTGCAAATAGCCATATGATATTCAAGTAGGAAGAAAAACTATTTGAAATTTTGAAGTATAAAAAGGAAAAACAATATCTTGAGCTTTACCAAGAAGGAATGAAACGTATATGTTTTGGATCCAAAGCATGACATCGCCTTGGATCTTAGGCCTTGACTCACCCTCTGTGGACAAACCTTGCGGAGGAACCCTTAGGTTGACGGGGCATTGGATTCTCACCAACATTTGCGTTACTCAAGCTGACATTCTCGCTTTCGCTTCGTCCACCACCGCTCTAGCGAAATAACCAACTAATTGAAGAAATATTCAATAAAAACACAAACCTTCTACAAATAATCGAAACTCTTGCAGCAGCGGAGTACACCCGACCTCAAAACACAACCACCCATAATCTAAAACTTCCTAATCTAACCAAAAATCCAATGAAAACAAAAATACCCATATAGAAAAACACACAAAACGCACTTAAAAATCCAATATTTAAATTAGGGAAGAAAAAAAATCACCTTAGAATAACTCATATTTGTTGCGTGGAAACCCAAGTGAGGCTACAGATGTGGATGCGGGACTTAGAAAGAAGTAGAGAAGAGAGGGATGAGAGATATGGGAAAGAGGAATAGTCATCAACTTAAGGGTCCGTTTGGGAGAGCGGTTTGAAAAAGAGCGTTTTTAAAAATAGCGATTTCAAACTGAGCGTTTTGGAATCACAATTTTGAAAATCACAATTAAGCGTTTGATAAAATTGTGAAAAAGTGCGGTTTCTATTAATTAAACGTTTGGATAATGTTAGTTTAAAATTGCTGTTTCTGGTACAAATGACAAAAAATGACTTAACTATATTGTTAAGGTTATCTTGCCATTTTTTTTTTTTTAAAATGCAGTCAATATTTCAAAGTGTTATAATAAAATTATAATGAAGCTGGTAATAAATTTATACACAACAATACATTAAATAAATTAAAATATTTCATATATGGTTCACTAAGGGTAAGACAAAGATAAAAAAGATATCAAGTCACTGCCATGGCCTATTTCGTGACAAGTTTACATCTACCACCAAGTTTATATCAAGTCACCTTCTCACTGCCATGGCCTATTTAGTATCCTGACAACACCAAATTTACATCTACGTTCAATGACCAATTTACATCTACCAGACTACCACCAACACTTTTCAGCTAAGGATAGTCATGGCAAATTGGAAATTCTTGCAACTTGAAAGGGCAATGTTAGTGTTAAGGATAGTTGCAAGTAGCTTGGCATTCATTGAAAATTGAAAAAGAAGGTGTCAACGTTGGAGGGACAAAGGCCACACAAAGTGACAAAATAAAATCAAAAAGTCAAATACAAACTCGGCAGACAAACTCACAAACAGAAGTAGAAAAGTAAAAAATTTGAAGAAGAAAGAAAAGGAAACAGAAGGGGACGGGTACGAAGAAGAAGCAGAGAAAGAAGAGAGCCAAACTCAGCAACGTGGGCGAGTGCCAAAGAAGCTTTTTTTTTTTTTTCTAGTTCTCCTACTCCAAGTTTTGTAAGTGTTGTTATCTCTATTCCCTATTTTATATCTTTTTACAAAGTCATGAAGTATACAGAAACAATCCAATAATTTATATTTGAATTTCAGCCACAAACCGATGAACAATTTCTTTTGGATACCTGAGATTTTTGAAGCAGATGTGCAGGAAAAAAACGAGGATTGAAATTCTGGACACCAATAGTGAGCGGCACAGTATAGTAGAAAGAGCAGAGGAGAAAAAGTGAGGGTTTTTTTTTTTGCTTATATACCTGCTTCTGGGCTTTTGGTCAAACAACAAATATTTGAGGTCAGTGTAGTAATCTAACAGGTGAAAATTTTGTGACGCGCAAACGTTAAAACCACCGTTTTCAAAAAAGCTGGGTTTAGCTTCGGTGTTAAAACGCTAGAATTTGGCGTTTTTAAAATCACAAATTCTTGTAAATCGCTGGCCCAAACTCATCCAATTTTGCGATTTTGGTTCAAAACGTTGTTTTGCTCCATGCCAACGGGGGGCCAAACGGACCCTAAGTTATTAACTCTCTCAAGACACTATCACTCAAATCTGAAATCAATATGAAGACTTTTAAGATGGCAATTGAAACGTATAGGAAGAAGGGGGAGAGGGAGAGACGGAGGAGAGGAGTTTCCTTTTGGTGAGAAAAGAAGATAAGCATTTAACGAAAAAGGAAAAAGAATCTAGGTTTATTTATTTATATTTAACGTACAGCCTCCAAAACGACATTGTTTTGGAGGCTGTCTGTGTACATTAACATAAGCCCAAAAAAATTGGAAGGCTATTTTATTTTCTTCTATATAATTATTTTTTTTTTTATAATTAAGTAATTTAATAATAAACTAAAAAAAAAAATTCATTTAATGTTTAGTGGCAAGCAAGTGAAGCATTTAAAGGAGTTGATAGTGGATATTTATGAGAATATTTATTGTTTTTTTGTTATTGTTGACACATGGCAAGTAAGAATTAATTGAAATTGACATGAACAAATTAGATTTAGACACGTGGCATTATTTGTCCAACTAAGTTGATACGTACAAATAAATTGCATACACGTGGCTTAATATATCCACATCTTCCTATTGATATGCCATGTGTCACATAGAAGACGTTGTCATACATGCCAAATGGAAGATAAATGGCAACGTCTTCTGCTTTAATATAGATACTAGACTATAACCCACGCAATGCGCAACTCTTTTTTATTATTTCTCTAAAAATATGTTTTTAACAAAGCAACTTAACTAAGAAGAAGGGGAAAACATAACAATTAAACAAAAAAAGTGTAAAATAGAAAATGTAAATAATTTTTCTTTGCGCTTAAAAATAGAAATGATCATTTTAATTATATCTCATCTGAAGGAAAAACATAGGTATACAATGTACACATATATCATAGAGTTTCTAATGTGTTAACTCTTAGGTTTTGTGAGTAAAACCTAGTATACCTCTTTGCAGCGGAATTAACGAACCAGCTCTCTTCCCACGTACCTTGTGCTTGTGCCGATCAAGTGAAGATGCCACAAAGTCGAGCACTTTACCAACGTCCACAGACCAAATCCTAGGGTTCGTTGATGGAAACCCTAAGGCAAAGAGAAAGGAGATGAGAGATAGTGTGTCACTAGGGTTTTTGTGTCTGCAGCATTTTAGCGTGCGTTTTTCTGTCTGAATATTGCAATTTTATATTACAATATTGGGAACCCTAGTCTTAGGGTTTTGTCTTAATGGGCTGCCCACATAGGCGCCTATTTGGGCCAACCTAATGGCCCAAATGCCAACAGACTCCCACTTGACCATAGTGGGTAAACCAATAATCATCTCTCATTTGCTTCCATCCATTTGTCTTACACATACAACAGGAAATGGTCCATGTGACCGACAAGCCCAACCTGCAAGGCGGGGACACTACAGCCAAGCTCCATCAAAACCAGCATAGTGTAACCCCTAAATAAAAACGGCTTGTTATGCCCCAGACTTTCTGATCACATCAGATTGAGTATCTTCTAATCCCTCATGAGTTCCAACAAACTCAGAACAACACTCAACCTTTCTCACGAAATCACTTGGTCTTGTACCCACATTCATGCCCTAGACTCCCAGAGTCAACATGAATTCCGGACGCAAGCACTAGACTGAGATGTGTTATCAGATTGTCTTCCCTTCGCCCTAATGCCACTCAACTTTGGTTCGACACTCCTCCCGGTCATGTCCCTTAAAGCCGAATAATCCATGGCTATAGGTAACATGCCAAAAAAATAGTCGTCAAGCCTCTGTCTTGTGACACAGTCAAAGGTCACATAGGGCATAATTCTATCGAAATCGGACTCACACGGTGAGGAAACAGGGACTTATTCTCTCACCTCCCTATCTGGTGGTCGTTGCGAGCACATGTGATATGGTCACATGTTGCGGTGGACTTCTCCTCCATTCTAAGGGGAGCGTATGTCATAAATGCATCCTGATATTTCCACCGCACGGATCTTAGTCCAGTCGCTTCTAGCGCCTGACTTGAATTCTTCATCAACCTGCTTTCCTTAAGTGTCTGAGAGAATTGACACCTGGCTTCTCCAAGCTGCATGATCATGGGAAGGAATCATACACGGTCTCATCTTCTCAAATGCAGACCTCATATCAGTCCAACTGATGCGACAAACAAATTTTGGTGTTTTCCTTCTTCTAACTATGCAAGCATTGAAGGCCTTTGCACACTTCCCTGAGTGTCAAAGAATATCATGTTTCATTTTCGCTCGCTACCCAAACGTCGAAGGCGGTCGCTCGTGTGAGTGAGCCAACCTAAGTCTGGTGACATACCTATCACATCACGTTATACAGTCTTGTGATGTACATGTGTGTATATATGCAATTAACAAGGATAATAAATGCATGCCAAATATTATTAATGTTCCAAACATCATGTCAAAAATACAATGTCCTCCAAAAGCAAATATAACAAGTCTGAGCAATATGAAATCAAACTTTACGCAACCCTAATCCCTTTATGTGACCATGGAAGGGATCCCTGGCAATGGGTTTCGTTAGGGGGTCTGCTAACATGTTTTTGGTAGAGATATGCTCTAAGAACACTTCTTTCTTTGCAACCATGTCTCAAATGTAGTGATACTTAATCTCGATGTGTTTGGTTTTTCCATAATATTTCGGATCCTTCGCGTAAGCAAGAGCAGCCATGCTATCACTATAGATTGTGACTGGATCCATAGCACTGCAACGATATCTAAACGCTGGAGGAATCTACGTAACCAAACTGCTTCTTGAACTGCTACGAAACATGCTACATATTTAGATTTCATCGTGAAGAGTGCGACACATAACTGTTTCTTGCTACACCAAGTGATGGCCCTGCCACCTAGCAAGAAGGTATAACCAGAGGTTGATTTGCGCTCATTTAGGTTGCTTGCCCAATCGGCATCACTATATCCTCTTAAGCGCAAATACCTTCCCTGGTAGCACAACATGTAATCTACAGTTCCACGTAAGTACCGTAGAATCCTTTTCACTGCCTTCTAATGGGCAGGTCCAGGATTACTCTGTAATCTACTGACCAGCCCTACTACAAAGCAAATGTTCGGGCGCATACACAACATTGCATACATTAGGCTGCCAATTGCATTTGCATAGGGTACTCGAGCCATGCTCTCAATTTCTGCCTGAGTTTTAGGACACATCTCACTACTTAGTGAGTCGCCCTTCCCAACAAGAGTATCAATGGGTTTGCAATCCTGTATGTGAAACCGCTCAAGTACTTTCCTTATGTAAGTCTCTTGGGACAAACTAAGGAACTTCCTTGAACGGTCTCTGAGGATCTTGACACCAAGCACAAAGTTTGCCTCACCCATGTCCTTTATCTCAAAAGTTGAGGACAACCATTCCTTGATAGTTTTGATAAACTCTTTGTTGTTTCCAGCCAATAATATGTCGTCTACATATAGCGACAGAATGATAAAACTTCCTTCAGACCTCTTTACATAGACACAGTGGTCCTCTTCAATCATCAGGAAGCCATTGGAAATGACCTCCTGATAGAATCGTTTGTACCACTATCTAGAAGACTGTTTTAGCCCGTAAAGGGATTGATTGAGCCTACAAACCTTGCGCTCTTGTCCCTTCACTACAAAACCAATAGGCTGATCCATAAAGATCTTTTCATCCAATTCCCTATTAAGGAATGCAGTTTTCACATCCATTTGGTGAAGTTCAAGGTCTAGGCTTGCTATCATGGCTAGAATAAGGCGAATAGAGACAAACCTCACCATAGGGGAAAAAGTTTCCTCGTAGTCTACACCCTCCCTTTGGGTATAACCTTTCGCCACCAGTCGGGCCTTATACTTATCTATGGAACCATCTGCCTTCCTTTTGATTTTGAGAACCCATTTGTTCCCAATTGACTTCCTCACAGAAGGTAGATCTATAAGTTCCCAGATTTGGTTTGTCCTCATAGACTCCATTTCATCTTTCATGGTAGTCATCCATTCATTACATGTAAGGGATGACATAGCCTCATCATATGACCTAGGCTCCGTGTCATCTTGCACAGTACTAATGAAGGATTCCCCTTCAATTCCAAAGTGTCGATGTGGAACATTTCCACGCTGACTTCTGCGCAATTGTGGGCTTTGGGAGTCATCTTTTTTGTGGTTGTAGGTCGCTCCCACTAGGAGTGATCTCTCTCCCACTATCCCAAGGATTAGTGGTTGGAGTATCATCCCATGACTCTACCATCTCGTATAGCTCCAAGCTTTGACCCACATCTCCCCTACTAAGGAAATCATTCACCATGAATTCCACATCACGTAACACAATTTCAGTTATTCCCCCATCTGGTTGCTCACCCAACATTACATAACCCTTGGATTCATCAGAGTATCTGATAAATACACATTTATTTGCTCTAGGGCTCAATTTTCCATGTTTGTGGGTAGCATTGTGGACGTAACCTGCGCACCCTCAGGGACGCAAATTACTCAAATCTGGTTTCTTACCAGACCACAACTCATATGGAATGGAGGGTACTGATTTGGAAGGCACTCCATTTAGGATATAGGCTGCAGCCATCAATGCATCCCCCCAAAATGATATTGGGAGGTTTGCCTACGCCATCATAAACCTTACCATGTCTAGTAAGGTTCGGTTCCTTTTTTCCGCTACACCATTTTGTTGCGGAGTTCCAGGAATCGTTAATTGCCTACGAATCCCTTTATTCTCACCGAGCTCTCTAAATTGCTCGGATAGATACTCGCATCCACGGTCAGTTCTCAGAGTTTTAATGGTTCTCTCCATTTGGTTCTCAACCAAATTCATGAATCGTCTGAAGCAATCCAATGCTTCTGACTTGTGAGAGACCAGGTACACATGACCGTAACGCGTGAAGTCATCTATGAATGTGATGAAGTAAGAGGCCCCGTGCCTTGCCCTCATATTCATTGTGCCACATACATCAGAATGGATCAACTCTAAGGGAATAGTTGCCCTAATACCTTTTCCAAAAGGTTTTCTATTTGACTTTCCAATCAGGCAATGCTCACAAGTTGGTAGGTTGACCTTAGCAAATGGACCTAAAAGTCCTTCTCTAACTAACCTAGTCATCCTATCTTGTCCAATGTATCCCAACCTAGCATGTCAATTCATTTCATCATAATCATTTTTAGTCAACAAGGCAAATGAAGAATCATAAGCAGAGCAATCAATATCCAAATTAAACAAACAATCATTTGAAATAAAAGCATGTCCAAAACAAGTGGACCCCAAAAAATGTCTACAGAACGACCATGAAAGCCAAAACTGAAACCAAGTTCTAACAAAACATTAACTAAAAGTAGATTCTGCCTCATTCCGGACGCATAAAGCACGTCATGGAGTAAGAGGGTGCATCCATGACGCAACTGCAGTTTGTAAGTGCCAATTCCAAGCACCTCCACTCTTGACTCGTTCCCCATACGCATCCATTTGCTACCAGTTGGAACTCAACAGTACTCTACGAACCCAACTCTATCTCTCGCTACATGGTTTGTTGCTCTTGTGTCTACAATCCAATCAAGGATAGAGTAAGCAATCAGTACTTGTGATGATGCAACATAACACACAGTGCGAGAGAATGGGTCAAAAAGTACCTTTTTCGGCTTAGTGCAATCACGAGCGAAGTGACCAACTACTCCACAGTTAAAACATGCTTGTTCAGCTTGTTTCTGTCCACCTCGCTTGCCCCTTGGGCGCTTGGTGGTATTGGCTCTCTTTGGGGGTTTTCCTCCATTCTGACCTCGCTAGGGTGCTTTTTCATAACTTTTGCGCTTGGCCTTAAATGCCTGGCGCTGGCCATGTCTAGCAATGAAGGTGGAACTTTGTCCTTGCGTCATATAGTGCTCTGCCTCAAGCTCAAGAAAGCGTGACAAGTCCTCGAGCGTTTGAATGCTCTCATTGTGTGTCATGTTGAGCTTCATTTGTTCTCACGAGTCAGGGAGAGAACGGATCACAACCTGGATCTACTGCTCATCAGTCAAATTATTCCCAGCAGGCTTCAACTCGTGAACCATTGTTGACATTTTCCTCAGATGCTTCTACATGGAATCACCACGCTGCATCCTGAAGGTATCAAATTTCAATGTTAGTGCGCGTAGTCGAGTGACCATGGTCCCTCCAAATTTTGCCTTCAAGACAATCCACGTGTCTTGAGCAGTACCATAGCTCTCAAACTCGCCAATAAGATCGTTATGCATGCTGCTTAACATAGTAAAGCGCGCACAAAGATCCTTCTTGTGCTAGCTTTGGTATGCTTCCAAGTCTCTGCGATTCTGAGCACTGTTCCCTTGCTCAGGCTCTTCCATGAGTTGGTCAAAGTCTCCAAGACTTCCAACTCATTGAGGAGGTACTAGATCTTACGGTGCCAGATATCATAGTTCTTGCCATCCAATTTCTCTCCTCGGTTCAAGTCAGCAACAATAATCTTTGATGCCATCACTACATTCACACACACATGGTTCAGGACATTGTATTTAGGCAAGCATAAGAATAATATACACACAATCATTTTTGCAGCATCAAACTAAATCAAACATGGCATCTCACACAAAACATAAAATCGAGACATCGCTATGCTTAGAATCATCTTTCATGCATAAGTGTTACACTACCATGATTAATTTATTTGTTGCACAAAAATCTTCATGGGAGGGTCCAACCTCTCCACCATGGTTCCCATTAACGTCATAATATTGCATGATACCTATTTGCATTTTCCCATATTTTGCCACTATCAAAATTTAATTCACAAATTTTCCAATTACTTATTTTATGCCCCTAGATACAACAAAAATATTAGAGTGCAACCAAAAATATGGAAAAAGTGAATTTAAATATTTACTATGTGTGGCAACACATTGTATAGCTTCTTATAATTTTCTCCAAATTTTTTATAATTTTCCATAATTTTTTAATCATTCATTAAATACAATGAATATCATGGAAAAAAAATTCAAAATGCATCCCAAAAATCTGGAAAAATTAAAATTTCATGCTTCCCATGTCTATACACAGAATGGTCCATCCATACACAATTTTCAGATTTTTAATAATTTTCTATAAATTTTTGTTCAATTTCAAGAGACAATAAAAATGATAGAAAATTATATATCTCATAAAAAATCTTGAAAATTTGTAGTTTTGTTATGTGTGTATATATAAACATACCAGTTCAATAGCCAATATTTTTTTTTTACATCTTTTTCAATTTTCAACAATTTTTAATTGTATACCAAGAACAATAAAAATTATTGAAAAATAAAGGAAACAATCAAATAATTCTGGAAAAATATTAGTTTTGCACATTTTGAACATCTTAACAGATTAGAATAGCTTTCTAAAATTTTCTACAATTTTCTGAAATTTTCCTCAATTTTCTATATTTAAATGCAAAATTAACAAATTTCGTATTAAATAATATATTTTCCAAAACATCTCACCTCCCATACTAATGGGCCCTCTTAACTCCCAAAGGAGAGCACAAAAAATTTGAGGTCCAGATAGTACTTCACGCGCCTCCACACGCACGAGTGGTCCTCCAAGGTTAATATTTTTATTTAAAAAATAATTAATGATTATTTTTTATTACCAGAAAAATTATTAAAATACCCAAAAGAATTACAGTCATAGTGGAGGAAACCGGAGGCCGAACGGAGCTCGGGGTGAGGCTCACGCATCGCCACGGGCCGCCAGGCGAGAGTGGGGGAGCCCCCCGGTCTGGTTTATCACCAACCTTTGAGCTAGGGTTTTTCTGAAAAACCCTAGCCGCCGGGCCTATTTCGGGCCTCCATATCTCTCTCTGTAGAGCTCCGTTTTTGGTGATTTTTACGCTGTTGGAAAGCTTATTCAACATACTATATATTAGAATAAAAAATTATTAAAAAACATGGAGTATTGAATAAGATATACATGCCGCAAAAACATCGATTACACATATTGAACTTAAAATATAAAATGGCATATCTCATTGCACACACGTCCAAATCATGCAAGGTTTGTTGCTATGGACTCCAGGGGTCGTGGGGAGTCCATTAGTATCAATGGTGTCACCGGAAGCTCACCGGAGAGCCGCCGGCGGTGGGAACCCGAAATGGCCATTATGGCCAACAATGGTGAAAAAAAAACGTTTTTCTCCCTAAGGTCCTCTAAGGCTTCAAAAACACGAAGAAGAAAGCCTATGACTCTGATACCAATAAAGGAAAAATATAGGTATACAATGTACACTTATATCATAGAGTTTTTAATGTGTTACCTTTTAGGTTTTGTGAGTAAAACCTAGTATACCTCTTTGCAGCAAAATTAACGAACGAACAGCTCTCTTCCCACGTGCCTTGTGCTTGTGCTGGTCAAGTGAAGATGCCACAAAGTCGAGCACTTCACCTACGTCCATAGACCAAATCCTAGGGTTCGTTGATGGAAACCCTAAAGCAAAGAGAAAGGAGATGAGAGATAGTGTGTCACTAGGGTTTTTGTGTCTACAACTTTCTAGCGTGCGTTTTTCTGTTTGAATATTGTAATTTTATATTGCAATATTGGGAACCCTAGTCTTAGGGTTTTGTCTTAATGGGCTGCCCACATGGGCGCCTATTTGGGCCAGCCCAATGGCCCAAATGCCAACATCATCAAATGTATTATATTGATTTTTATTATATTTTATCAAATGTATTATACTAAGTCTATAAAGATAACTACCAATAATTTTCTAGCCTAGTTATATCGATTCCTTTCAATTGGGTTTATATCCTAGGAAGGTTGTATTCACTTAGCAAAAAAAAAAAAACTCACTTCACATCATTTATGAATTTCAATCACTTTGATAAATCTCAATTGTTCCATATAGAGATTCTAAATGTTCAGAGGTTTCTCATTTTTGTTTAACTTACAACACTTTGATAGTACAAATAAATAATACAATTTGTCACATATTTAATTATCCCATCTTTACCTTTTTTTACTTTCTTTTGTTTCTCTTTTCATCTTTTTTTGGGCAATTTATCACTTATTAATAATCACATAAACAATATCTTGTGACCATAGAAGTCCATCATATAATAAATTGGTTCACGAATGACAATGTTGTCTTAAGTCCAACACATATCTCTTAGGAAAATTTAACACATAGAAAAAAAAATGTTAAGATGTTATTCCCTCTACCCCTAAAAAAACATAAATAAAAAAATTAACACAATTGCCTCTTTTGGTTACCTCTAAATGATAGTCCATTGATCTCCTAAATCTTAGATAATTTGAATGTTGCCTCATCACTTCTAATATGAGTGTTGAAAAATAATTTATACTTAACACTTACCCCTCAAAAATATATTAAACAGATAGGTTTCAAGTTATTTAGCATATCCAATTGTATAAAAATAAAATAATTAAGTCAAACTATATTTTATATACAGTTAGATAGTATCATAAAAAAAAAAAAAAAATTTGGTTGCAAAAATAGAGGACTACAACTTAACCAAGCAAAAATACTTCGAATATATCCAATTGTATAAAAATAAAAAGATCAAGTCAAACTAAATTTTATATGCACTTAAATAGTATCAGAAATTGTAAAAAAAAAAAAAAAAAAAACATTTTTGGTTGCAAAAAATAGAGGACTACAACTTAACCAAGCAAAAATACTTCGAATGTAAAATATACATATTGCATATTGCGTAGAAAAACTCATCCTAACTATATCCTCCACTCTCTTCAAGACCAACTCGGCTAATGCATCTGCATGCATGAAAAAAAAAAAAAAAAAAAAAAAAAAAAAACATATGATCAGAATCAATTAAGATTGCTAATAACAATGAGACATGTTTTACTCCACCCTTTAAGATCAATTCATTAAGGTATCTCATAACAGAAGAACATCCTTTTACATAATTATAGTTAGAGTCATATAACTCATGAAAGAATTTCATATAATAATTCAAATGAATATTTTAAAAGCATGAAATTCTGCCTCATGCTCATTTTCAATTTTCACAAAGGTATATTGTCATACAATGACTATCATCATTGATTTAACTTTTAA